>CM050527.1:16120000-16642500 GCA_027563665.1 Antrozous pallidus
GCAGCCTCCGTCGCAGATCCCTGTGAAGGGCATTTTTGCAGACTTTTTTCTGGGGTAGACGCTGATCAGGAAATGGGACCGGTGGAGTTTATGCTAAGCCGGCAACACCAGTCTGATTCCTCTACCTCCTGTGCAGCTGTCCAGGCCTGGGACGCCAGAGGGAGGTGTGCGCATGGGGCAGGGTGGGGGTGGGGTGTGTACTTGTTATATTTAGCCACCTGACTCTCTTCTCTCCCACTGATCCGGCCGGGCTTCCGGGAAAGGGGGGTGGGTTTGCACATCTGGATCCCAGGCTGACAGACAGCAGGGTGGAGACAAAAGGGGGGTCAAAATGGGGTGACAATCCCCATCTATGTCCCCAGTGGGAGGAGCTAGGATTTGTTGCTCCCTTTTGTCTGCTGTACTCAGGGTGAGGTCGAGAAGCGTGGGATGAAGATTTGGGAGAGGAGGAGAGGCATGGTCCTAACTCCTCCCACGAAAGCCGAAAGAGATGGTGTTGTCTGGTTTAATGTTTAATGAGAGCTCGGAGTTCAGGGTCAGGCTTTGGGCTGGGATGCAGAGCCACCTGTAAGGTCCTGTGGATCACACCCCGGTTTTGGAGGCTCTCTTGTGGAGTTGGGTTGTAGGCTCCGAGCAGAAACCCTCCTCTCCTCCTTTCCCTCCAACACGCATACACACATCCTTTTCTTCTGGAGCCTGAGTCCAGGGAGAATGAGATTGAAAGCACCAGGGAAGGCCTGCCCACCCTGGAGCTGGACCCCACCCTAGGCAGGACAGCTGGGTCGATGACTCATATGCTGCCCCCCCCCTTCCACTCTGGTGGCTTTACCAGAGACCGCGGGAGAGCGGGTGGAGATAGCAGATGTCTTCCAGGGAGGCATGGGGGCCTGAATGTCTGCTTCTCCATCCCAACCTCCTGCTCCCTGCTCCCCACAACATCCTGGGGTCCTTTTCTGCCTTCTTCCTCAGGACCTCTGGTGGTGGTCTAGAACCAGGGCTCCGGGCAGACAGTGCGCACAGTGGTCCTGGAGTTAGGAGCTGGGGTGCAGGACAGCGCCGGGGTCTGTGTCTTCCCGAGCGGAACTGGAAGAGGAAGGCTGAGTCAGAAATGGGGATATCCCAGGCCCACAAAGCAGAAGTGCTTCTTCCATCCGGACGAGGCCTGTGCACTCGACAACTTCCTGGATTGCCCACCTACGTGGGGACAGGCAGGGAGGTATAGGCTCATGGTCATCAGAGCTCTTGTCAGGATAAGAATAGCAAAGGCCAGAGAGGTTCCATGTCACACAGCAGGGGAGTGACATGTTAGGGCTTGAGCACAAGTCCGGTTCTGGCTTCTAGTGGAGTGATCACACCATTCAACCTTACTCCTCTAGCTTGGGGAACAGGTTGGAGGGTCAGGAGGGTGGAATGAGATGGAGTCTGGAGATTTTGCTCTGGGACCTCAATGCTCTGCTATTCTGCCAGGACCTGTTAGCACTTTATTGAGAGTATTACAGATATCCCTCTCCACCCCCTCCGCCCCAGGCCTTCACCATCCTATTGTCTGTGTGTGCAATATGTATATAAGATATTTGGTTAATCTCTTCCCAGCACCCAACCCCCCTCCCTCTGAGATTCGTCAGTCTGTTCTGTATTTCCATGCCTCTGATTCTATTTTATACATCAGTTTATTCTGTTCATTAGATTTCTTGTTCATTTACTTTTATTTTTAGATTCAATTGTTAATATGTATTTATTGCCATCTTATTGTTCATATTTTTTCTTTTCCTTCCTTCTTCTTCCTCTTCTTAAAGAATACCCTTCAACATTTCATGTAGTACTGGATTATTGGTGATGAACTCCTTTAGCTTTTTCTTGTCTGTGAAACTCTTTATCTGACCTTCAGTTCTAAATGATAGAGATAGCTTTGCTGGGTAGAGTAATCTTGGTTGTAGGTCCATGCCATTCATCACTTCAAATATTTCTTGTCATTCCTTTCAGGTCTGCAAAGTTTCAGTCTCAGTATGCTTTCTCCTTTACTTCTCTAGTTGTAGGACTTCCATTCAGCCAGATTTCCGGTGGTTCTGAATGATGGTTGTTCTGTGTTTTAGTTGTAATTTTTATGTGGTTGTGGGAGGTGTCATTTACCTATGCCGCCATCTTGGTTCCCTTATGTCAGAGCCTGTTAACACTTAATAACAGCCTTTGCCCCAGCCTGAATGACCCAGGACTTACCTTGCCAGGCCATGGATCTGGAGGCTGTTTTGGGACTTATCATGAGAATTGTTTACATGGACTTGAGGAAGGATATTTCCTTTAAAATATATATCTCCTGTCTAATAAAAGAGTAATATGCAAATTAACCATACCCCTGCTACACCCAGAAGCCATGGCCACAAACCACGCCCACAAAGCCAATCAGAATGAGCATGCAAATTAACCCATCAAAGATGGCGGTTAATTTGCATATACTGGCGCAAAAGACTGCATAGAAGGGAGCCAACCACTATAGAGGGGACCAAAGGTGCTGACAAGCAAGCAAGTGGGGCGGGGGAGAAGGGAGGGAGTGAGGCAGCAGAGACAGGAGGGAGCTTTGTTCAGGCCGCAGGAAGCCCTATTCTTGCAGGAATCTTCCTGCAACGGGTCTCTAGTATATATATATATTTCAGAGAGGAAGAGAGAGAGAGAAACATCAGTGATGGGAGAGAATCATTGATGGGCTGCCTCCTGCATGCCCCCCACTGGAGATCAAGCCCACAACTCAACCCGGGCATGTGCCCTGACCAGGAATCAAACTGTGGCCTCCCGGTTCATAGGATGATGCTCAACTGCTGAGCCGCACTGGCCAGCCAGGATGTGCCCTTTTCATGGAGGCCTCGGGGTATACCCGGGCCCCAGGACTCACTTGAGGGAGCCTCCTGATGTTATCTCTGCCCCTCTCCCCCCTACTCCACACTCTGATTCAAAGGAAAAGAAGGTACAGCTAACCCCTGGGGTTGATCAGAATTTAAGGAGAAACAAGAGACAATAATTGCTACCAGGGCCCCTGATTGCCTTCCCACAACCGATGCCTTTTGTTGGCACTTCCCCTGGCCTTCAGGCGTCGGAGGCCTGCTCTTGTTTGGGATGTGCCCATTGTCCCCACCCCCAGTCCCACCCCCAGCGTTTCAGTAGCTCAGTGTCAGGGCTGAAGCCAGAGACAGCTGCGGGGACAACTGGTAGGAGAGGCCTTCACCTACCAACTGTGCTCTCTGCTCTCCTCCCCCTCCCCCTCCCCTCCGGCCCCTCACCACCTCCAGCAGCTGTAGCAGCCAAGATGGGGTCTGGCTCAGAGGCCCACACACTAGAGCAATTTATCCAGTTTTTACCGCCTAGCTCCCTTTGTGCCGAAGGGGACACAGGCCGAGCTCGGATATTCTTGGAGCTGCCTCTGGGGAGGGAGGTTGCAGTCTCAGCCCTTAACAAGAGGCACGGGGTCGCCCACAGAATCGTGTGAGGGAGCTGAAGCAGCCCTGGCCCTTGGTGTCCTTAGTTCTAGGCTTCGCCCTGTCACTAAATTGCGGTGTGCCTTTGAGCAAATCGCCCCCCTTCTCTGGATTTCCTGAGCTATTAAAGAAAGGGGTGAGGTCAGGTCTCCAGAGATCCCTCAGGTTTCAAAGCAGTACAGTGACCCACAAAGTGAGAAAACAGCCTTCTAAACACCAAGCTGTAAATATTAAAATCAAATGTAATTAATAGCCAGTGCTATTCTCAATAGAAATACTTCCTACAATCTGTGGAATTAAAAAATACACGCCTCTTTCTTCCCAAAGAGAATGTGTGACTGATGACATTATGCTCCTGGCTTATGCTTTGTCTTTCTTGCTAGTGCCTCTCCCTTCGGGACAGTGGAAAGGGCTGCACCAGGTAGAAGAAGAGGGAGCGTCCCATTGACGTGGGGTGGGGCGGGGAGGCCCAGGGAAAGAAGGCAGGCTGTTACCTTAAAGCTGACCAGCATTAGACATTGTGTGTCGGGAGCCAGAGGGAGGGGCAAGGTGACCTTGAGAAGCCCACCTTCTACCCTTCAGTACCCATCTCTGGCTCCCCCAACCTGAGGCTGGGCTGTGAGGCCTTGGCCCTACACAATCCTTCAAGAGGGAAGGTGTAGTTTGGGAAGGAGACAGGGCTGGAGGGGCTGCTCCCCGACCCTTAGGGGAGAGGAAGCCTGCGTGTCCCGCCTGTGAAGCCAGGAATACTTCTGGCTGGGAGCCCAGCGCACAGAGGAGCTGAGTCACAGGAGAGCGCAGCGGGGAGGAGACCCTGAGCTTCTCCCGCCAAAGAAAAGGCCGAGGGCTAGGCTTTTTTGGGGCCGACCCTGGGTGTTTTTGCTGAGGGGCAGGAAGAGGGAGGAGTCTGAGTCTGATGGGAGCCACATGGAAGGGAAGAGGACCGATGAGTTCTTTCCAGGCTGGCTCGGGGGAGCTAGAGATCCTTCATTTTGAGGGGCCCAGGGCTGGGCAATTGAGAGGAGGCAGTTTGGGGTTGCCAAGGCCCCCTTCCTCCCCGGAGCACTCACGCTGACTCCCCCTGCTGGGTCGGGAGAGAGCTGCATCTCCCCAGGCCAGAGCTGGAATGCAGTGCGACCAGAACTCCTAGGTCTACTCACCTTCTTCTTCTTTTTGTTTTTGGTTAGGTCATCTGGAAAATCAGATGGCGCCAGCCCCCACCTCCTTTCTTGATCTTGGGGTGCTGCCCCCACCCCTCCCACTGTTGTCAGGGCTAATTACCATGAGCCACCAGATGGGGTTTTATTTATTTATTTATTTTTTAAATATATTTTATTGGTTTTTTACAGAGAGGAAGGGAGAGGGATAGAAAGTCAGAAACATTGATGAGAGAGAAACATCAATCAGCTCCCTCTTGCACATCCCCTACTGGTCATGTGCCCGCAGCCAAGGTACATGCCCTTGACCGGAATCGAACCTGGGACCCTTCAGTCCACAGGCTGACGCTCTATCCACTGAGCCAAACTGGTTTTGGTGGTTTGTTTTAAATCCTTACCTGAAAGTAACGTTTTTGTTGATTTTGAAAGAGAGAGAGAGAGAGGGAGAGAGAGAGAAACATCAGTGTGAGAAACATTCTGATGTGTGCTCCGACCAGAGATCCAGCCGCAGCCTTGCTATGCCCCTGACAGGAACCGAACCAGCGAGCTTCCGGTATACGGACAACCCTCCAGCCAGCTGAGCCACACTCGCCAAGGCGGAGGGAAGGGCAATCTGTCCTAAGAAGGGACTGCTCAGGCACCTTCTTGTGGGGATCTCCTGACTGTCCCTCCCGTGGGCCAGTGGCCTCCCTCCCTCCCACTCCCCACGATGTTCTCTCTCTTCCTAGGCCATCCCTCCTCCCTCCACGCCCCCACCTCTCATCTGTTCCCAGACCTCCCCCCAGATCTCCCCCCAGACCTCCCCCCAGCATTTCTGTGGCAGCACAGGAACGGTTTCTGTAGAGAAAGGCCAGAAAGGAGGCAAGTGGAGTTGGCAGGGGCCTGGGAGGGAGTGGTGGGCCGGGAGGCCGGCCTCCTGGTGCCCAGGACCCCGGGCCCGGGCCCGTGGCTGCGGGCTGCTCTCGCTCTGCACGATGCCTGCCACGTTGATACCCTCAGCAGCTGTGACTCAGGCTGGGCCCCCTGCCAGGCCCAGTGTCTGAACATGTCAGCAGGCCTCCTACCCCCCTTCTCAGCCCCGCTCCCTCCTCGCAGCCCTCCCTCTGGAATTAAGAGCCGGCTTTGTTTGGGGCAGGACAGCTGAGGGCCTGCCGGCACTGGAAGGAGATCTGATGGGCCTCAGACACCCAGCATGTGTGGCGGGGGTGACACCCCAGAGAGAGGCATGTGGAAGCAGAGCTATGCCTGCTGCGGGCGCATGTGCCCGGGTGGGGAGTCAGGAGTGAGGGGGCCGTCCTGGGGGGTACCATATACTCCTCTGGGTGTGAAAGACATTAGGGACCCACCGGGTGGAGTTTGAGGAAGCCTCCAGGGGCGTCTATGTCCCTGGAACCCCTTCCCCTCAGTTCCTCTATGTGAGGCCCCCCCCACCACCACCACCAGAGAGGGGAAGCCAGATGTCCCAGCCTTCCCACACCCTGCGGTCCCCTGAAAGCAAGGCCAGACCCACAGCCAGCCACAAAACCAAGCAGTGGTTCCTCCTGGAGGGAGGGTGCCGCCCTCGTGGCTTTGCACACCGTGCACGGCGTGGCGCTGGAGGGCTGCCTCACTGGGCCTCTGTCTCCCTGTCCTCCGGGCGCCCCTGCGCCCCTGCATGCATGACGCCGTTGTCTGTTCTGTCTGTCTGCTGTGCGTGTCCTCAGGGGACCGGGAGGACGGGTTTTTGGTCTCTGAGCCTCCCCTTTTCTGGGCCTTGGTTTCCCATCTGTGAAAAAGTGCAGGAGTTGGCCGGGGAGGAGGCCCTCTAGAAGCCTTGAGCGAATGTCTGAACCCCCTAGTGTCAGGGCCTCGGGGGCATCCAGAAAAGCCCCAGAGATGCAGCGAAAGTGGAAAGAGAATAAATCAACAGGTGAGACAACAGAGGAACACATTTGGGAAGAGGATGGGGGTTAGGGGGGATGGCAGGGCTAAGGCAGGCCCCAGGTTGGGGCTGGATTTGGATAGATAGTGGGAGGAGTTGCTGGGACAAAAGGAGGAGGAGGAGGAAGAACGGGCAGGCAGGCTGGGGTGGCCCCAGGAGCTGCCCCATCACTGGGCAGGAAGACAGGCTGGCCACAGGTTTAGACACCTGGGAGGGCAGGAGAGCTGTTCCTGAGCCAGGAGGCCCAGCACCCCCTGCCCAGCCACAGGGGGCGCCCTTTCCCAGGGGACAGGAAATGCCCCCGGGCTTTGAGACCTTTGCTCCCCTCCCCTGCCTCTCTTCTCCCCACTTCTCCAGGGTCTCCCTCCAATCACGGGGAGACTCCATTGGCTGGCGAGGCTGAGGGGCTGAGGTGGAGCCTGCAGGGGCCTGGGGTGGGTGCTCCCACTTCTTATTTTAGTCCCAGCCCTTGTCTCTGCTCCCCTCAGCCCAGGGGAGGAAAGGGGGGCCCTCTCTCAGGGCCAGCAAGTTGCTCCCAGCAACCAGGCCCAAACAGGCCTGCGGCCGGCCCCCACTTCCATATCTGGCATCCGAGCTCTGCTGAAGAGGGTGACTCAGCGGGTGGGTCACACTGGGCCCCGTGCCCACCCAGCCCCTTCGCTGTGCTGGGCTCCTTTCTTCCCCAAAAGCAGCCCCAGAGGCCTAGCCAGCCTCAGCCTCGTGGGCCCCAAGCCCTGGGCCGGGCCAGCTCTCTGCTGTCCTTTCTACCTCATGCTCTCTCTCCCGGCTCCCCTGCCCTTCTCTACCCCACTCCCCGCCCTCCTGCCCAGCTCAGATGTGCCAGCTGTGGGAAGAGTCAGCAACAGGCGGCCCAGCCCTTCTTGCCTCACGAGGCCCCTGGGATGGAGCCACTCCTGTGCTTGGGGAACCCGGCGGATGCGAGGGAGAGAGTCGCCCCTGCACTGGCATGGCAGGGGGCCTGGGGCAGGACACGGGCAGAGCCAGGGGCTCCCCTGTGAGCACTAGAGGATTTCCCGACCCCTGCCCGGGTATTGTCTGCCTGAGGATGAGTCAGTGCAGAGCCCCTGGTTCCCACCCTTCCCAGCTCCCTTGGCCTGCCCCACCCTGTCCCCCTGCCAACCGGCCTGGGACAGCACGTGCCCAGGCCTCCCACTGCCAACCCCCAGTGGACTCAGCTCAGGCAGCACCGCTGCTCTGGGGCTGACCCCTTGGCCAGTGTCTGTTTGGGGTCTGGGCTGGATCCGAAGACCCCAGCCAGCTCGGAAATGGCTTTGGGGGCCGGTGGGCGGGCAGCCTGGGGAGGAGGGAGTGCGTGTGGCTCCTAACCACAGAGCTCCCCGGTCTGAGTCATGAGCCATGAGTGATAGCGGCTTCTTCCCCGCCGATGGGAGCTCCCGAGCCCAGCCGAAAACCGCAGGGCCCTCCTCGTTCCCCTCTCGGCTCCTGGCTCTCCTCATCGGCAGGGTGTGGCTTGGTCCTTTTATGGCACCCGATTCGGGCGGTGGTCTGCTTCTCCAGGACGGCAAGGGAAGGAGCCCCTTAATTTCGTGGGGGCCGTTATTTGCAACAGGCACCGAAGCAGCACAACCACCAACTGTGAACTGACTTGGTTCAGGACCCGGGACTCGGCTCTGTGTCTCGGTTTCCCCCGTCACATAGTAATCGCATCTGCCGTGCCCGGCCCCGGGCCCATGCGTGCCCTGTGAAGACGGGTACCCGGCCCCGGGCCCATGCGTGCCCTGTGAAGACGGGTACCCGGCCCCGGGCCCATGCGTGCCCTGTGAAGACGGGTACCCGGCCCCGGGCCCATGCGTGCCCTGTGAAGACGGGGTGGACGGTGAACTATCCAGAGCGGCACCGGGCACCTAACCAGCTCGTGCGCGTTTGCTGTCAGGATATTATTGTGATGATAACCGCCCTGCCTTTGGGAGCAGAAGGAAGAGCAGGGCTTAGACCGAAAGGAAAATTCTTGCCGCTGTGCACTGCACGCTGCCGGGGCTCTGCCCTCTGCTTCCCTCGGCCAGGTGGGCCCCAGGAGGCCGTCTCCAGCTGCGGCTGCTCTTCTGGAGGCCGAGGTGAGGGAGCAGGATGAGGAAGAGATGCCCTTGAGGTGTCCCTCTGCAGCATCGCTCCTTCCTGCTCCCCCCCCCCCCCCCCAGGCTGGCAGGCTGCGTGCGCCCGCCCCTCCCGCCAGCTCCACTCTCCTAGGCCCGGGCTTAGAAAGCAGCCAGGGGGAGCCCTCCTGGACCCCGTCCCTGCTGCTGCTTGCCTGCTTGCTGTGCTTAACACTGGGCCTTCACCTTCCTCCTCCGAGCCCCAGTTCCTTTTCTGAAAAAGGAGGGGTTTGAGCTGAGCCCACTCTGAATGCCTCCTAGTTCTCTGCACCCTGAGGGCTCTCGGGACGGCGGGGCCGCTGCCGGCCTGCGGGGCAGAGAGGCCACTTCTGGGCAGCCCCGGCCGGCCTTGGAGTGAGGTCAGGGCCCTCGAATCCGGCTGCCGCGTCTTCGCTTCTCCAGCGGTTTTCTCCTCTCTCCCTCCTCCCCCTGCAGCTGCCTCAGCTTCGGAAAAGTTCTGAAGTCATGGAAAGTTGGGGCTGTGCTCCCAGCCAGGGGCTGGGCCGGATGGCGGCCAAAACCTGAGCTGGGTTTTGACTTTATTTTTAGCTTTTCAGGCCGAGACGGAGGAGGGGAGACCTCCTCCCTCTGGAAGGGCCTCCTTTCGCAGGAGACAGACAGACACGGGGCATTAAACGGCTTGTGGCGAGGTGTGGCCAGAGGCCTCGACAGGAGCAAGCATGCAGGTTGGGGGTGCACCCCCCACCTCTTCCCCTGGGGTTCACATCCTTCCCGGGCCTGTCTGGGCGGCCCTCTGCCCCTCCCAGCGGAGCCCCGGGAAGGGGAAGGGGCTCCCGTTTGGGTCTGCGAAGGTGGCAGAAGGCTGCCTGGCCTCGCCTCTCCCTCCGGGTCACAGGGAATTGTGTGGGGCTTAGCGCTTTTGTGGCGGGAGAAGAATGTTGGCAGGGCCCCCTTTCCAGGAGAGAATGTCTGCTCCCTGCCTACGTTTGGTTCTTCTTTTCTCCGCCTGCTGCCGGCCTGATGTGTTACAGATGGCAGCCGGGCCGGGCCCTCTGGCTCCCCACACCCCACCCCGGGCCGGAACGCTTTCTTTCACCAGACATTGGTGAAAGGATCAGAGCATCTGGAGAGTCCTTGGGTTCCCCAGGGGTTTTTGAGAAAATAGGACCCCCCCGTTTTTCCAGTTCACTATCCAGCAGAAACAATCAGGGGCCCAGAAAGGGGAGCCGGGGACAGAGGCCACCTGTTCGCTCGGTTCTAGCCAAAGCTTCACCTGCCTTGAGGAATGGGGAGGTCGTATCTGGAGCCAGATGCTGAGGCTCAGGGTGGATACATAGGGATCCGCATTCTCTCCGGCTCTGAGGAGGCCCCGAAGGAGGGAGGCCTGACCCCCGTGCTCTGCCCAGATCAGGGACCTGGACGGAGTCTGAGGAAGGGAAGGGTTCGTATCTCGCCTGGTTGTCCTCTTCCCAGGCCTCCCTGAGTTGGAACCAGGCGAACTCCACAGTCCCTAGAGTGTCACAGGGACGAGAGGAGGTGACTAACACCTTTAGGGCTCAAACTGAGAGCCATTAGGGATGCACCGACCTCAGGGCTGGGAGTCTGGGTCCCTGCTTGGGGGGGGGGGGGGGGGACTCCCCGGATGAAAGGTGGGTGGAGTCCGGAGGGAAGGGTAAGGCCCCAGTGTGGGAAGGGGTGAGAGACAAAGGTGGCCCTGTTTCTTTGGGAAGGAGGGGAGAGAGGGAGAAGCGTGTGCATTCATCTCACGGGATCAGGCTTTGCCCTTGGCCCCAGGCACGTTCCTGAGCACTGAGTCATGGGAAGGGTGGAGAAGCAGGAGAGGGGTTTGGGGGACTTTGGAGGAAGTGGGAGTCCAGCCTCACAGGCAGGCAGATGCCAACAAACCAAATCCCAGGATGCCCTCTGCTGGCCATGGGAGGGATAGCAGAGCCAGGCCCCACAGCTGACCTCTGGGGATCTCTCTCTCTCTCTCTCTCTCCCTCTCTCTCTCTCTCTCTCTCTCTCCTTCCCGCGCCCCCCCCCCCCCCCCGACACAGACTCCTCCCCTTAAACGCACTCTTCCTTGCTTCCTTAGCAATACCAAAAAGGAGGGAGACCTGCTGGCCGCCCAGGCCCGCCTCAAGGACCTGGAGGCTCTGCTCAACTCCAAGGAGGCTGCGCTGAGCACGGCTCTCAGCGAGAAGCGCACGCTGGAGGGCGAGCTGCACGACCTGCGGGGGCAGGTGGCCAAGGTGAGACCACGCCCCGGGCCTGCCCGTGACCCCCGACCCCTGCTCTTTCCCCTCCCCAAACAAACGCACACTCAGTCTTCTATCCCAGTTGCTCTCTGGAGGTGCCCGACCTGCCCCAGCCTCAGAGCCATGCACCTGTCCTAGCACCGTGTCACCCCATCCAGACCATACTCCCTCTCTCTGCTGCCTGTGGCATCTAGCAGAGTGAATTTAAAATATCCCGTAAGCTTTCCCATTGAACGTTGCAATGAACTCTGCTTGGCCTTGGATTCCCTCCTGCTCCTGGTTTGGCTTCTTACAAAGAGCCGCGACCTCTCTTGGAGACAGGGGAGGCGTGCAGGCCATCCACACAACCCGCAGTCAGGAGCTGATGGTTAATCACACATAGGACACATGGTCTTCGTGATTGGCTTGCATATATGGTGGTCTTTACTTATTTCTTCCTAAGATTGTTTTTGGTGTGCCACAGAATTTTAATCATTAGTTTATTTATTTAAAGATATATTTTTATTGATTTCAGGAAGGAAGGGAGAGGGAAAGAGAGAGAAACATCAATGATGAGAGAGAATCATTGATCAGCTGCCTCCTGCACGCCCCCCTACTGATATTGAGCCCAAAACCCAGGCATGTGCCCTTGACTAGAATCGAACTCGCGACCCTTCAGTCCGCAGGCCGGCGCTCTATTCACTGAGCCAAACCAGCTAGGGCTACTTTCTTTTCTTCTTTTTTAAATTTTTACTTGTTGATTTGAGGGAGAGAGAGAAACGGTGATGTATTGTTCCACTTACTTATGCATTCTTTGGCAGTTTCTTATGTGTCCGGACTGGGGATGGAACCTCAGCGTATCTGAACGGAGCTCTGACTGACGGGGCTACTCCACCAGGGCTGGTCTTTCCTCTCACAACACTGCTGTCTAGTTCCCCCGCTAATCCCTCACGTCACAGTCTAGGAAACTATTTAAAAAGCTGGCTTCTTGTCAACCTCAGCCTCGTCTGCTCAGAACGGGGCCCACACTAGTCAGTTGCCAAGATTCTGTCCTGCACTCTCTCTCCTCCCGGGCCCTCCCACCACAGTGCACATGGGGGGACTGGGAGGTGCTGGCTGATCACAGAACCAAGAGGGGCCATGCTCCTCCCGGCCTCCTCTTCCAGCTCTGCCCTGCCCCTTCGCCCTTCCCAGCTGCCCTGCCAGCCTGCGCCTCCTGAGATGGAAACCTAACAAAGATGCTTCCTGGCTCAAACCGCCAGCCCAGCCACCTCTCCATCATCCCACCCTGACCCCCGCCCTGACCCCCGCCCTTCAGGTGTCAGTAGCACTGACCCTCCTGCGGACCCTGAAGTACACCTACCTCCCTGCCTTTGCACATGCTCTTCTCTGCCCCCTCCACCCCCCAAGTCCACAGTGTCCCTCCCCAGGCCCCACTAACCTGTCCTCAGACCCTCCTCTGCCACCTCAGGCACACTTTGGTTTCTCCTCTCCTGCTCCCTCTAGATTTGGGACATGCTTCTTTTATAGCTGTGCTGTGTTATGCCAGAGCGGGCAGTTGCTATTTCTTATTTCTCACCAAGTTCCTACCCAGAGCCGTTGCTCTGAGTGAGGAGGGATCATCACCTCTATGGGCCTTCAGGGCTGTCACACACACAGAGGGACGCCCTGGGATCAGCCCCCTCCCGGCCTCCTTCCAGCCCTGATGCTCTGTGACCCCTCTCCCTGACATCTGCCCCCTTCCTCCAGCTCGAGGCCGCCCTGGGCGAGGCCAAGAAGCAGCTTCAGGATGAGATGCTGCGGCGGGTTGATGCTGAGAACAGGCTGCAGACCCTGAAGGAGGAACTGGACTTCCAGAAGAACATCTACAGCGAGGTGGGCACTGCGCCCTCGGGCGGGACCGGGGCTGGGCAGGGCCGACCCCAGAGCTGGGACCGGCTGTGTGCGGAGCTCCCCTGCCTGCCTCCCTTGCACTAGTGGGTGGGGGTGGGGGTGGGGGGTGGCCATGACCCAGCTCCAGGTTAAAATGGGGCTGAGAGTGACTCACCCGGTTAGGACTGGGGAGGGAGCCTGGTCACCCGGGTCTTAGTTCTCATTTTGGTTTCGGTGTCTCGCCCTCCAGGAGCTGCGGGAGACCAAGCGGCGCCATGAGACCCGGCTGGTGGAGATCGATAACGGGAAGCAGCGGGAGTTTGAGAGCCGGCTGTCGGATGCGCTGCAGGAGCTGCGGGCCCAGCACGAGGACCAGGTGGAGCAGTACAAGAAGGAGCTGGAGAAGACCTATTGTGCGAAGGTGCGGCCCCTGCCCACCCTGGGATGTCCCACGGGGAATCGAGTCGATGGCGGAGGGGGGCTCAGGGTGCCCAGGACCTGCGGCTGCAGTCATGGTGCCCTTCCCCGGTCCCCCCTCCCTCCCATCTCCTGTCGCCCTAACCCCGGTCTGCCTTGCAGCTGGATAACGCCAGGCAGTCAGCCGAGAGGAACAGCAACCTGATGGGGGCCGCCCACGAGGAGCTGCAGCAGTCCCGCATCCGCATCGACAGCCTCTCGGCCCAGCTCAGCCAGCTGCAGAAGCAGGTGAGGGCCCCCTCCCCCCAGCGGCCAGCCGTCCTGGCGGACAGAGGGCGGAAGCCCCCCTGGAGGAGGGAGAGAGATGAGGGACAACATGCTCCCAGCACCACAGACTGAGAAAGGGCCCAGGATTTGGAGTTAGGTGACCTGTTTGCTATTCCTGGACTACCTCTTCTCTCACCTGTGTGACCTTCACTTCTCAGAGCCTTGTTCCATTTGAAAATGGGGACCGCATGAGATATCACTCTGGCTGGTGCTCTCAGTGGTTAGAGCGTCGGCCCGTGCACCAAAGGGTCTCGGGTTTGATTCCTGATAAAGGGCTCATATCTGGGTTGCAATCCCCAGCCCAGTAGGGGTCTCTCTCACATCAGTGTTTCTCTCTCTCTCCCTCTCTCCCTTACTTCTCTTTCTCCCCCTCCCTCTCTCCCCGCTCCCTTCCAGTCTCTAAAAATCAGTGGGGAAAACATCCTCAGGGAGGATGAACAAAGGCCTCAGTACTACTCTCGTTGTCTGTGCCATCTGTGACAGGAGAAGTAGGTTCTGCCTTCAGAATGAGGGGTTTCAGTCTGATACTGGGAAGGGCTTCCGGTTAGAGCCCGTGATAGTCTCTTACAGGAGCCTGGCGTTCCCGTTCCCGGGGAGTGTGGCTGGGTGTCCCCCGCCCCTTACCTATCCACAAGGGGGGTGGGGAGGCCCTGGGAGTTCACCCGCTCCCGCCTTCCCCACCCAGCTGGCCGCCAAGGAGGCGAAGCTTCGGGACCTGGAGGACTCCTTGTCCCGCGAGCGGGACACCAGCCGCCGGCTGCTGGCCGAGAAGGAGCGGGAGATGGCGGAGATGCGGGCCAGGATGCAGCAGCAGCTGGACGAGTACCAGGAGCTGCTGGACATCAAGCTGGCGCTGGACATGGAGATCCACGCCTACCGCAAGCTCCTGGAGGGCGAGGAGGAGAGGTGGGCTGGCCGGGAGTCGGGAGGTGTGCTTGCAGCCGCTCTGGCCGGTGGGTGACTGGCCTGGACGAGGCCCCCAACGTTGTCTCCCCCTCTCCACCCCCCAGGCTGCGCCTGTCCCCCAGCCCCACCTCGCAGCGCAGCCGCGGCCGGGCCGCCTCTCACTCGTCCCAGACCCAGGGTGGAGGCGGCAGCATCACCAAGAAGCGCAAGCTGGAGTCGGCGGAGAGCCGCAGCAGCTTCTCCCAGCACGCGCGCACCAGCGGCCGCGTGGCCGTGGAGGAGGTGGACGAGGAGGGCAAGTTCGTGCGACTGCGCAACAAGTCTAACGAGGTAGGCACTGGGCCGGGTGGGCGGGGACAGAGAGGCCGGGTGGGCGGGGACACAGGCGGAGGGAGGAAGGATGGAGAGGGGCAGACCCAGTGAGTGAGTGTGTATCTCCACACCACCACCACCACCCCCCCCCCCCGCGCCGGTTCTAGACCGGTGAGCATCAGTCTCCACTTCTGCAAAATGGGGGTGAACTATAGTCCCTAACTCTGAGCGTGGGGGAGGTGGAAGTGCTGAGTGTGGCCAAGTGCCCACGGGTGGCAGCTGTTACCCTTGACGGGGAGGGCAGCGGGGGACGGGGAGGGAGAGACCTCCACGGGTGCCTGTCTGGGCCCGGAGCCATACACATCCAGGAGCCTGGGCGAGCCCCTCCACCTGCCCCTCCCTCCCCGGCAGGACCAGTCCATGGGCAACTGGCAGATCAAGCGCCAGAACGGAGATGACCCCTTGCTGACCTACCGCTTCCCACCCAAGTTCACCCTGAAGGCTGGGCAGGTGGTGACGGTGAGTGGCAGGCTTTTGGCCTCAGGGGGATGGGGGATGGCTGGCCTCAGGATGGGTGCCCTGGAGTGAGTCCCTCTTCTCTGATCCTCCCTCCAGATCTGGGCTGCAGGAGCCGGGGCCACCCACAGCCCCCCAACCGACTTGGTGTGGAAGGCGCAGAACACCTGGGGCTGCGGAAACAGCCTGCGCACGGCGCTCATCAACTCCACCGGGGAGGTGAGCGCGCTGGGCCGCCCGTCCTGAGCCAGGCTCCCCCGGTGCCCACACTGGGGACGCCCCAGGGACCATTGAGAGCTCTTTGCCCCCACGCCAAGGAAGCCCACTCAGGGCCATGTTCTTCTATCTCTGTGGCGCAGCCCCGGCCCGAAACCCTCCACCAGTGGGCAAACCAAAAGATGCCCCTCCATCAGCCTGGGTGGTGGAAGTCAGACGGCAGCACTGTTAAAGGCAGAGCCAGCTTCCTACCCAGACAGTTGGACAGTGTTTCTCTGGGGGTAGAAACCAGTTCCTTAGCTCCAGCTCCCCCCACCCCCTACCTCTGCCCCTGCTTCCAGCGGGTGGTGGGGAACGATAAGCAAGCAGCAGGCTGGACAAAGGGCAGAGCGCAAGAAAGCTTGGGGGGCCCCTGTGGGTGGATGCACCCACCCCTCCCCGGCCCCACCCTAACTCTCCGGCCATCCCCGCACCTGACAGGAGGTCGCCATGCGCAAGCTGGTGCGCTCCGTGACTATGGTGGAGGACGATGACGACGAGGACGGAGATGACATGCTCCATCACCACCACGTGAGTGGCAGCCGCCGCTGAGGCCACGCCCACACGGGGCAGCCCGCCGGGCCTGGGCAGCCTCCCCTGGCCCCCCCATGCCAAAAATCTCTTCATTAAAGAATGTTTTGGAACTTCACTCGCTGCCCTGGCTTTTCTTCTCTCTCCTCCCTCTACCTTGGCCGGGGGACCCAGGCCCCTGGGTGCCCTCCTCTGGTAAGGAAGGGAGTGGGAACTCTGATGCCACGGAGTATCCCCGGGGGAGCCGTGGACACGGGTCCGGATCTGTCTCGTGGGAAGGCGATGGGAGGACAGACGCGGGGCTCCCAGCCCTGCCTCTCTCCCCCCGTTGCTGTTGCATGCATGTCCTTTCTGCCCCGTTTTCTCGCCAGAACACGCTCTCTCTCACCCCCCTCTCCAGTTGATTCTGCATGCCAGCTGCCCTCCTTCCCCTCTTCAGCTTAGAGTAGCTGGTCCGGGCAGAGCCACACCCAGTTCCTTGTCCTCACGTCTTCCTGTCCCTTCTCCCTGTTCGTACCTCCCTCTCCCCCCCACTCCTCCCAGCCCAGCCTCAGGCCCTGTGGCTTGCCCTCCGGCCCGGCCCGGTGAGGACAGAACCCCACCTTCCCGCCTGGTGGCTGGGAGCCCCCAGGATCCGGGAGCTTGGTTGTTAGGCCTAAGCAGTGAGTCCCAAACTCGCCGTCCCGCCCGAGCCCCTGAGCCTTGTCTCCCTCCTCAGGGAACCCACTGCAGCAGCTCGGGGGACCCCGCCGAGTACAACCTGCGCTCGCGCACTGTGCTGTGCGGGACCTGCGGGCAGCCGGCCGATAAGGCGCCGGCCAGCGGCTCGGGAGCCCAGGTGGGCGGATCCGTCTCCTCTGGCTCTTCGGCCTCCAGTGTCACAGTCACTCGCAGCTACCGCAGTGTGGGGGGCAGTGGGGGTGGCGGCTTCGGGGACAGCCTGGTCACCCGCTCCTACCTCCTGGGCAACTCCAGTCCCCGGACCCAGGTGAGTTGTCTCTCTGTCTCCACACCCCACCCACAGAGGAGCCCGGTCCTGGAGGGTTAGGATAAGGGGGCCCTGGGAGGGGAGAGCCTTCTCTTCCGGAACCCCGGGGGAGTGGGAGTCTCCCCCCAGCACCCAGGGTCCTCCACAGTCAGGCCTGCCCCTGCCCCTCTGGTCTGAGCCCCAGACTGGAGGGCGGGGCGGGGCTGAGGGGTAGCAGGGAGGGCGAGGCCTGGCACTGCCGCTCACTGTCTCCTCTCTCCCCTCCTAGGCTGCCCAGAACTGCAGCATCATGTAATCTGGGACCTGCCAGGCAGAGGCGGGGGACGCGGATCTCCTGCTTCCTCCTCCCCTCTGCCCACCCCACCCCTGCACCTCAGGGCGGGGCCTCGAAGCCAAAGAAAAATACCCCTTTGGTTTTTTTTCTTCTGTGTTTTTTTTTCTAAGAGAAGTTATTTTCTACGGTGGTTTTATACTGAAGGAAGAACACAACCAAAAAAAAAAAAAAAAAGCATTTATCTCCGTTTGTCTTGCATTCTCCCAGCTTTCAGGAAACTCCACATCTGCCTTAAAACCAAAGAAGGCTCCTCGGGGAGCCGAGGGAGAAGGGTGCTTTTACAGAGCCGAGTTCCTGCTTTTCTGCCTGCCTGCACCCCCACGGGGGGCCCCGGGAACTGGGAGCCTGAGAGGCAGCTGTGCCTCCTTCCCAGGCCCGGGCTGGCTCCCGGCCTTCCGGTTACCTGGCCAAGTCCCGCCCTCCCGGCCCCAGGGTGACTTAACTCTCCCAAGTCCCAGCTGCGCTTGCTTTTTTTTTGTATTTTATGAGACAAGAGATGGGAATGAGGTGAGCAGTAAGGGAAGGGGGAAGAAGGGTTAGTTTGAGCCTGCTTCCACCCAGCTTTAGAGTCGGGGTGGGGTCTGCTGGTCACTGGAGGTCAAGGTCAAGTGGGCGCAAAGAGAAGGGAAAGGGAGGCTCACTAGAACAGGTGAGAGCCTGTGGGCCCCCCGCCCAGAGGAGGAAGGTGGGAAGGGGTGAAGGGTGTGTGGCAGTCGTTTTTGGCAAACACTAAAGATCCCCTTGGCTCCCCATGCCCCATCTGCACCCCTTCTCTTCTCCTCAGATCAATACACTAGTTGTTTCTATTCCCGTCTGCTGTGGTGTCTTTGTTGGTGGGCGTCGCCATATGTTTTGAGGGACAGACACACAAATGTTCGCTGCTGCCCAGACCCCCCATCTTCCCCCCCTCCCCCCTCCCCCGCTCCAGGGGGACAGGATGCGGCCTTCAGAGCACCCGGGTACACATTAGTGTCAGCTGTGGGCAGAGGCTGTGGCATAAGCAACACTCACCCACTTTGGGGGCTCCCCGCTTCATCCCACAGCAGTTACCCAGCACTTCGACCTACAGGCACCTTCCACGTGGGATCCCGTCGGAGAGCAGTGACATCTCGGGGAGCAGAAGCTAGGGAGGCCCCCGGAAGGGAGTAGGACTGACTGCCAACACCCAGACAATGCCCCTTTGTGCCATGGCTCAGGTCGGGGAGAGGAAGTGAACAAGACAACACCTTCAGTGTCCTTAGGGGACTTACACTCCGCTGAGAGGCAGAAAACGAGGGTTCCTGTGGACAAGGGGATGTGTCAGGCAGAGCAGCATCCTCTGAGAGGGAGGTAGTTTATAATCTGGGGGCATGAGGGGCCAGGACTAAGGAAAAGGGTCCCCAAAAAGAAAGGGAGCCAAAACCAGTTTGGCTCAGTGGATAGAGTGTTGGCCTGAGGCCTGAAAGGTCCTGGGTTCAATTCTGGTCAAGAGCATGGACCTTGGCTGTGGGCACATCTCCAGTATGGGGTGTGCAGGAGGCAGCTGATCCATGTTTCTCTCTCATCGATGTTTCTGACTTTCCCTTTCCCTTCCTCTCTGTAAAAAATCAAGAAATATATATTTTTTTAAAAAAGAAAGTGAGCCATGCTAACCAACCTTTCCCATCCCAAAGCATCTCTGCCCGTCTCTTTGACCCTCTTTCTGTCTTGAGAAGTAGCTATTGTCCCCTTTGCCCCGGACACGAGTTAACTTGTCCAAAGCCACACAGCTCCGGGCAAGCCAGGGGGTCTGCTCCGATGACATCCTACTCCCCCTCTGGACACAAAATACTGATGATAAAATATGTTTACATTCCCTGGGCAGAGTTGTTGTGCCTACTTTCGAGTCAGTGTGAGAAAGCATGCCGGGGATGATGGGGAAACATTGGAAAAGGCAACATGAGAGCAAATGAGCCTCTGAATTCATGCTGGAAACCCCTGTTTCCCGCCGGCTGGGAAAGGGGTTCTGAGAGGAAGAGCTCCCCGCCTCTGGGGGGACAGCTTCAAAGACAGAACCACCCACCGGTGTGCTCAGTGGGGGAGCACCCACCTACCTATGCACCAGGAGGTCCCCGTATGAGTTCCCTCTGGGCACGTGCCCCGGTTTTGGCTGCATCCCCAGGAGAGGGCGTGCAGGAGGCAGCCGGTCGATCATCATTGATGTTTCCATCTCCCTCTCCCTTCCTCTCAAAGCAATAAACAATGTATCTTTTTAAAAGAAGAAGAAAGACACCCCTCTCCCAGCCCTGGACGAACCCAGGGGCTCTGGTAGGTCTTGGACCTCAGTGAAGGAGACCCATCTCTCAGGGCGCTTACATGCACTTCCAGGTCTGGGCACCCGGGGGCGCCAGAGCCCCGCCATGGTCAGCAAGGGGCTGGCGCTGGCTCTGAATGAAAGAGGAAGCTTTGGGGAGACCGTGGGCTGCGGGTGGACACTGCGACCAGCAGGCGAGGTCCCTGTTCTTGAAGTTGCTGAAAGGATAAAGCAAATGGGCAAGCTTGCTTTATCCGCTGCTGCAGGCTGGGCACTCACATGACAGGACGCCCCCCTCAGCAGGCCACGTGGGATTATTTGCAATACGCATGTAGTTAGAATGTTACACAACCTCTGTAGTAAAGCTGAAAACACAGGCTGGTAGAAAGAAGTAGGGAAAACAGAGTCATGCTTTCCCATTGCCCAGAGACACCGGTTTCCTTCCGACGTTTTTTCCTAAGCATGTACTGCAGAGTTAAAATCTCCCCGAGGCTCAACATTTCTGCTCTTTTCTTAGTTAAAATGCATAAGCACTTCCCAATGTTATTTCCAAGTTTATAAACATTTAAAAATAACGGATCCCTTTTCTGCAGATTTCATGCAAAGTAATACTTTGCCATGACAGAGAGGGTGGAAAAGGAGCAAGAAAAAAAAATCATCTCAGTGGAAACCATCATGAGCATTATAATGGGAGGCCGTCGAGCATTTTATTTTATTTCTCAATTTTGAAATATATACGACATTTACAATTTCTTACTGGCTGTGCTACGTAATGCTTCCTGGAAAGTACATCTTTACACCCATCTCTGGGAATTTCCATGAAGTAAGTTCTAAGAAAGGGACTGGTTGGCTCCAAGTTACACGCAGTAAAGAGGCCATTGGTCATATTTCCGAGTGAAACGGGACCCTTGTCACTCTCACCTGCAGCGGAGCCCCTCCCCTCCCCCGCTCCCAGCGCCACAAGTTTTGTCAGTTTTAATGTGAGTTAACTCCACAGGAGAAGAACTATTTTCATTAGTGCTGCAAATTACATGTCTTTGAAGAGAAATTTTTTTATTAATGTGTATGGGTTATTTATATTTCTCTTGGTAAACATGTTTCTATCCCGTTTGCTCATTTTTTTTTCTGTTTGTTGTTGTTGTTGTTGTTGTTGATTTTAGAGAGAGAGGGTGAGAGAAAGAGAGAAAAAAATCCATTTGTTGTTCCTCTTATTGATGCAGTCGTTGGTTGACTCTTGTATGTGGCCCAAACCAGGGATCAAACCCACAACCTTTGCTTCTCCGGACAACACTATAACCACTGAGCCAGGTGGGACCTTTCTGCTCATTTTTTATTGCCAAGATTATCTTTTCCATGTTGGTTTTTAAGACCATATGTTTTGAAAATATTTTGTTATGGTTGTTTATTATGCAAACACACTTTTTCATGGCGAAATGTTTAGACAACACTTCCTGTAATCTCCTTCTGGACATTTCGTTCATTGCCAGCTTTACGTTGTAAATAACGCTACAGTGGCTGCCTTTTCTTTAAATATTTCAGGTAGTTTCTCAGGATGGAATCCTATTGAGTCCCCTGATGACTGGTCTTACTCTAAATTCTCTTCTCTGTCCTCAGCCCTTTCATGGCCAGAAGTAAGGGGGAAATCCATTTTCTTTCCCATGTCACCACCCTGACAACCTCCCAGGGCACAGGTGAGGGAGGGGATGAGGCAGATCTGGTGCCTTAGCCTCCCCAGCGCCGCAGCGCCCCCTATGCTGCCCCTGAAGGAACAGGGAAAACCAGACTTGGAGAGGTTCAAGGGAGCCTCTTGTTCTCATCCCCCTGGAGTGACTGAGGTGCTGGCCACCCTCCCCCTCGGGGGCCGGGCCTCAGACCTTGCAGTCCTTGGGCTGATTCCTCATGCTTCGTACCAGTCAGTGCCAGCTGGCAGCTCTCACCGGAGACTGAGGTGGCACAAATATGGGAGAAGGGGGAGGAAGTGGGCAGGGGCCCAAGGGACCAAGATGCTGGAGGTGCTAGCCAGAAGCTGGGTGCCCCACATGGGGGTCACAAAGGATGATGGGAAGGCAAGACTGAGGAGTCCGAAGGCTTTGAGGGGAGCAGAGGAGGTTTCAGGCCCCTCCTCTGGCCCTCCTGGCCCTGGAGAAGCTAATCATCTCCTGCCACCCACTTTCCTCTGCCTCTGCACCCACCCCCTTGAGCTCCTCCTAACTAATTCATCTTGGTCCCTTTAAGAGCTGCCTGGGAACTGGGGCACCGGAGGGGGCTGGCAGGGCCCCCACTGCTCACCCTGCCATGCCCGCCTCTGCTCCTCCCCCTGACCGGTACAGACGCTGCTGGAGGTCTTGGACGCCTGGGCTAGGGTCTCCACTGCTGGGCTGGGGGTAAGGTTGGAAAGTGGCGGGAAAAAGGGACCCTGCGCCCTGGGTTGGGATGGGGACGTGGGATGCCACTTTCTTAGCTCTGTGGACAGGAAGTCTCTGTGCCCACTTCAGTAGATAGTGTAGGGGGCCCTGGCTGGGTGGTCCTCTGGCCTCAGACTGGGGCAAAGGGCAGAGGGTCTTGAGGGGTAGAACCTAGGGGGCAGGATGTGTGGGTCTCCTCACCCTCCGCTCCCCCATCTCATTCCCCAGGACCTTCACTAGCTACACTCCATCAGCCACTCCCGGTCCCTCCTGCAATAAAAGACATAGGGCCACCGAAGCCGCTTTGTCTCAGTGGACAGAGCGTCGGCCTGCAGACTGAAAGGTCCCAGGTTCGATTCCGGTCAAGGGCATGTACCTTGGTTGCAGGCACATCTCCAGTGTGTGTGTGGGGGGGTAGGAGGCAGCTGATGGATGTGTCTCTCTCATTGATGTTTCTGACTCTCTATCCCTCTCCTTTCCTCTGTGAAAAATTGACAGAATATATATATTAAAAAAAACACATGGGGCGCTGACACTCCATTTCTTGCAGGTGGGGAAACGGAGGCTCAGCAAACCAGAGGACAGGGAGGTGTGTGTGAGGCGGAGGAGAAAGGAGGATTAGACTGCAGAAAGTTTCCCCCTCCTCCACCCACAGGACTGGACACAGGGACCTGAGTGTCCAGCTGCCTGGCCAGTTCCCACCTACAGCCTTGGCCAGCACCTAGGCTGGGTCCCCCTCCCTCCCTCCTCAGGATAACTCAGCACCAGAGGCTTTGATTTCCTGGGTCGAGGCCAGGAGAGGCTCCCAGATGCCCAGCTGGGTCAGCAGGCGGAAGGGGGGCCAGGGGAAGGAAGCTGTGGGCTCCCTTAGTCTCCTCCCTTGGATTTCTCAGAAATGGAGCCCTTTCCAACAGACTGGGCCCCAATTCCTCAACAGGGAAGGAAATGGGGGAGGGGCACAGGGTGTGAAGTCTTCCTTCCTGTTACAGTGGTCCCCTTCTTCTGGTCCCGGACACCTTGATTCTGAGGGGTTTCTTCCCCCTTCCCCTCCTATAGCGGGTTCCAGCCCCGGGGGAGGAGAGCCTCCGCCAGCAGGCACCCCGGTTCGGTTCCCGAAGGCCCAGGTGCTGAGGGCAGCGAGGACGGAGTCAGGGAGTCGGGAGAGGTGGGGGATGGGGGATGGGACAGCAGCTCTGCTTAGAGTTCACTTCTGCTTTCAGCTCAGGCCCTGTCGCCGGCCCCAGGCAGACAGGCCCCCCCCCGCCAGCCCAGACGGAAAAGGGAACAAACGTGGCCTGTGAAACCCTCTGCCGTGGGGCTGGCACCGCACACTCGCTTCCTTCTCCTAAACAAATACTAGCGAGTCTAGAGATGAGGCAAGCTTCTGCCAGGAAGGCTGCAAAACCATTTTTTAAAATTATTTGTTTACCTGTGGGAATCAGAGGGGAAGCCCCCTGCCCAGGATCACACAGCGAGGAAGAGGCAGTCAGGCCTGGGGCCCAGAGCTCTTGCACCCCAGGGCCACAGTGCCTCCCTCACCATCTTCCCACAGCGGAGGGGGCGGCCCGCAGGGGCTTTCTCAGTTCTCCGAGGCGCCAGGGCGGCCGTCAGAGAACACAGGAGACCGTTAACGAGGGTCCGTGGGACCGGGGGGGGGGGGGGGGGGGGGGGGAGGACACAAGGCCCCGCTCCCAAAACCCCCACCCCGACTCCCGTTGCCTCTGCTCCTTCGTGGCTGGGAGAGGACCAGGACCAGCTCAGGCTTGGCTCTTTTTAAAATATACATAAATATATAAATATACATATATATATAAATATACATATATATAAATATACATATATATATAAATATACATATAAATATAAATATACATATATTTTATTGATTTTTTACAGAGAGGAAGGGAGAAGGAGAGGGATAGAGAGCTAGAAACATGGATGAGAGAAAAACATGGATCAGCTGTCCCCTCACACCTCCTACTGGGGATGTGCCTGCAGGCAAGGCACATGCCCTTGACCGGAATCGAACTTGGGACCTTTCACTCCGCAGGCCGATGTTCTGTCCACTGAGCCACACCGGTCAGGGCAGGCTTGGCTCTGTTTATCCCCATCTGGTCTAGACCTCGGAAAGTCCACTCGGAGGTCTGCCCTCCGTCCCTCTCCTGACAGCACAGCCTTGCCCTCCTGGCGGCCTCAGGGCTGGTCACAGGCTTCGGGAGAACTCACCTTCTCGACCGGGCGGCTGAGGAAGAAAGGCAGGGCCCCACCTGGAGGTGCCCTCCCACAGAAGTCAGGTAATATTGACAGAAAAGGGCTTCTTAAGGTTCCTTTTTATTTTTTTTAAAATATATTTTATTGATTTTTTACAGAGCAGAAGGGAGAGGGGTAGAAAGTTAGAAACATCGATGAGAGAGAAACATCGATCAGCTGCCTCTTGCATGCCCCCTACTGGGGTTGTGCCCGCAGCCAAGGTACATGCCCCTGACCGGAATCGAACCCAGGACCCTTCAGTCCGGAGTCCGACACTCTATCCACTGAGCCAAACCAGTCTCGGCTTAAGGTTCCTTTCTAAAAAATAATTTTTTAATGATTTTTTTTTTACAGAGAGGAAGGGAGAGGGATAGAGAGTTAGAAACATCGATGAGAGAGAAACATCAAACAGCTGCCTCCTGCACACTCCCCACCGGGTCTGTGCTGCAACCAAGGTACACGCCCTTGACCGAAATCGAACCCGGGATCCTTGAGTTCGCAGGCCGATGCTCTACCCACTGAACAAACCAAGCTAGGGCTTCGTTTTGGTTTTTAATTTTTTTTTCATTTTTAAATATATTTTATTGATTTCCCACAGAGAGGAAGGGAGAGAGACAGAGACCCAGAAACACCCATCAGCTGCCTCCCACACACCCTCTACTGGGGATGTGCCCGCCACAGAGGCACACACACCCCTGACCAGAATCGAACCTGGGACCCTTCCGTCTGCAGGCCGATGCTCCGTCCATTGAGCCAAACCGGTCAGGGCTGTTTTTTAATTTTTTAAAATCCTCATCCAAGGATGGGTTGTGTGTGTGCGTTTTAATTGATTTGAGAGAGAGAGGAAGGGAGAGAGAGAGAGCGATGTGAAAGACAAACATCCACGGGTTGTCTCTGTACACAGCCTGACCTGGGATGGGACTCACAACGGACGGATGTGCCCTGACTGGGGGCCGAAATTGCAACCTTTTGGGTATGGGACGCTGCTCCCACCCATGCAGCCGCCTGGCCAGGGCTTCCTAGGCTTCCTGACGGGAGAAGAGCCCTGTCTGGGCTCATCTGCGTGGATGTCTATGTGTTCATTTGCCTCCTCATTGGCAAACTCCATCTGCGTGAGGTCAGACTGCCTGGCACCCAGGTGTGACCACCCTGCGTGTAAGCAGCAGGAAGAGGGAAACCCAGAGGGAGTGACCACAGGGAGGAGAACTGGCCCCGGCTGACCCTGAACCCCCCTAGGGACAGCTGTGCTGAGGTGCCTGCCTAACAGTGGGCCGGGGACCTGAACGATGACCCCTCCCACCTCCCCCCACATCTGGAGCCCTGCCTTCTCCACATGTGGATCCAGAAGCTGCAGAAGGTGGGGTGCAAGGGGACACGGGTAGGAGGAGGAAGAATATGGGGAGATTCAAGTCCCTCCCACTTAGAGATGCGGTTGCCATGGTGACTGAGGACCAGTGAGGTGGGATGGGGTTGAGGATGGGGGCGGGGGTGTGGCAGGACTGAGCTCTGGGAGACGAGACAGCCTGGCGTTCCAGGGGGAGGGAGACGCAGCAGCATCCCCAAGCGCCAGGTAAGGAGGCAGGAGAGCCGGCAGCTCTGAAAGGAGAGGATGGGCCATTGTCTGGGGCCGGCTCTGCCCCCCCAGGCAGGGGGCAGACAGAGGGGGTTCGGCCATTGTTTGTGATGTTCAGCTCAGCCTTCCAGCACTAGGCAGGCTGGAGGAGGAAACCTAAGAGGCGCTGGGTAAGGGGTTGGCGGGATTGGCTGGGCAGGTGGCAAGAATGCTGAGAGACAGTAGGGGTGGGGATCCAGGAGGGCAGAGGCTTGGGGCATCCCTGGGGCTCTGCACACAGTAGGCATGGAACAAACAGAAGTTGTTTTGACTTGCTGGCATCACAGAAGGAGCGCGATGCGGGGCCAGAGCAGATGAGGCTAGAAAGGGGAGCCAGCACGCTGCTCTTCTCCAGGGGTGTGCTCTCCTGTGCTGTCCCAGAGGCTGGAAGGGAGAGGAGGTAGGGGACACTGGACCTGCTGGGTGAAGCCCTGAGTGGCTTCTCTCCTGACTCCAGGAGCTGCCCCACTGCGCGGTATCCATGCTCCAAGGGAGAGAAGAGATAGAGCCTTGGTGTGAGCATGGGGTAGGGGTGAGACATGGCATCGCCATTTCCTCTCCCACTACCACCCCCACTTCTGGGTCTCTACCTGGGCCAGAAGGCCTGGCAGGAAGGGGCTGTGGGTGATGTGGCCCAGAGGCTGTGGGGGAGAAGTCCCTGGGAGAGCTGGATGGACCCTAGGGTAGGGGGATGGGGTTGAACTCAGCATTGTTGCTCAGAGGGTCCCCATGCTGGGCTCCAAGACTAGGGGAGAAAGGAGCTGGGGAACCCCCACTGGCCTGATGCCACCCTGGTGACTCAGGGCTGTGACATGGCCTGGCCCCTTCAGTGTGTTCCCTGAACATTTGACCCCTTGCCACCCCCGCCCCACCTCCACCGCTGCCCCACTCCAGCCCAGCCAAGACACTTCCTCTTCCGGCCCCGCTTTCCTCATTTCTGCAGAGCTTCCCTGATGCTGGAGGCAGGCCCTGCCACACCATTTGTGGGATCCAGGGCAAGCCAAAAATGCGGGGCCCCTTGTTCAGAAATGACCAGACGGCGTTAGATGAAACGTGGGCCCTCCTGAGTGTGGGCCCTGTCTGTGGGCTCTGCCAGCTGCAGCAAGAGAGATGGCAGTGAATGTGGATCTGACTCCACAGGTTCTGATGCAAGAGGGTCAGTGGGTAGTCCTGGCCGGTTTGGCTCAGTGGATAGAGTGTCCGCCTGCAGACTGAAGGGTCCTAGGTTTGATTCCGGTCAAGGGCACATGCCTGGGTTGCAGGCTGGATCCCCAGTAGGGGGTGTGCAGGAGGCAGCTGATTGATAATTCTCTCTCATCATTGGTGTTTCTCTCTCCCTCTTTCTTTCTCTCTGACATCAATAAAAGTGTGTGTGTGTGTGTGTGTGTGTGTGTGGCTGGTTGCACGAAGAATCGTGCAATAGGCCTTCCCTCCCCTGCCTGCCAGCACCGCTTTTCCTCTGGCACCCGGGACCCAAGCCGCAACGGAGCCAAGCCTTCAGCCTTTAGGATTGGTTCTAGCTACAGCAGAGCCTTCAGTCTTTGCTCTGTGCCTGCGTATGCAAATTAACCTGCCAATTTGTTAGGTTAATTTGCATACCCACTCCTGATTGGCTGGTGGGCATCACTGAGGTACATTCAATTTGTATCTTTCTCAAGATACAAATATATATATATATATAAAGAGGGAGAGAGAGAGAGAGAGAGAGAGAGAGAGAGAGAGAGAGAGAGTCAGGCTCTTACCCTGGAGCTGGACCAGCAGGCCCTGTGGAGGCAGGAGGTGGTACCTGATGGCCTGTCTTCTCAGAGGTTTCAGGAATCACCCCAGAGATACTGTTTCTCAGTTCAGAGGAGCCAGAGCTTGCCACCCTACTTGCCTTCTCTGTCCAAGAGGCTGTGTTTCCTGGACTAGGGCTGGAGTAGGAGTCTATAGAGACGGTAGAGCTAAGGGACTAGCTTTGAATGAGGCCGACCTGAGTTTAACTTGACTTTTCGCTGTGGAACCTCCCTGAATCACCTTCCTCATCTGTAAGATGGTGTCCTGGGGGTACCCACCTACTAAAATTGGTGTGTAGGCCACAGCCTGATTCACGTTGGCTGGGAAAAGGCCTGGGGAGGAGAACGCCTGGGATATGGAGAAGGATAATTCCAAGGTATTCATCTAACGCTTCCAAAGAGGCCAGAACAGGGCACCAGGCTGGGAAGGTGGGGCTAGACTTCCTACCCCCCTCACCCTCCACAGAACCCCTCCCAGTGACCCAGATAAACCAATCTGTTCACGCAGGGAGGCCCAGGGGCAGGGTAGATCCCCAAATCTGAGCTGAGGCTGAGGAGCCACAGAAGGTGGGGTCTGGGTGGGAGGGACCCTTGATTCTGAGAATCAGGAAAACTTTGGGGGACTCCCAAGAACCTGGCCACCAGCCTCTGGGAGAGCCTGAGGGAGTCTTGGGCAGGTCTTGACAGAAACAGTTGTGTGTCGGGGGAGGCTCTGCCTAAGACCAACTCTTCTGGAAAAGAGAGAGGAAATGGGAGCCGAGGGAGAAGGGAAGAAGGCTGAGCAGCCTTGGACCAGGAATTCTTCTGAGGATTGTACCGGGCTGTACCATCGCCCTGCAGGCTGGTGCTGAGGCACGAGGGATGGAAGTTCCCATCCAGGAAGGACTTCCTGACTGCGAAGAATGTGCACTTAAGAAGGAGACGGGCTGTTTATTGGAGTCTGTTTGCCCTGGGATGGCTGTGCTCTTTAGAACCAGCACAGCTGTCTTGGGCTGAGTGGGCAGGAAACTACCCCCTTTATAAGTCACGGAGCCGTGGGTGCTGGATGCCTCATTAGCCCTGCGTTATGAGGTTTCCCCCTGGAGCCATCGGGGAGAAGCCAGCAGCCGCTATGGGGGTTGGTGCCGCGCGATGTTTGAGAAGTACCAGCTCAGAGGGGAAATTTTCTGGGCTTCCCACTGGCCTGATGCTGCCCCAAGAGTGATGGAGATTAGACGACAGGAGGGAGATTCCCCAGCAAAGCCGAGAATAAGGCCGAGTGTGATGGTTTTATTTTTAGAAGATGAGGGCTCTGCTGGATGTGGGAGGTTTGAAGTTTGGACCAGCGGTCGCCAATGGAGGGTCCTCGGGCCGCTGGTGGTCCGTGAGGGCCGAAAGGCGAAAGGTTGGCGACCGCTGGTTTAGACCACGGCAGGGACTTCCCAGCGGGTAGGAGCGGAAAGACCCGCCTTGTGGGTGGCTGAAAAGGGAATATGGGAGGCGATGTCATGGCTCCTGTCTGGGAAGTCTTGAGCAAGGGGAGAAACCACTGCTAGGCTGATGAGACTAGATATGATGTGATAGAGGAACAAGAAATGATTTAAACACTTTCTGGCCTTTTTAAAAAAAACTAAATATTCGCCCAAAGGATATTTTCCCACTGATTTCTATAGGAGAGGGGGAGAGACACACAGAGAGAAACATCGATGTGAGGGAGACACAACAGTAGGTTGCCTTCAACATGCGCCCAAACCAGGGCTGGTGATTGAGCCTGCAACCGAGGTCATGCCCTTGATCTGAATCAAACCCAGGACCCTTCACTGAGCCAAACTGGCCAGGGCTGGCCTTTTCTTAGGGGAGAGGAGGACTGGCCTTTAAAAAATTGTTTATATAATTGATTTCAGAGAGGAAGGGAGAGGGAGAGGGATAGAAATATCAATGATGAGAGAACATGGTTGACTGGCTGCCTCCCACATGCCCTGCATTGGGGATCGAGCCTGCAACCTGGGCATGTGCCCTGACTGGGAATCAAACTGTGACCTCCTGGTTCATAGGTTGATGCTCAATCACTCAGCGACACTGGCAGGGCTTTCTGGCCTTTCGCGAGTAAACTTTCTGGATAGACAGAGCCGAGAGGAGAAGGAAAGAGAGAGGTGTGTCCACTCCCAGCTTCCGCCAAGCCCGGGATCTGTCACGACTGGAGAGGTAGAAATTCTGGTTTCCCTCGCCCAGAGCTCCCAGTGCTGACTGTGGCACCATGGGTCCCTGGAGGCTCCCCCTCCTGGCCCAGCCAGCTGAGCCGCTGGCTCCTGCCGCTGGGGCCTGGACCCCCCACTCACCTTCCTTCTTCTGATGGCACCTCCACCCAAGAGTCCAGATACCTGGGTTCTACACTGTGGCTGGCTCAAGGGTACGTGAAATGAGACGGGTTGGGGGAGGGGGAGCTGGGGTTGGTGGATCTGAGGAGAAGTTTATGCAGAGACCCGAGGACACAGACAGCAGCAGCACAGCATCCAGGGATGGCGGGCAGCTGCAGAGGCTGGGAGATAGAGCCACTTCCTGCCCTGGCCGCTGCCCTGGCAATGGTGTTAGCCAGCCTGGGGGCTGTATGTACGCTCATTGCCAGCCTGCAAGACATCAGAGCCTCGAACCAGCCGGGTCAAGGTCAGAGCAGCTGATGGAGACGTAGTCCCCTGCTTGGGTCGTCAGAGGGCAGGGGTATGTATGAGAGACAGGGTACACACAGATTTGAAAGAGCCAGGAGAGTCAGGTCTGAGGGATTCATATTTGAGCATAGGAATCGGCTCTCCAGAAAGTCTCCTGCCTGGGGCCAGGCAATGGTGTGGGCCCTGGGCCACGGCAGGAAGGCAGGCAAAGGGAGGCTGCAAGGACTTCTCTGAGAGTAAGCTGAGGAAAGGCAGAGCGGGGCTATAGGTGAAAGGAGATCAGAAGGGCAGGATGGGGAACAACTCCCTCCTGCCCAGAGGGGAGAGCAGGGCTGCAGGCTGAGGCCTGTGAGGGTGATGGAAGTGAGACTGCACCACGGCCCTCTGAAGAGGAAACTGTGCCTGCCCTCCCTTGTCATCCCTGTCCTACACACTTCTGCTGCCTGGGGCTCTCTGATTGGTCAGGGGGGGAGGTAGCAGGAGGCGGAGGGGGGGATGTGGTGAGGGCTGCTTACCCAGAGAGCACCCCTGTTTCTGTTTCCCCAGAGCCATCTGGTGACAGCCTCTGGCTGAGCATGGCCCTTCCAGCCCTGGGCCTGGACCCATGGAGCCTCCTAGGCCTTTTCCTCTTCCAACTGCTGCTGCTGCTGCTGCCGACGACGAGCACCGGGGGTAGTGGGCAGGAGCCCATTCCCAGGGTTCGATACTATGCAGGTACGTGTTTGATGTCCAGGAAGTGTGGGGATACTATGCAGGTGAGTGTTTGATGTCCAGGAAGTGTGGGGATACTATGCAGGTGAGTGTTTGATGTCCAGGAAGTGTGGGGATGGCAACTGCGAGCTGGAGAGGCATGGAGGGAGGTGAGATGAATGGAGGGAGGGGAAGAAGTATGGAGAAACGAGAGATGTCCCGGGAGAGACGGCCTCAGAGAGACTGAGAGCCAGAAATAGAAGTTCCGACTGCGTCAGAAGTGAGAGATGAAACCACTTGGGGTGCAGAGCGAGCAAAGAGAGACGAGGGGCCAGGTGGCCGAGGTGTCACTCCTCCAGGTTCTCCAACACCGGTGGTTTTCCTTTCCCTCCTTCAGTATCGCCGCCCTCAAGCAAGGCCCTTCAAACTGAAACCGCTTCCTGCCCTCAGCTCCTCCCAAAACCAAGGCCCATGTGGGTTATCTGTGGACCCGGTGACTAGGGCCACTCCAGGCCAAGGCCAACCACACAGATCAGGCTGGACCGTGGCAAGCTTAGTACCATGGACCCCGGGGATGTGAGAATTGAGAGTGGGCCAGCTGGGATACAGGCCCTGGAGCCCTGGAGGCAAGCTTGGCTGTTTTCTTTTATTTATTTATTTAAATATTTTAATCTTTATTGTTCAGTTTATTAATTATCCCCCTTTTTTCCCCTTATAGCTCCCCTCCACCCAGTACCCATCCCACCCTCAATCCTCACCTCCTCCCCCACTGTCCTCTCCCATAGGTGCATGATTTTTGTACAGTCTCTTGCTGCACCTCCCACACCCCTTTCCTCCCCAAGAATTGTCAGTCCATTCCCTCTCAATGCCCATGCTTCTGTTATATTCAGCAGTTTATCCTGTTCATAGATTTTTAATTCACTTGATTTTTATATTTATTTGTAATAGATGTGTATTTGATGTTCATAATTTTTATTTTTACCTTTTTCTTCTTCCTCTTCTTAAAGAATATCTTTCAGCATTTCATATAATATTGGTTTGGTGGTGATGAATTCCTTTAGCTTTTTCTTAGCTGTGAAGCACTTTATCTGACCTTCAATTCTGAATGATAGCTTTGCTGGGTAGAGTAATATTGGTTGTAGATTCTTGCTATTTATCACTTTGAATATTTCTTGCCACTCCTGTCTGGCCTGCATAGTTTCTGTCGAGAAATCCGCTGACAATCATATGGGTGCTCCCTTGTAGGTAACTAACTGTTTTTCTCTTGCTGCTTTTGATATTCCCACTTTGTCTTTTGCTCTTGGCATTTTAATTATGATGTGTCTTGGTGTGGTCCTCTTTGGATTCCTATAGTTTGGGGTTCTGTGAGCTTCTTGGACTCCTAAGTTAATTTCTTTCACCAGGTGTGGGAAGTTTTCGGTCACTATTTCTTCAAGTAGGTTTTCATTATCTTGCTCTCTCTCTCTTTTTCTGGCACCCCTATAATTCGGATGTTGGTATGCTTGAGGTTGTCCCATAGGCCCCTTACACTATCTTCAATTTTTAAAATTATTTTGGCTTCTTGCTTTTCTGGCTGAGTGGATTTTGCCTCTTTGTATTTCAAATCTTTGACTTGGTTCTTGTGGTCCTCTAGACTGCTTTTAGGTCTTTGTATAATATTTTTTATTTCAGTCAGTGTATGCTTAATTTCTAGTTGGTCCTTTTTCATATCCTGGAGGGTCTCATTCATATCTTCATAGGTCTCATTCATTTCCTCATAGATCTTGTTCATTTCCTTGTAGGTGTCATTAAGTTAATCGGCCTTTTCCAGGAGCCTCTTGAAAAACCGTATAACCTTGGTTTGAACTCTATGTCCAGTTTTTTTTTTCCTCCTTCTCTTTCACATCTGATTTCTTTCCATGTCTCTGCATGGTGGCTGCTTTCCTGAGTTGGTCGATTAGCTTTGTGTGGTAGATGTCCTCTAAGGGACAGTGGCTCAGCCTCCCCAGTTACTTGAGGTGGATACTCTTGCTGCAGCCCTTTATGGGTTGCACAGTCTTGTTGAAGTTAAGCCCAGCTTATTGTTGTTAGCACTAGGAGGGTTTGACCTCCAGGCCAATTGGCTGTGAGGGTCAGCTGTGCTCAGGTTGGATGGCGGAGTCTCCAGGCTGAGCAGGCAGTGTCACCTCCACCCTATGTGGCACTCAGGTCTCTGTGCTGGTTTGTAATAGCTGCACGCACCTCTGAGAGAAAGCTGCTGCCGAGCTCTACCTGCTGCTGAACAATTTAGCCTCTCCCCAAATGAGTCTGCACACCCAAAGTCTCACCCAGGGTTGTAAAACAATGCAGTCTGGTGGTTCCCGAACAAGAGAGCAAGTCACGAGTCCTCTCTGCGTGCTCGCACACCTCTGCTGTTCCCAAGTTTATGCGCCCTCTCCACAAGCTCGCCCTCTCCACAAACTCGCAGACCTTTGCAGCGCCTGAGTTTCAGCGTGCTTCCCTACTGTCCAGTTTCACCCTGTATGAGTGTGGATTCCCCGGACTTCTCCTGGAACTGGGGAATCAGTGCAGTGGGGCACCTTTGTCTCCCTCCTCATTCAAGAAAACCAGTTGGGTTTGCAGCCGCCTGCCCTCTCCGCTCATGTGCGCGCACGGCTCCAAACCTCTGTCTCTGCATATATCTTCAACGCTGCCCTCCATCGCTTCTCTGAGTCACAGTGTCCTATCTTTACTTTTATTTGTGGAATTTTCACTCAGCCAGCTTTCCAGTGATTCTGGATGTTGTTTGTTCTGTTGTTAAATTGTAGTTTTGAAATTGCTGTGTGGGGCAGCAAGATAGGTGTTTACCCATGCCGCCATCTTGGTTCCTTCTTGGCTGCTTTCTTACTGAGGCTGTGGGGCTGCTGGTACTATCAGCTCCAGGGAGAAGACTCAGGAAAGGACCTGGACTTCCAGGAGTAGTCCTGGGCATTTAGCATCTTTCCAGGGACATGTCTAAAGGAAATGCATGCTGCCTATGGATGGAGAGGCCTCCTCTGTGTTGGGTGCAGCAGAAACAAGACTCAAGGTGCTCGTAGTCCTGAGGGGCAGCAAAGGAGCAGACAGTCATGCTACAGGCGATCAGTTCTGTAAGGGGGGTGTGATGCAGGTCTGATGGAGGCCAGGCCTTGGCACACACTACTCCCCCAACTCCTCCTATTGGTCCTGTCTTAGACTCTGAGCTTTCAAAGATGACACTCAGCTAGCCAGTCCTCTAACTAATGCAAAAGTGTGAATGTGCCCCTGAGAGAGGATTTGAGGAACTCCATCTCCCTTGCTCATGGCCAGCGGGACAGGAACACACAGACCCCATCTACACAGGGCGCGAGAGAGGGGTCCTAGAAGAGCCACCTAGGGTCACCACCCTGTCCAGGTGACATCCAGGCATGCCGTGGGCCTCTGAAGAGAGGGGGTTTCTTTCCGTCCAGCCTAAGGTAGTCACTCTTGTGGTGGAAATTTTTTGCAAGAGGCGGGTAAGGAAGTGGGGTTGGTGAGTGGGACCCTACAACCCACAGCTACTCTGACACAGGCTTTCCTGTGTGTGGCTGCTAATACCTCCTGTCTGTTTCTCTGCCTCCGCTCCCCCTGCCAGGGAGGACCGATGTGGCCTCCTCCCTCTGCAGCCCCCCAGGCCTGGAAGAGCATCGTCATGCCTCACTTTACTTCCTGTCCCTCTGTCTGTCTCTTGGGGGTGGGCCACCCTCCCAGGCTGTCATTGCTGGTCTTTGGCTGCTTCTCCTCTCTATGCACCAAGCTCCTATGGCTGCCGGTGGGGTGGGTGAAGGGGGAGCTGCTGATGAAGAATGGGTCCGGCTGCCCAGGCCTGAGGAGCACACTCTGCCAGCTCCACCCCTCCCACACCTGTATCTCATAAATCAGTTGCTTGCCCACCAGCTGCTCCTCACTCGTCACCCTTCTCACCACTTCCTAACAGGGGATGGACGCAGGGTTCTCAGCCTCTTCCACCAGAAGAACCTGCAGGACTTTGACACTCTGCTCTTGAGTGCTGATGGAGGCACGCTCTATGTGGGGGCCCGAGAGACCATTCTGGCCTTGAGTATCCAGGATCCAGGTGTGCCGAGGCTAAAGAACACGGTGAGGAGACCAGTGGTAAAGGGTGTGGGCTGGGAGCGAGGAGGGGGCCAGCAGATGTCCTGTGCCTGTGTTGCCGTGGGTGAATAATTGCCCAATTTCTGCAGCGATACAGTTGACCTTTGAACAAGATGAGTTTGAACTATGTGGGTTCACTTATATGCAGATTCCCCCCCCCCCAATAATTGTACAGTTGGTCCTCTGTATCCTCAGATTTCCCAGCCGAGAATTCAACCAGTGTTTTCAACCTGGGGTTGGGAATCCATGGAGGTTCTACCCCACTTTTATTATTTTTATTTTATTTTTTAATGTATTTTATTGATTTTTTACAGAGAGGAAGGGAAAGGGAGAGAGTTAGAAACATCGATGCGAGAGAAACATTGACCAGCTGCCTCCTGCACACCCCCTGCTGAGAATGTGCCCACAGCCAAGGTACATGCCCTTGACCGGAATTGAACCTGGCACCCTTGAGTCCGAAGGCTGACGCTCCATCCACTGAGCCAAGCCGGTTAGGGCTATAAGGGATTTATATAGGAGTCTTGGAACCAATTTGCCGTGGATATTGAGACTGTGTAGTTAAGTTTTGGGGAGTCAAAACTTACTTGAGGCCAAGACCAGTTTGGCTCAGTGGATAGAGCGTCGGCCTGCGGACTGAAGGGTCCCAGGTTCGATTCCGGTCAAGGGCATGTACCTTGGCTGCGGGCACATCCCCGGTAGGGGGCGTGCAAGAGGCAGCTAATCGATGTCTCTCTCTCATCGATGTTTCTGACTTTCTGTCCCTCTCCCTTCTGCTCTGTAAAAAATCAATAAAATATATTTAAAAAAAAACTTACTTGAGGACTTTTCACTATGTAAGGGGTTGTTTGAGGATCAACTGTATTCAGTCATAATCGTCAACTCTTGTTATGTACATCTGGTCAGTAACCAGACAAGAAATACTATAGTGGCCTCACTATTCATTGGTATTATGATTACAGGTTGAATAATATTAATTGCTTAAATGGCTGAGATGGAAATCATGGACACACGAGAGAAACATTGCTTCAAATTGTTATCAGTAATGTGATATCCACCCACTAGTAGAAATCACTGAAGCTTCTGTATTAATTGCTGTTGTCTTTTTAGAGTGTGTTTATTGAAGCTGGGGATAGTGAAACGAAAGAGGCTTAGGGCAGAAAAAGCAGCCGGGGAGAGCCGAGGCTGGCTGCTTTGGCTCGCTGGACACTCAGAGAAAAGGGGTCTCATACACAGGTTCAGGGGGTCAGTTCGGGACACGCTGCTGCTGCCCGTTGCTCCCCTGGTTGCAAGTCTCCTGAGGGACCTTAGAGTTTAGGAGACGCACGCCTGAGAGGGAAGAAAAGTGCGGGCATGTTCCCACGGGGAGAGAGAGCGTGCCTATGCTAAATTTTAGTCACCTTGCTAATAGCAACAATGTGAGGAGAAAGGAGAAGGAAGGAAAAGGGGAGCGAGCTGGCAGTGAGGGAGCATCTCCACGGTGTGTGTTTCTCAGTGTGGTCTGAGGCTGCCTACATACATGGGGTACAGCTAAAAAGGCAGATTTTTGAGGTGTGACTTAGGGACTGTCATTCAAACAATTTCCCTGGGAAATGTGTGGTTTGACAACTGCTGCTCTGTACACCCTGCATTCCTTAGGTGCTTGGCATCTGCTGCCTACTTGTGCCCCCCAGACGCCTGCGAAATTGATCAAGATCCCTCAGCCAGTGAATGGCTGAGCCCAGATTAAAACTCAGGTCTGATCCCACGGGCCATGTTCTAGCATGGAGCGCTATCCCAGCGACTAGCAGTGTCGTCAGAGTAATAGTTCTGGTCACCAAGTGATGTCATGATAGCCCATCAGCAGGTCACTAATCGCTGCTGGTGATTTCACACCAGAGCCAAGGAGGGGATGGCAAGGCAAAGCTAGAGTTGAACACCTCATATCCCTTCATCTCCCCCCTCCCAACTCCCCATTTCAGATATCCTGGCCAGCCAGTGACAAAAAAAAGAGTGATTGTGCCTTTAAGAGGAAGAGCAATGAGGTAAGCAGAGGTGGGGATGTAGGGGCTCTGAGAAGAGAACCCTGGTGTCCCTAGGCCATCATCTCAGGTGGGGCAGGTTTGCATGATTATTGTCTGCATCGTGGTCTATGAAGACATACATGGACTGCCTCAGCACTGCCCAGCCTTCTTCCCAATAGGAAGTGAGGGAGCATTGGAGTTTGGGGCAAATGTCCTGGAGGCCTGAATTCTCTATCTCCTCCAGACACAGTGTTTCAACTTTATTCGCGTCCTGGTCTCTTTCAATGCCACCCACCTCTACGCCTGCGGCACCTTCGCCTTCAGCCCTGCCTGTACCTTCATTGTGAGTTACCTGGCACCCAGCTCTCGGGCCCGATCCTCCCTCCTCACATCTACTCCCAGCCCATCCTCTGCAGCTCTGGGGATCTCCTGAGCTTCCTGGCCCCAGACCAATTCCCCTCTACGTCCCTTTGCCTTCCTCCCCCCCCACCCCACCCCCATTTTCCAGATGTGAGACTCTGGTGTTCTAGTTTCCCATCCCCTGCCCCTTCTAGGAACTCCAAAATTCCTATCTGTTGCCCATCTTGGAGGACAAGGTTGTGGAGGGGAAAGGGCAAAGCCCTTTTGATCCTGCCCATAAGCACACGGCTGTCTTGGTGGGTGAGTATCAGGTTCCCTGGTCCATCCCAACATCTGCTTTCCCAAGTCACCCTGTGACATATGCGATCTGAGAGTTTCCTGAAAGGCAGGGGACAGAGGGAGGGAAAGCCAGGAGCTTCAGAGCATAAGATTGGAGGGGAAATTGGGCTCCCCAACCACAAGCTCCTGCTGAAGCAGCTACAAAGGAGGTGAAGAGACATGGCTGTGGGGAGAGAGGCAGGAAGGTCTGGAAAGGGAGGGTCTCAGGCAGAGAAGAGGCCCGAGACGCAGCCAACTGTTTGACAAATAGGCTCTGGGTGACAGCCCCTCTGTGTGCCAGGCACTGTGCTCACAACCGCAGGGATGTCAGAGGAGAAATAGCCCTGTATCCTCCCAGACACCAACCATTACAGACTTCCCCCCAACTTGGCTTCTTGGAGAAGATGGGCCTTGGGTGGATGGGTGGGGAAGGTTCACCAGGAAGAGAAGGGCAGGACCCAAGGTGTGGAAGCAGAAAACCAGTCACCTTCTTGGAACAATGAGTGATTCTGCTTGGCGAGTGGTTGAGCTGGTTGTGTTGGGGAGCAGCGAGAACAAGGCTGGGGAGGTGCCCAGACACAGAGGCTTGGCCATTTCCTGTGAGCAGAAGGACCTGAGATGGGTGCTTAGTGGGGCTATGAGCTGGACTTTGGGGCTCCACAGGAAGGTGTACAATGAGACGTTTGTGAATGCTGGCCCCAGACAGAGGCAGATCTGGGGAGTGGGGGTAGGACCCCTTCCAACGGATTATGTCTGTCCTCCTCCCACCCAGACGGGATGCTCTATTCTGGCACCATGAACAACTTCCTGGGCAGTGAGCCCATCCTGATGCGTGCGCTGGGATCCCTGCCTGTGCTCAAGACGGACACTTTCCTCCGTTGGCTGCAATGTAAGAACCTGAGCCCCATCCAGGACAGGTCTGGAGATCTGGTCCCCCTCCCCAGAGGCCTGGAGGCCTGGCGAGTCAGTCTGCTCATTGTTAAGGGGATACCACGTTCCAGGCAGTCCTGTTAGGCACTGGGGGTACCGCAGGGAAGGAGGCCAAGCTCCTGTCCTCAAGAAGCTTTCATGTGACATAAAGAAAGAAGTATCAGTCCTCCTCCCCTCCCCGCCCCCATGGCTACCCTGGATCAGCCGGGGGACCCGAGGCATCCAGTCTCTAGGCCTCCAGAGCCAAACTAAGGGTTTGCACCAAGGGGAGCCCAGGGCGCCCAGGTGCTCAATCCCTAAGCCTGTCTGCCTACCCTCCCACCCCCGCCGCAGCGGACGCCTCCTTTGTGGCAGCCATCCCTTCGACTCAGGTCGTCTACTTCTTCTTCGAGGAGACAGCCAGCGAGTTCGAGTTCTTCGACAAGCTCCGCACGTCCAGGGTGGCCCGAGTCTGCAAGGTCGGCCTGGGCGGGAGGCGGGGCTGACGTGGAAGAGCCAATGGGAAGATGGCAGGGGCGGGACTGAGCCTAGAGCCCAATGGGAGAAGGGGAAGGCGGGTCAGGGGGCGTGGCCACGCGGGGCCAGCCGCGCCCCTCACCCAGCCCCGCCCCTAGAACGACGTGGGCGGCGAGAGGCTGCTGCAGAAGAAGTGGACCACCTTCCTGAAGGCCCAGCTGGTCTGCGCCCAGCCCGGGCAGCTGCCCTTCAACGTCATCCGCCACGCCGTCCTGCTGCCGGGCAATGCCTCCATCGATCCCCGCGTCTACGCAGTCTTCACCTCTCAGTGGTGAGCCCCGCGGGGGAGGTGGGGCTCGAGGCGGGGCGGGAGCTAGGAACTGACGTGAGTGCAGCGCTGGTCGTCACTACCTCCCCGGAGTCTGATTGATACCCTTCATGTAGATGGGAAACGTAAAGCTCAGAGAGGTTCTTACTGGTTTATATCCTGCCTGGTTCCAAAGAGGATAGGAGGCAGCTTACAAAACGCAGCCATTAAAAGAAATAAAATAAGAAAGGAAAGTAAAATAAACTATCCAATAAGGAAATGGGAACAAAAGGAGAATAAGAGCAGCCAAGGATAGGATCAGCCCATTACAAATGTTTGTTGTGTATACAGTTTCTGGATGCCAGTCACAGATTTAGCTCTGAGCTTCCTAATGGCCAGAGCAGGGAGAGAAACACCGTCAGCGTCGTAAGATAAAAATATATACATTGCTTGGAGGCTAAGAAAGGTGAACTGATGTTCTGTGGTCTGATCCTGCAGCGCTGTAGATATCTGCTGACAAAGTATCAGCTACCAAAGATACCTGGTGTAAGCAGGGGCTGGTATCTATGGCATCCAGAACTTAGAGTAAGTTAAGGAGAACAAGAAAGTCACCTGCTTACCCACAGACCGGGGCTGAAGGGATAATAGTCCTGTAGTCAGGCTCCGCTTCATTCTCTGAGGACCAGGAAGCCACAGGACATAAACGAGGAAGGCTTCCTCTGAGCCTGTCAGGCACTGGTTACCCTGCCCTTCCCATGGGCATGACCCCCGGGCCTGACCCCCAGTTCATTCTCTTTAAGGGTAATCACACTTCAAACCCTAAAATGGGCCAGAGTCAGGGGCCCTCCTAGCTCTCATTACCACAACCAGGGGAAGGAGAGGCAGTTAGGCTGGCACAGCCCTCCACATTCCTGCCCCCCCGCCCCGTCCCTCACCAATGGCGGGCCCGGGCTGGAGGGGGGGCTTCCCGATAGAGCAGAGGAGATCACAGACAATGTCCCCCTCTGGTTGTCTCCAGGCAAATCGGTGGGACCAGGAGCTCAGCCGTCTGTGCCTTCTCTCTCAAGGACATCAAGCGTGTCTTTGAGGGGAAGTACAAGGAGTTGAACAAAGAGACTTCACGATGGACTACTCTTGGGGTCCCTGATGATATCAATCCTCGACCAGGCAGCGTGAGTATCATCCCCCAGACTGAGCAAAGCCCCTCTCCCCGCCAGAGACACACATAATGCACTTATCAAAGGACCTATCATGGCATAATAGATGCCCAATAAATATTAGCTCCCCCCCGCCCCCACCACTACCAGTCCTGACTGCTAAGTTATACACTGGGTCCACTACCCACATTCCACAGGTGCCCAGCCCCATCCCACACACAGAGCAGCCCCTTCTACCCCAGCTAAGACACATCAAACAACGGAGGGATCTCACTGAGAAAACAAGGGAGCATGGGTCGTGCCAGGAACTGTGTTGGGCATCTTCACCTGCATTTCCTATTTAACTTTCGTGTTTTTTTTTTATTGTCAGAATTGTATGTGTACACTATTTTAAAAATCATATACATTTACATGTGTTGGTTACCAAAAAAAAGCCCTAGCCCTAGCCAGTTTTGCTCAGTGGATAGAGCATCAGCCTGCAGACTGAGAAGTCCCAGGTTCGATTCCGGTCAAAGGCATATACCTTGTTTGCGGGCACATCCCCAGTAGGGGGTGTGCAAGAGGCAGCTGATCAATGTTTCTCTCTCATCGATGTTTCTAACTCTCTCTCCCTTTTCCTTCCTCTCTGTAAAAAAATCAATAAATTATATATTTTAAAAAGCCCTAGTTCCCTTCCTAGAGAAAACCAGCTTCAATTTCTTTTAGCTGATTCTTTTGGCATTTATCTCCAAGTTTCTAAATAATACACTTTTATTGTTACGTCTTGATGTTTCCGTTTCAGGCAGTATCTATTGCATTCCCATTCTAAAAGGCGAGGATTTACCTGTGTTCCCCCACCCAGCCGTGTGCTGGAGCTGGCTTGCAGCAACTAGCAAGAACTCTTTTTGTAGTTCTCTTTCCCAATTCGTGTCCAGTGACATTACATTGATTACTTGAAATCAACCATGTGGGAGTATAAACCATGGAAATCAGCAAGCACTACAAATCAGGGTTCCCCTACCCCCACTTCAGAGCTGCCTTACGAACACACCAGTGCACCCAACCCTCATTTTCCAACAGTTTTATGGTAATTTTGGTTAGATCAAGATTTATATTATTACTCACCGTGAGCCAAGTAGTAAGCCCTGATTACTACTCCGTTTGCATTTTTTAAATTTCCCTGGGATTAGTCATTATTTTGATGTTTCTTTGCTTGCTTTGTTTTCTAAACTCTTACCTTTAGTTTAACCCCAGACCTTTTTTTTTTTAAGTGAAAGAATTTAGTAGTGAAACAGGGAGACAGAAAGTGGCTATTGTACAAACAGAGCAGCCAACTCCAAGCTGGTAGTCAATTATCTGAATCTCTTCTGAAGACCCTTTAGATGTTCTAACAGTTTCATCTTCCCGGAAATCCTTCCTGGCCCCTGCAGTTGGGGCGGGAGGCCCTCTGCATTCCCGCACCTGCCATCTGGGAATCTCCCCTCCTCCTCATTCTGGGTATTCCCTGAGCCTCTTCCTCATGAGGATGTCACGTGTCTTGCATCTCGTGGCTGCTGCTGCTTTTTTCTATCGATTTTAGTGGAGGACAGTCTCTCTAGATCCCTAGATAGGGATCTATAGTGGTAAAATCTTTTGAGATCTTGAGTGTCTAAAAATGTCCTTTATTTCATTTTTTATATTTTGAAGATATCTTTATTCTACTTTCACATTTGATAGTATGGCTAGGTACATGTAATTCTAGACTAGAAATGATCTTCCTTGAAAACTTGGAAGGCTTGCTCTGTTATCTTCTAGCGTCCAGTGCTGCTGTTGAGACGTCCAAAGCTATTCTGATGATCCCCAACTCTGAATGTCACCTGGTTTTTCCTCACTGGAGTCTTGTAGGGCCTTTTCTTTGTCCCGGGCTGTTCTGAAAAGTTCACAATATTGAGCTTTGATGAGACTCTGTTCATTTATTGTGCTGGACATTCAATTTTCCCCCTTTAGCCTGGAAATTTAGCTCCTTCAGTTCTAATAAGTTTTCTTGAACTATTTCCTCCTATTTCATTCAACAAACACATATGTATATAGCCTGGTGAGGTGGCTAGGGCTCAACAAATACTTTTGGAGCCACACGCCACTGCTCCAGGCACTGGGGATACAGCAGCAAATAAAACAAGTCCCTTCCCTCATGAAGCTGACATTCTAATATTAGAATGTTTTTTCTCTTCTTTCTGGACCTTCTGAACAAGTTCTCTAACTTTTAAAAACCTTTCCTATTTTCCAAAGCTTTAGTTGTGTTTTACTTTTTGGAAGTGGTGCAATTTTACCTTCTGATCCTTCTACCAGATTTTAAATTTCTGCTAAAATATATAATTTCCTAGATTTTTCAAGATTTAAATATCTTTCTGATAAAATTGTTCTGCCCTAGCCGGTTTGGCTCAGTGAATAGAGCGTTGGCCCATGGACTGAAGGGTCCTGGGTTCAATTCGGTCAAGGGCATATACCTCAGTTGCAGGTTCCCCAGCTCTAGTTGGGGTGCGTGCAGGAGACAACCAATCAATGTGTCTCTCTCACATCGATGTTTCTCGCTGTCTCTCCCTTTCTCTTCCAATCTCTCTAAAAATCAATTAAGTAAAAAAAATTAAATTAAAATTAAGATGTTCTATTATGGAGAATTTCAAACATGTCCACAGTAGACAGAATAGTGTACTAGACTTCTATATATCCATCAGTCAGCTTCAGCTCAGAGCCAATCAAACTTGTTTCATCGCTACTTCACCTACTTCCTTCCTTATTATTTTGAAGCAAATTCTGAACATTATATCATTTTATCTATAATTTCCTCTGGTTGCCATAATGAGTTTTCACAAGCTTGGTGGCTGAACACAAAGACATTTATTCTCTTTCACAGTTCTGGAAGCCAGGAGTTCAAAATCAGTGTGAGCTCGGTTTGTTCCTCTGGAGACTCAGAGAGAATCTGATCCATGCCTCTCTCCTGGCTTCCGGTTGGCTGCTGGCAGTCCTGGTGTTCTGTGGCCTGTAGGCTCTGCCTCTGTCATCACTCCAGGCTCTGCCTCTGTCATCATTTTGCTTCTTTGCGTGTCTCCTCCATTTCCCTTATAAGGACACTTGTCATTTGCTTTAGAGCCCATCATCATAAGCCACAGTGAGCTCTTCTTGAGATGTTAAATTATACCTACAAAGACCTCTTTTGCAAATAAAGTCACACTCACCGGTTTTATTTATTTATTTAGCAAAAAGCTTAAATATTTACTTAGGTTACCTATGACTTGAGTTGTGATCAATATTCAAAGATTTTAGGAACAGGTGATTTTTTTGGCAATGTATGAATGCTTAAAGATGTAAGTTTGACATGTGTTTTAGTTTCACGTATTATTTGGCCTGTGTACGTGTTGGAAGACAACATTTGTTCTCGGATAAGAAGCAAAAATTTGCCCTGACTGGTTTGGCTTAGCGGATAGAGCATTGGCCTGTGGACTGAGGGTTCCTGGGTTCGATTCCGGTCAAGGGCATGTACCTTGGTTGCAGGCACATCCCCAGTAGGGGGCGTGCCATCGATGTTTCTGACTATTTTTCTCCCTTCCTCTCTGTAATAAAATCAATAACATACATTTTTTTTGAAAAAGCAAAAATTTTATCAGATTTTGTAAAATTATTGACATGATATCACTTTACTAGAGCAAGGTGACAGGAGAGTTGCAGCTTAGGGTTCCTCAGGGAGCTTCACGCGCTCTTGAGGGAGAGATGGAAGATCTGGAGAAGGAGTGGACAAACTGGGAATCTTGGTGGACTCCGTGGTGCTGTGGGTACACAGACGGCTGCTTCCGCTCTTCCAGCCGCCGTCTAACTGTGAATGGAGCTGGAGGGAGCCACCCAGGGCCTTTTGCCATGCTGAACGCTTCCCTTCAACTGATGGCTCAGGCAGTGGGAAGTCAGGCCACTAGCTGATGGTGTCTCTTCTTCATCCCTAAATATTGATGATGTGATAGAAGCAGAGGTTGTATAAAGCTAGAAAGTGGAGCACAATAGACCCTGGGTGTTTCCTTCACTCTGACTTCGCCTTTGCCAGCATGGCCTCCCACAGAGTGTGAATGGTATCCAGGAATTCCACAGATAGGTCATCTTTCAGTATGAGCAGTGGCCGCTGACCTGAGAGCTGGACCTGGACAATATAACATTCACAGGTTTTAGATGGACATATTTTCATTTAACCTACTACGTCAATATAAATATTTATCTCCAAAAGATAGGGCTTTAAAAAGTACTCATAGGCCGAAACCGGTTTGGCTCAGTGGATAAAGCGTCGGCCTGCACACTGAAGGGTCCCAGGTTTGATTCCGGTCAAGGGCATGTACCTTGGCTGTGGGCATATCCCCAGTAGGGGGTGTGCAGGAGGCAGCTGATCAATATTTCTCTCTCATTGATTTTTCTAATTCTCTATCCCTATCCCTTCCTCTGTGTAAAAATCAATAAAATATATATATTTTAAAAAAGGTACCCATAGTACCATTATCACACCAAAAAAATTAACTCCTTAATATGATATGCTCTTAGTGCTCAAGTTTCTAATAGTCTCATAGATGTCATAAAACTATTTTCAAATATAGTTTGTTTAAGTCAAAACCTAAATAAGATCTATGAATTTGGGCTGGTTGTTCTTTTAAGTCTCTTTTAATCTATGTTTCCTTTCTAGCTTCCTTTTTTTTTTTTTGCTTGCAATTTATTTGTCGTGTAGAATTTTCCACAGTCTGGATCTTGGTGATTTTGCATCTTGGTGGCTGAATTGAAGTGTTTTCTGTAAATTGGTGGTTGGATCTAGAGACCTGATCAAATTAAAATTGACTAGGGGGAGGGGCAAGACTACTTCATCATGGTAGTGTGTCCTTTCTTCAAGATGTATGTAATATCTGGCTGTCCTCTGTCTTCACTGATCTCTCTTAAGACAGTAATGAGCCCCGCTGTGGCTCAGTGATGGAGAGTTGACCTGGGAACCAGGAGGTCCTGGTTCTGTTCCTGGTTAGGGGCACATGTGAGGTGCATGGGAGGTAGCTGACTGATGATTCTCTCTCATCATTGATGTTTCTATCTCCCTTCCTTTCTCAAGTTATATAGATATAGAGATAGATAGATAGATAGATAGATAGATAGATAGATATAGATAGATAGTAGTAATGATAGTTTGGTGTGACGTTTTCTTGTCTCCGAATCATTTCTGTTTCCTCTTAGGTTTTCATGTGGTCATATTTTCTATTTGTTTGCCTGGTCTCTTTCACGGTCATGGTTTACTCACAGTCTGGTCCTCCTTGGCTCTCTCCCCATGTTTAAGAGCTGGGGACCATGAGGCTGTTTGGAAACTCGGTGCCATGGTTATGACTTGGCAACTTGAGCCCCACTGTAGCTTCACTGAGGATGGTGGAGGGGGCTGTTTCGTTGGGCTCTTTAATGTTAGCGTCTTTAAGCCTGTCCTCTGGGGGCTCTGGTCAGTGTTCCCAGAGCAGACTCTTCTCGTCTTTTGCTGGGAAGGAGACGGCTCCATTGCTGGTGTCAGGGTGCCCTGGGGGGAGACGGTGGGATGTAGGGAAGAGTATCCACCTGCGCTGTGCCTACCTGCACTTACTGCCCCCCTTTCATGGTGGGGTCCCCCCTAACTGTGCCTGCTGTTCTCCATCCAGAGATCCTCTGTCTCCAGGGAATAAACCTTCAGTCTCGGGCCAGGGCATGGAAGAGGCAGTCACGCAGAAGCATGGGGCTGTGAGGAGATCTGCCTGCTTTTTATTATTTATTATTTATTTTAAAATATATTCTATTGATTTTTTTACAGAGAGAAAGGGAGAGGGATAGAGAGTTAGAAACACCGATAATAGAGAAACATCAATCAACTGCCTCCTGCTCACCCCTTACTGGGGATGTGCCTGCAACCAAGATACACGCCCTTGACTGGAATCGAACCCGGGACCCTTCAGTCTGCAGGCCGACGTTCTTATCTACTGAGCCAAACCGGTTTCGGTGATCTGCCTGCTTTTTAAACAGATTTTCAAATAATTCTCTTTATTCAGCCCCTCCTCCCACCCTTTAAGTCATTTCCAGAAGGGACTGGGGCCACTAATTCATGAACTTTAGAAACTGTCTTATAAGTCAGATAGCTTTGGTCTACCCCAGGATCATCTTAAGAAGACATTTTGTTTCTGCTAAGTCTCTTTACTATTTGTTCATTTGTTTTCTAGTTTCCAAATGCCTTCTCTCTGGTTCTCCCCATCCCTTTTTAAAGAATCCCTTTGGGGCTGAAACCGGTTTGGCTCAGTGGATAGAGCATCGGCCTGCGGACTGAGAGGTCCCAGGTTCGATTCTGGTCAAAGGCATGTACCTTAGTTTCGGGCACATCCCCAGTAGCGGGTGTGCAGGAGGCAGCTGATCGATGTTTCTCTCTCATCGATGTTTGTGACTTTCTATCTCTCTCCCTTCCTCTCTGTAAAAAATTAATAAAATATATTATTAAAAAAAAAAAAGAATCCCTTTGGAGCCCTAACTGGTTTGGCTCAGTGGATAGAGTGTCAGCCTATGGATTGAAAGGTCCCAGGTTCGATTCCGGTCAAGGGCATATACCTTGGTTGCAGGTACTAGTAGGGGGTGTTCAGGAGGCAGCTGATCGATGTTTCTAACTCTCTATCCCTCTCCCTTCCTCTCTGTAAAAAATTAATAAAATATATTATTAAAAAAAAAAAAAGAATCCCTTTGGAGCCCTAACTGGTTTGGCTCAGTGGATAGAGCGTCAGCCTATGGATTGAAAGGTCCCAGGTTCGATTCCGGTCAAGGGCATATACCTTGGTTGCAGGTACTAGTAGGGGGTGTTCAGGAGGCAGCTGATCGATGTTTCTAACTCTCTATCCCTCTCCCTTCCTCTCTGTAAAAAAATCAATAAATATATTTAAAATATGTTAAGAAAGAAAGCAGGAATCCCTTTGGGAGGAAACAAATATAGGTGTCTATGCTCATCCTGGTATCAAAATGCGATGTAGATGTTATCCCCTCACTTTACACATGAGGAAACTGAAGCTGATAGAAGTGGAGTAACTTGTCTGAGGACACAGCTTGTAGGTGACAGAGTTGGGGTTGGCCCTGAGACAGTGCTCTTGGACATGAAGGACAGGGGTCCTGACTAAGGATCATAACACCGGCGCCCTAGCATCCTGGTGTTGGCAGGGCCTTTAGAGAACAGCCAGTTCAACCCTCCTTTTAGGGGTGAGGAAAGAAAGCCCAGCATAGAGAAGAGACTCTCCCAGCATCATGTAGCAAGTTCCTGCAAAACCTTGACGAGAAACACGCCCTGCCGCACCACCCTTTCACAGGATATCTTTCGTTTAATCACTGGCTCAGCAAACATTTATTGGCACCGATTGTGCATCATGTCCTATGCTAAGCCTCCAGCTACAGACATGCGGGAAACAGGGTTCTTGCCTGCAAAGGGCTCTCACCCTGCTTCCTGCCAGCTGCCAGAAGGAGGAAAGCCGTAATGGCTAACATTTATTGAGTCCTTAATTCATGCCAATCACTGTTCTAGTTACTTTTCTTGCATTTTACTGTTCATCCTCACAGCAGACCTGTCATATGTGGGCAATAGGCCCATTTTACTGCTCAGGAGCCTCCGGCACGCAGAGGCTGGGACCCAGAGCCCAACCACCGTCTGGAGATGAGAATGGCCAGGAAGGGAGGGAGCAGACGGGGAAGAAGGGAGGGAAGAGGCAGTGGGTGAGCTTACAGGAAGGAGAAAGCTGACCTGATCTCCCTTCTTCCCCCTGCAGTGCTCGGTGGGGCCCTCGTCTGATAAAGCCTTGACCTTCATGAAGAACCATTTCCTGATGGATGAACAGGTGGTGGGCACGCCCCTGCTGGTGAAGTCTGGTGTGGAGTACACACGACTTGCAGTGGAGACAGCCCAGGGCCTTGATGGACACAGCCACCTGGTCATGTACCTGGGCACCAGTGAGTAGAAGGCTTGAGGACATCTCCAGGGGGCTGAAACAGAGGAGGGAAGTCTTTGAGTGTATTCACTCATGCACGTATTCAACAAGTGTTTTCTGCGCACCTACTATGTGCCTGGCCCCCTGCGAGGCTCTTGAAATACAGTGGGGAAGCAAAACAGCTCATCCCTACCTTTTGTGAGCTTTCAGTCTGGTTGGGGAGATACACACAAGGGCTTTGGTGGCCTCAGCAAGAGCTGCTTATTGGATGGGGGAAGCCATGTCAGAGAGGTAAAGAGTGAGTGGATAGAGGGGAACCGGACACAGCAGGTGCAGAGATCATTCCTTCAGGAGGCTTGGCTGTGAAGGGGAAGAGCGCAAGGGGGTGACTGGAGGAGGGTGTGGAGTCCAGCCAGCATTCTCTGTTTAAATATGGGAAATATTGTCGGTAGGGAGAGAGGTGGTGAGAGATGGGCAGGCAAGGAGATAATGGGCAGGTGAGGCTGCAGAGGAGCAGGAAGCCAGAGCCCAGGACATAGGTGGAGGAACTAGCTGCAAATGGAGGATGGCCAGCACCTCTGCAGGGGTGGGAGTCAGGGGACATGTATGGCCTGGGGTGTGGGCAGGAAGCAGAGGAAGCTCCTTAAAAAATAAATAAATAAATAAATATATATATTAATATATTTTATTGATTTTTCACAGAGAGGGAGGGAGAGGGATAGAAAAAATTCTCACCTAAGGATATGTTTTTGTTTTTTATTTGTTTTAGAGAGGAGGGGAAAAGGAGAGAGAGAGAGAGAAACATTGATTGGTTGCCACTGCACACACCCTAACTGGAGTTTGAACTCACAACCTGGGTATGTGCCCTGACCAGGAATCAAACCCAGACCGTTTGGTGTATGGGACAATGCGCCGTGACAGCAGGGAGAGGTCTTATGTGAAGGCTTTGTGTTCTCTATGAAGTAGGAGGACACAGTTCCTGAGCTGGGAATGAGGAGTGGAAAAGGTGGGAGGTTTGAGGAGAGAGGGGTGGGTGCAAATAGTCTTTATGGGAAGCGGAGAGTCACAGGGGAGCGTGGAAGATTGCCAAGCCTATATATTGAGGGTCTGGAGAAGGGATGACTGAGTGTTAGTGGATGGAAACCTACCAGATTCATTCATTCATTTAGGACCTGCTACTGAGCACCCTACCAGCCATGCATTTATGGGGTACACGTTAGAGAACAAAACGAACAGGAAGCTTGTCCTGGTGGAGTGCAGGGAGACAAACGATAAACATCCCACGTCAATGGCGTCAGATGTTAGGAGATGAGAAAGTTAGTCTAACATGAGGGGGGATCAGTAATGCCAGTCAGAGTGGTTGCAGTTTTTAAAAGGGTGGTCAGTCCTTAGTGGTTGAGTGTGGGCCTATCAACCAAGAGGTCACAGTTCTGTTCCTGGTCGTGCCCATGTTGCTGGCTCAGTCCCCAGAATGGGGCGTGCAGGAGGCAGCCAATCAGTGATTTTCTCTCAGCATTGATGTTTCTAGTTCTCTCTACCTTTCAGTCCACAGCCGACGCTCTGTCCACTGAGCCAAACCGGGTCGGCGCATTGTTTTCTTTCTGAAGCGATTTGGCCTTTCAGTTGATGTTGATGGTTGACCTGGACCAACCTACGATTTTGTGCATTTGGGATTCTCAGAATAAATCCACTTTTCATTGCCAGTCACAGTTTGATGCAAAAAAGACTGTCTTTCATGCCTTTAAAACAACATTTTCCTGATGACTTTTCGGTTTTCCATTTGTCTTTCGTTCAGTTGATGCCCATTTTCCTTCCTTTAAAATCTTTCCCATGGCTTGTTAACAGTCGGAAATTGTTTGCTGAGCAATATTTAATCTTTCTGCTAGTTGTTTTTGAGTTTGACACACATCTTCATCCAATAAGGATGCTTGTAATTGTTGGTCTTCAAACTTTTTTGGTTGACTTGGACGTTCTTTGTCTTTCACATAGAAGTCATCACTTTTGAAGCGTTTAAACCAGTGTTCACAAGTATCTTGAAATGAATCATGTTCACCATAAGCTTCCCGAAGTATAGGATAACTTTCAGCAGCACTTTTATTCAAAATAATGAGTTAAAACTTCCAGCACGTGCTCTTTTTTTGGCATGAAATCCGACATTTTTAAGTGTAAAAATATCTATGATGTTAACACCTTCAGAAAATTTGACATATGTAGTTTTGAAGCTTGCTGTCAATACACCAAAATAGCATACATATCAAATCGCATATATATCAACATCTGTGTAACTCCACCGATTGAGAAAATTCGCACTATTAACCGGTACAGCTACAAGAACTCTCCGTATCCATGGCACAGAGGAAGTTGGTCAGGCAGATCTGTGTCCAGTGCACATTAAACTTCAGGAAGCACTTGCTGACTGTGGGGAGGCCACCTGGAGTTGGGAGGGAGAACGGAGGGATCTGGGGAAGAGTGAGGCCATTCAGCACTGTCTTTCCACAGCCACAGGGCTCCTGCACAAGGCTGTGGTGAGCGGGGACAGCAGAGCGCATCTGGTAGAGGAGATCCAGCTGTTCCCTGAGCCAGAGCCTGTTCGTAACTTGCAGCTGGCTCCCACCCAGGTGAGGAGGGACCTTCTCAGGGGGTGGGTCTAGGGGGCTGGGGCCTCTCGAGGTGTGCTGGCGGCACACTGACGCTCTCCGTCTCTCTTGCAGGGTGCTCTGTTTGTAGGCTTCTCAGGAGGTGTCGTCAGGGTCCCCCGAGCCAACTGTAGTGTCTATGACAGCTGTGTGGACTGTGTCCTTGCCCGGGACCCCCACTGTGCCTGGGACCCTGAGTCCAAACTCTGCCGCCTCCTGCCCACCTCCATCCCGTGAGTGCCAGTCCTGGATGGTGCCAGGACCCTTCCTACCCCGCTCGTGCTCCTGCTCTTCCTCTCTTTAGAGGCTGCTGACTCCATCCCTCCACACGCCCCCTCCTGTGGTGGGCTTCTCCAGGAACAGGTTGCACCCAGCCGTTTATTTATTTATTTATATTTTTTTAAATGTATTTTATTGATTTTTTTTACAGAGAGGAATGGAGAAGAATAGAGAGTTAGAAACATCAATGAGAGAGAAACATCGATCAGCTGCCTCCTGCACACCTCCCGCTGGGGATGTGCCCACAACCAAGGTACATGCCCTTGACTGGAATCAAACCTGGGACTTTTCAGTCCGCAGGCCGACGCTCTATCCACTGAGCCACACCGGTCATGGCATGCACCCAATAGTTTAGAAGCTGCTCCAGCATCCTAGTTCTCTCCTTCACTCCGCTCTACCTCATGTGTTTTTCCCCCTGCCCTCCCACAACCTTCTTTCCCACTTATTCCTGCCTGCTCTTCCCACTTTGGTCTTCAAGGATGATTTTTTTATTTCCTTGCCTTCTCAGGAAGTCCTGGAGACAGGACATGGAGAAAGGGAACCCACAGTTTGTGTGTGCCAATGGCCCCATGGGCAGGAGCTTCCGACCTCTGAGCCGCCCCCAAATCAGTGAGTGTGGGGCCAGGGGAGGAGCAGGGGCTGGGGCGGAGGGCTTCTTGGTAGAGCAGGCATTCTTGCCTCCATATCTTCCCCCGGCATCTGCCGGGCTTGAGACCTGCACACCCAGAGTTGCGATGGATTTGGGTCTTGGGTCTTGGCTGTAGGGAGAGGGCCTAGGAGTTCGAAGGTGGGATTCAGGATGGAGGGTAAAGCTGGTTCTGGTATCAGAGCTGGAGTGAGAAGGACTGGAAGTCAGTTTGGGGTCCAGATTGGAGCTAGGGAAGGGGTCAGTTGAGTTTGGGAGTTGAAATGGAAATCGGAGATGTTCATTGGGGTCCAAACGTAGGATTAGAGACACTCTCCTTCTTCCCTCTCCCCCACATCCCTTGACTTTTTGCCCCTCTTTCTTCACCGACAGTTAAAGAAGTCCTGGCCGTTCCCAACTCCATCCTGGAGCTGCCCTGCCCCCGCCGCTCAGCCCTGGCCTCCTACCGCTGGACTCACGGGACAGAAGTGGTCTCAGGAGCCTCTTCCATGGTTTACAACGGCTCCCTCCTGCTGCTGCTGCGGGCCGGGGAGGGCGGCCTCTACCAGTGCCTGGCCACCGAGAACGGCTTCTCCTACCCCGTGGTCTCCTACTGGGTGGACAGCCGCGTCCCGCCCCTGGCCCTGGACCCGGAGCTGGCGGGCATTCCCCGGGAGCGCATGGAGCCCTCGCCGCCCCGGTTCGGCGGGGGGGCCGGGCTGGCTGACCAGCGGTCCTACTGGCCCCACTTCCTCACTGTCACCGTATTGCTTGCCTTAGTGATTTCCGGAGCCCTCATCGTCCTCCTCCTCTCCCGAATGGGGGCACTCCGGGCCCGGGGCAAGGTCCAAGGCTGTGGGAGCCTGCCCCCTGGGGAGAAGGCCCCGTTGAGCAGGGAGCAGCACCTCCAACTCCCCAAGGAACACAGGACCTCCGCCAGTGATCTGGACGCCTACAACAACCACCTGAGCACGGAGGTGCCTTAACTCTGGGCACAGACGGAGTCGTGGGGCGGTGCCCGGCCGTGCTGACCGGAGTGCCGGGAGCAGTGCGGACCTGGCTGCGGGGGGGAGCAGCACAAAAGATCACCTTCCTCCCTCAAGAGTAACTTCTCTGCCCCTCAGTGCCACCAACAGCACTCCGTGGGCTGGGCACAGTGGCCGGCTCCCCTATGGGTTTCCCTGTGCTAAGCGCATGGCCTCTCAGACGGGGCTGCCCCAGGCCTGGACTGAGGCTATGATAGGAGGACCCAGAGAGTGTCCTTCAGTTCTGGCCATTCTGGGACCCTCCAGAAACATCTTGCTCCAGGAGAGCCTAAAGCTTCTGGCTGTTCCAGGACCCTATGGGAATCAACAAACATCTAAGCAACCACAGGTAGCACGCCACTCCTGGAGACTCTGCGCTCACAGCAGCTGTCACCCTGGACTCCAATGCCCCCCGCTCCCAGGGATCTTCGGGGTTCAGCAGGGAGCTGCCCCCGTTATGTGAACACTGACTCCCAGAAAGTCTGGAAGGCTGACCACCTTCCTTCTCGCTTCAGGTGGGGGAGGTGGTGATCTCTGGCCTGGCTGGAACGGCAGCGGTAATCTGAGCCTTGTTCATGCCGTTACCCTGGCTGACCCTGTGACCTCTGTCCTTTCCCCTCTCCTTTGCTTTGGGATTCAGAAAACTGCCTGTCACAGTTTATTTTTTATTAAAAAGACAAAGCTTCAGACCTGTGCTGTTTTGGGGGGAGCAGAGTTCTCCAGCAGAGGACTGCGCGATGTAAGGGGAGCAGGCATGGAGGCGTCAGTGGGAGGAGGGCCTGGTTTGGGGGTGATTGTTCCCTGGAGCTCCCCGCCCCCCCCTTCTGCCCCCCAGGCCAGCCAGCCTAGTCCTTTCCTCCACTCCAGCCGCTGCCAGAGAGTCTCTCAGACCTTGCCTTTCAGGCCAACACCGCTGATCAGCTTCAGCTCCTGTCTGCTGGCCAGGCCACACCTGATCCACCCCTGGGTGATGATTGGCAGGTGTCCCTGCTCAGCCTGCTGTTGCCGTCCCTCACTCGCCCACATTTTTTGTGACTCCATCTCAGCCCTTCCCACTGCAGCCCTTGGCTTCACCTCTTGGTGGATTGAATTTAAAGAAAGACCATGCAGCCTCCCCATCCTGGCTACATCCTTCCCAATACCCAACAAACAGTGCCCTCTCCACGGCCCCACACCACCTTCCCCCTCACCCTCCCTTCACAAAGGCCCATGACCCTCTTCCAACCAGGGCTAACCAGTGCCTCTGCCCCCTTCTCTCTGCAGAGACCCCTAGCATGGCCCCCTCACTTTACCTCTCCCTCAGCTCAACCTCCTCTCCCCCACTCTCAGGTGTGCCAGGTGTTCTAAAAAAATAACCATCCCCAACTCTAACATTTGACTCTATGCCCTCCCCCCTACTTGCGCTCTCTTTCCTTTACCACCAAACACCAGCTGGGGTAGGTACTGGCTGCCTCCCCCACTCCACCCCCAATGTCACCTTCACCTTTAATCTCCTGTGGTCTGACTCCCCCTCCCCCCACCACCTCTCTGACTTTCCATAATTACCCATAAGCAACTGATCTTGACTTATGCAATCTTCACCCTTAATCTTCTCACCACTCTCTTCTACTATGGTTTCTTATTTCTGTTTATTGTTTTAATTGTGATAAAAAGCACATACTATAAGATGTATCCTAATTTTTCAGTGTACAATTTTCAGTAGTGTTTACTATGTATGACACAGTGTTGCATAATGCGTCTCTAGAACTTTCTCACCTTGGAGAACTGAAAGTCTATATCCATTGAACAACTCCCCATTACCCCTCCTCTCAGCCCCTGACAACCAACATTTGACCCTGTCTGTGAATTTGACTACTTCAGGTTCTTCATTTAGGTGGATAGATTCCACCTAAATGAAGTACCTAAGCAGTCAATGTATGACTGGCTTATTTCACTCACCATAATATCCTCAAGGTTTACCCACATTGCAGCATGTGACAGGACATCCTTCCCTTTCTGAAGCTGAATAACAGTCCATTGTATACATACACCACATGTTTTCTAGCTGATAATCTGCCCTGTGCACATGTGGGTTTCACGTCTGCTGTTGTGAGCATGCTGCAGTGAACATGTGTGTGCAGGCTCTCTCCCAGACCCTGTTTGCTATGGCTCCTTATCGGCTTTACTCGGCTTCTCTGGTTCTGTTTCTACTCTGCTAGCTCCTTTGCATCCTCCTATGACCCAACATTTACCCTGCGGTTTGACTTTCGCTTTCCAAGACCCTTTCCAAACTTTCTCTCCTTGACTCCCCAGATGACCTCTGGGCCAAGGGCAGCGGGACGGCTGGGGCAATGGCAAGGGCAGTGGGCCAGGGCTGGGCTCCTGGGGACTTCATCTGCTCTTTGTTTTTTTAAATATATATATGTTTTGTTGATTGATTGATTTCAGAGAGGAAGGGAGAGGGAGAGAGATACAGTAACATCAATGATGAGAGAGAATCGTTGATCGCTGCCTCCTGCACACCCCACAATGGGGACTGAGACCGAAACCCTGGGCACGTCCTCTGATTGGGAATCGAACGTTGACCTCTTGGTTCATAGGTCAACACTCAACCACTGAGCTACGCCAGCTGGACTGGTCTTTTTTTTTTTTAATGAACATTGAGCAATTTTCATCTGAGAGTCCTGAGATACTTCCTCAGATGGTTGGTTTAGTGTTTCAGTGCTGTGCATCTTTTACACACTTTCATTCACACTTCTTGCTGGGGAACGATTTCTCTACGGACAGAACCCCCGCCCCTCCCCCCGCCCCGTCCCCTTTTTTTTCTGTATCTCAAGGCGGCAGCATCAGCCTGGTATGCAGGAGGTGCTCAATAAATATCTTTATTTGTTCAAATACGACATTTGGTTCCCTTTTGTGCACTTCCGCCCCTCTTGGGGAGCCGGTTCCTTTGGTTTACGCTCAGGTTGCCAGGTCCCATTCAGGTTCTCAAATTCCCCTGTTCTGTCTCATGCCCTTTAGTGACCTTCACACTTGGATGTGAGCCAAGAGGACAGCTGCCAATGTGCTGCCCGGTTTGTCCTGCTGCGGCTTCCTGGCCCGGGATAAGATGCCAGCCCAAGGGCCCTGGGGGGGGGGGGGTCACAGGGCCGGCTCCTTTACACTTTTTAGATCATATTTGAAATTGCCACCCACTCATATGGTGGCCTTTCCCAGCCACCGCATCAGAAAAGCTCTTTGCCCCAATCACTTTCCCTCCCAGCACCCGGTCTCAGCTTCTGCACAGCACTCACTGTGTCACTGTTCAAATCGTCTTTATTTATTTAGCTGTTTAACCCGCTTCCCTTCCGTCCCCGGACACCATCTCCCCCACTCCAAGAATGTAAGCTCCAGGAAAGCTATGGTGTTTCCCCTGGCATTTTGCAGACCCTGGCACAGAGGCAGCGGGCTCTGGCACTTGCAGCTCCTGGCCATTTGAGCCTGCCCTGCCAGCCCCCTCTTCCCCCCACAGACACGGGGGGAAGGCGGTGAGTGGCCCCGTGACTGTTCCCCAAGCCGAACACCTTGTGGGCACCGTCTCCAAGGTGCTCCTTTTGGCTTTAGGAGACTCCTGGGGGCAGAGTGGGATGACTGGGGAAGAAGCTGAGGTCACAGTCTCCCTGCAGGGTGGCAGGGTGCCGCTGGCCTGGACAAGGTATCCCCCACCCAAGGGTGCCCCCTGAGTCAGATGGGGTTGTAGGAATTCATTGGAGAGGTGACAGGTCCTATTTTGGAATTGGGGTTTGGGGCAGCAATGGGAGTGCCGCCAGGGAGCGTTGTTTCCCACAAGCACAGTGGATGATGAAAATTAGCTGTGGGATGGCCTTTTGATGGTGGGCTGGCTTCCCACCTGAACTGGTGTCCAGATGTGTCTCAAGGTCCATGATATAGGGGCTGGCTCTCTGGATCCTGGGGTCTTCTGATGGGGCCATTGCTGCTGCCACATCTGGTCTAGCAGGTGGAGCTGTGGCAGGAGGGGCAGTTGTTCGCAGCCTCTTCCAGGATATAGTTCTGGTGTTGAAGTTTTATTATTTCTTTTTTATGTTGGAAGTCTTGATGCAGAATTTCCTCTTCAGAGAAAACCCAGTTTTGCCCTAAAGGTCTTTTAACTGATTAGATAGGCCCACCTACATTATCCAGGCAATCTCTTTGAAAGTCAATTTATTGTAGATGTTGACCACACCTACAAAATACCATCGCAGCCTTGGCCAGCAAGGCCGAGTTGGCTGGACCAAGTGGCTCATAAACTACAAGGTTGAGGGTTCAATTCCTGGTCAGGGCTCATATCTAGGTTTCAGAGTGTGTGCAGGAGGCAACCAGTTGATGTTTCTCCTGCACATCAATGTCTCTCTCCCTTAGAAAAAGAAAATAAACATTACTTTAAAAATGCCAGCACAGCAAAAGTATTAGTGATTGAGTCAGAACTATAGCCTAGCCAAACTGACATAAAGCTATCACTCTAAGTTTGACATCTCCATTAGATTTTTTCAAAGAACAATTCTTAAAAAAACACACAATCATATATATATATATATATATTTTTTTTTTTTCATAGAGAAATGGAGAGATAGAAACAGACAGAAACCACAACCTGGATATGTGCCCTGACCATTAGATTTTTCTCCGTTTCTCTCTTTATTTTTTAAAGTCTTTATTGTTGAAAGTATTACACATGTCTCCCTTTTTCCTCCATTGACCCCCTCCAGCTCAGCGGCCCAGGCCTTCATCACCCTACACAAAAATTACACATTATATTTTAACTTAAGGATTCTAATAGATCCCAAACACACGGCACACAGTTAGACCTGGATCCTCCAGAAGCAGCCGGTGACTCGATTTTCGCGAATGAGAAAGGACGCACGCGCCGTGGAGCTGAGGGAAAAACGAAGCCAATGGAAGCTTGGCTTCTGCCCGAATTCAAGATGGCCTCCGGGACAGCCCGCCCTCGCCCCGGACTCCAAACCCCATTGGTGGAGCTGCCCACCGCTCATCCCCGCCCCCCGGAGGGGGGAAGGCGGAATGACAGCGTCCCAATTTCCGGTTCCGGTCAGCACCAGGAGCCCGGTCGAGATGGAGGAAGATGTACACCGAAGCTGGCAGTCGCCGGGTACCGCGGGCAGACTGGGCGCTGCGGCCTAGCGGTCTGGGCGTGGAGTTCGCCTCCGACGCGGCGGGACCGCCCTGATCGGAGAAGGTAAGAAACCGCCGGTTTGGGGCGCCTAAGCGCCTGGACCTGTCAAAGAGGCAGCGGTTGTCTGCGGTGCCCGGCTGCGGTTCCGTGGGAGCCCGCACGCGGCTTGGGGCATGAAGGACGACTCCAAAGAGGCATCTTTTCCTGTCGGAGGAGGATGAGGTTCGCTGGCAGCCATAGAAGCATGGCGAGGGGCCTGTCCGGGGACCCAGAATGGCTGTGCGGAGGCCAGGACCGAAGCGTGTAAAGGGGGAGTAGGTGGAGAGAATTGTCATGTGGTGTCTATGGTGAGGGATCACGTGAGTACCTCTTGACCAAAAGGCTCGGTGGGTATCTCACCTAATCCTAGGAAGATAATCTGAAGGGAGAGGTCAGAGGTATCACCAAGGACGCCCTCTAAAGAAATGCTTGCATTCGGTGTACATCTTCCTCCATCACTGATAAGTGGTCAAACATGTAAACTTGTTCACATCCAGGTAGATAGCTTCCACGATCCAGAGCGCTGATGGCGATGCAGTAGGGGACAGAAGGAGGAGCAAAGATCTTATTTCCAGCTGAGAAGTGGGGGGTCAGACGTTAGATGGGTGTCTTGTCAGACGTTATAGAAGGTGATTTAATTTGATGAGGGTAGTTGACTGAAAAGATCTGAATGAGTCAAGTAAACGTTTTTTAAAAATACATTTTTATTGATTTCAGAGGGAGAGAGAGAAACATCAATGATGAGAGAGAATCATTGATCAGCTGCCTCCTGCACACCCCCTACTGGGGATGGAGTCCATAACCCAGACATATGTCCTGACTGGGAATCAAACCCCACAAATTGATGCTCAACCACTGAGCCACACTGGGCCGGGCAGTAGTAGATATTGAGCCAAGTTCTGGTAACAAGTTAGGATGAAGTAAGGGCTCCTAACCTAGTCATAAGGATCCTGGACTTTTGGAGTATTGTAATCATTTTTATATTGCTGATAATCCTTAATATTTAAAGTAATGTCTCTAAAATTCTGACATATTAATCATTCCAGATCTTGTTAAAATGTTGGTTGTTATTCAACAGAGCTAGGGTGAATTCTGAAATCCTGTATTTCTCACAAGCGCCAGGTGAGGTCCATGTCGTTTGGTCTGTGTACCATTTTAAACAGCAATGATTTAGAGCAATACTGTCTAGGACAGCTTTCTGTAATGTTAGAAATGATATTAGCTCATATGAGTTGCATCACACAGTTGTACAGTATGTTGTATCACAGACAATGACAGACCACATATACAACGGTAATCTCATAATATTATCATGGAGCTGAAAATTTTCTATTGCCTAGTGATGTTGTGGTCATCGTAATGTAATATTTTAGCACAACACATTTGTGGGGATGCTGGCGTAAACAAACCTGCACTGCCAGTTGTATAAAAGTAAAGCACATACACCCTAGCTGGTTTGGCTCAATGGATAGAGCGTCGGCCTGTGGACGGAAGGGTCCCAGGTTTGATTCCAGTCAAGGTCACATGCCTGGGTTGCAGGCTTGATCCCCAGTGGCGGCTGTGCAGGAGGCAGCTGATCAATGATTCTCATCATTGATGTTTCTATCTCTCGCTCCCTCTCCCTTCCTCTCTGAAATCAATAAAAATAATTTAAAAAGTAAAGCACATACAATTATGTACTTAATACTCAATAATGAACAATTGTGTTATTGCTTTAGGTATTTGTACACTGTACTTTTTTTGTTGTTTTGTTAATTCTCACCCATGAATATTTTTCCCATTAATTTTTTAGAGTCAGTGGAAGGGGTAGAGGAGAAGAGAGAGAAACATCGATGTGAGAAAGACACATGAATTGGTTGCCTACCGCATGTGCCCCGACTGGGCTGGGAATCAAACCTTCGACCCTTCTGTGCATGATGGACGCTCTAACCATTGAGCACCAATGGCAGGGCTTGCTATACTACTATACTTTTAATCATTATTTTAGAGTGTACTCTTTCTACTTAAAAAAAAAACTTTACACCCTGGCTGGTGGCTTGATTGGAGTGTCTTCCTGTACACCAAGAGGTTGTGAGTTTGATTCCTGGTCAGGGCATGTGCAAGAGGGAACAGGTCCATGTTTCTTTCTCTTTGTAAAAATCAGTACAAAATCATATCCTTGGTGAGGATTAATTTTAAAAAGTTTGCTATAATCAGTTTGCTGTGTTATACTGACAGCAGCCTGACCTATTTCATGTTTGCCAAATCCCTTGTTTGCATTATTTTTGTTTGTGCTTGATTTAATCTAATGTTTTATAAATTTTGTATAGCCTAATTGCAGTGTTTATAAAATGTACAGTAGTAAATAGCAATGTCCTAGGGCCGTGGTTGGCAAACTGTGGCTCTCGAGCCACATGTGGTTCTTTGGCTCCTTGAGTGTGGCTCTTCCACAAAATACCACGGCCTGGACGAGTCTATGTGAAGAAGTGGCGTTAAGAGAAGTTTAAGTTTAAAAAATTGGGCTCTCAAAAGAAATTTCAGTCGTTGTACTGTTGATGTTAGGCTCTGTTGACTAATGAGTTTGCCGACCACTGTGCTAGGCCTTCACATTCACTCACTCCTCACTCACTCACCCAGAACAACGTCCAGTTTTGCAAACTCCACTCATAGTAAGTGCCCTATACAGGTGTACCGTATTTTTATTTTTATACTATATTTAGACTACCTTTTCTATGTTTAGATTCACAAATACTTATTGTGTTTCAGTTGCCTACAATATTCAGTACAGTAATAATATTATAAATGTTTGTAGCCTAGGAGCAATAGACTATACCATACAGCTACCAGTAGTAGGCTACACAATCTGGTTTTGTGCAAATTAACTCTATGACGGAAGTGGAACTTAAACTTGGACCTCCTGACTACTGTTGCTCTTGCCACAAGCATGGCCTTGCCTTCCAGGTGACAGTGCCTTGTCCTGAACCGTAATCTCATCTCAGAACCCGGTGAATAGTCTAGTATGATTTTTCTGCAGAAGAAAGTTGGAAGTGGAGAGGACGTGTACTGAACCCACCAGCTTGTTCCTTTCCACTGCTGGGCTTGGTGGCGAGGGTTCTGCCTCTGACATCTCATCTGATGACTTCAGAGCATCTTGAGTCATTTGTTGGGTCTTCATAGGAAACACTTCAGCCTTCGTATCCAAGCAGTGTTAAAAGCTGGGGGAAATGCAGAATTGGAGCCATGTACACAGAATAAGGCTCTGGGAAGAGCCATAATGAAGTTGGGCTGCTTGAGTTGGGAAGGCTAAAGGAAGTTTGCATACTGATATCTGCAAGGAGGATTTTCCAGAGGGAAAAACAGGAGGTACTGGTTTTCTTATTTCAGCAGGAAGTTTGGCGTTTATGTAATATATATATTTATATAATACACCCAGTGCATGAATTTGTGCATTCATGGGGCAGCTGGTGGGGGGGGCCACAGGCGGTTGGCTGGCTGGCCCCTCCCTGTGGTCAAACTCCCTGTGGAGGGGACAGTTTGCATATTAGCCTTTTATTATGTAGGAAAAGAGCAGGTTGAGATCCCACCTTTTCCGAGCTGTCCTACTTTTTGAAGGGAGCAGGTAGATGTGATGGTTCTCTCCTTCAACTGTAGAGGCTTCTCTCTCTCAGGCATGACTCTTAGTGGCTTCTTCTGTTACCATGGCAATAATAGAAGTACCTGCTTCAGCCTTGGAGAGTCCCTTTTCCTCCTGAGAATTTAAAATAGATTGGTGCGAGCAGCTTGAACACACACACACACACACACACACACACACACACACAATAAATAAAGACTACAAAAAGAAATAAAATAGACCGGCACATGTCAGAGATGGAGGAAAGTAGGCACTGGGTCCTGCCTTCGGATTTCTCATCAGGAGATGTTGGTACTTTGTGATTCAGCTGAGAAACTGAGATCGTGCCCACAAAACGAGGTCCTGGAACAGAATCCTCTGTTGCTCTGCCTCTGCCCCGCTGAGCATACAATTTGCATGATCTCTGTAGGAGTCCCTCCTGCTTGAGCCTGCTGTGTTTGTCCTGTGACAACAATGTGACTGCTCAGTCACTGCTCAGTCCCACAAGCACTGAGAAAGCAGAGGCAGCTCTTGGTTCCTCGAGCACAAAGCTAAGAAATCCATAGGCTTCTGCAGGCCCAGGAGCTTGTGCTTAACCCTTGGGTGACTGGCAGTCATGAGGGCATTCATTCTGCCCCCACAGTGGGAATGACTTGGCTTTAGACCCAACAGAGTGGTGTGTGTTGGAGCTCCCAGGGGAGTAAAAGGCATGGTGGAGTAGAGAACAAATCTTGGCTCATGTCCTGCCTTTACCACTGACCAGCTACGTGACCTTGGGTCTGTTCCTTTTAATATTGCTGACCATCTATTTCCTTAGCAGAAGTATCCAACTGTGCACACATTAGGTTGTAAGGGTTGCATGGGGTAATAGCCATTCAGTAAGTCCTGGTGTCTCTCTTCAACTCTCAGTGGTAATGGAAACATGACCTTGAGAACCTGGATGACAAATGCCCTGGGGCGGGGCAAACAGTGACCACCTTCACTTGAAGGGCCTTAAGAGAGAAAATGGCCCTGCTGGACTTGGTGGGGAGGAAGGGCCACTTTTGCCCACAGCAAATGGCACACCAGTTTGTTAGGGTTTCTAGAACCTCACCTCTAACTTACTTCCCACGGCCTAGAGTCTCCATTCCGGCCAACCTAGTTGTTCCAAGCTATTGTCTTTTCTCTTTCACTGCATGTATTCCTCCTTCATTCACACTGCTTTGCCCTCCTCCAGGAAGCCTGTCTTGGTTACATGAACCTCACCTAGGCCTACCTGGAAGGGCGGTTGTCCCTCAGTTGCCATGCACTCCAGGTGCACTGCAGGAGTCCTGTACTTAAATGAAAGTGATACGGTCCAGCTCAGGGAATACGGAAAAGCTAACCTTGCTTCCTCACTGACTTCCATGGTAAACCAAGAAACGACTTAGGCTAGTTATGGCCTTTGCCTGGGTAAAGTGGTTGAAAATGGACTCTGGTTAAACACTTGACATGAGTTTTGCCGAGGCATTAGCACTGGGACTACTCGTGCCGAACTTTTCAACCCTCTAGACATGTCCATGTCCTACAAGGGAGCACATTACTCCGTGACTAAGAATATGTCCACTGTATGACGCCCTTTCATTTGACAGTTCGTTTGACAGTTCTTCAGTTGGAAGGTCCCAGTTTTATGTAATTACTCCATTAGTAGGCTTTTTAGTTTTGTTTGAAAAACATTTTTTAAAATATATTTTATTGATTTTTTTACAGAGAGGAATTAGAGGGATAGAGTCAGAAACATTGATTGGCTGCCTCCTGCATACCTCTTACTGGGGATGTGCCCGCAACCAAGGTACATGCCCTTGACCAGAATCGAACCTGGAGTCTTTCAGTCCACAGGCCAACACTTTATCCACTGAGCCAAACCAGTTAGGGCAGTTTTTTTGTTTTTTGTTTTTGAAATTTTAAGCATAGGATCTCCTGTACAGTGATTTACCCTATATTCCTTATATATATATATATATATATATATATATATATATTTCTTTATTGATTTCAGAGAGGAAGAGAGAAATCATTGATTGGCTGCCCCCACCCAGGACCAAGCCCACAACCCAGGCATGTGCCCTTGGCCGGAATCGAACCTGGGACCGTTCAGTCTGCAGGCCGACACTCTATCCATTGAGCCAAACCGTCTAGGGCTGCCCTGTATTCCTTTTAAAAAATTTTTATTTATTGATTTTGAGAGAGAGAAACATTGCTTTGATGCATTGGTTGATTCTTATATGTGCCCACGAATAGAACAGATGACACTCTAACCAATTGAGCTGCTGGGCCAGGGCTGTGTCTGACATCCATTCTCCGGAGAGATACTGTGTCTTTTTTAACAGACTGTGAGTTTCTCGAAAGCAGAGTCAGTATCTTCTGTTATTTGAATCTCCCTTCATTGTCACTGGGACTGAGGTAATGATTTATATGCTTGTGGGTGAAGGGCCCATATGTGCTTTACCCTGTAGTTCTCAAGATTCTTCAGGTGGCTCTTTTCTTTCTCTAGAGTGAGTTATCTAATAACCAGAGAGGACTCTGATCTTTGCCTGATCCCAATGTTCTACTCTCATTGGAGAGAGGGGAGGTGTGTGTAAAGGGGTGCCCTGGGGTATGAAAGCCCCACTTAGCTTCTTCTCCACACTTCCTTCTAATGCAGACCCAGACCGGAGAAAATATAAGTGTAGTGAGGGCGGGCCAGGGGAGCTCAGAGGGGCCAGCACAGAAACCATAAATAAAGTCAGGTGAGTCAGCTGGTAAAGGGTGATAAAAGAGGCACTCTGCTGAGGATGCGAGGTCAAAGGCAGTGCCTCTTCAGTGGGCCTCGTGCTCAAAAATGGAGCACTTCGCTCTGCCTTTAGGAACCTCCTGAATGTCACATACTGGCATCCTATTAGTCCACTGAAAGGCCTTCCATCCTGTCAGGTGGCTGGTTTGTCCATAGCATCCTGAGCTCTGCTTGGGTGAGCCAGAGGAGGAGGAGGGGAATGGGCCCTGACACCAGGGCCCACGCAGAGGCAGGGAGACCAGAATAGGTGATGAGCTGGGGGTAGGGAGCTGACATGGGAGTGAAACCAGGGAAGTTGCTGAGGTAAGGGAAGGTTTCGGGACTTGGGAAGGATGATAAAGGAGAGAGAAGGGGGCAGTCTCCTAATCTGTGAGGGAACGTCAGAGCCAGACTGAGTTAAGTACCCCGGAAGACGAAGCCTGAGAATGGGGTTTCAGAGTCTAGCCAGGAGGGGAAAGTGTGAAGTTCTGAGCTCCTTCCTCACATCCCTCCACCCTGCTAAAATCCCCAGGACTTCGGGCACAATGGAAGACAAACGCAACATCCAGATCATTGAGTGGGAACACCTGGACAAGAAGAAGTTCTACGTGTTTGGTGTGGCCATGACGATGATGATCCGGGTCAGCGTCTACCCGTTCACCCTCATCCGCACTCGGTTGCAGGTTCAGAAAGGCAAGAGCCTCTACCACGGGACCTTTGATGCCTTCATTAAGATCCTGCGAGCAGATGGCGTGACTGGCCTCTACCGGGGGTTCCTGGTCAACACCTTCACCCTCATCTCGGGCCAGTGCTATGTCACCACTTACGAGCTCACCCGGAAGTTTGTGTCTGACTACAGCCAGAGCAACACAGTCAAATCCCTTGTGGCTGGTGGCTCGGCCTCTCTCGTGGCCCAGAGCATCACGGTGCCCATTGACGTGGTCTCCCAGCACCTGATGATGCAGCGTAAGGGTGAGAAAGTGGGCCGCTTCCAAGTGCGGGCGAACCCAGAGGGACAAGGGGTAATTGCCTTTGGCCAAACCAAGGACATCATCAAGCAGATCCTGCGGGTTGATGGGGTTCGAGGCTTCTACCGAGGCTATGTGGCTTCACTGCTTACCTACATCCCGAACAGTGCCGTCTGGTGGCCCTTCTACCACTTCTACGCAGGTAAGCAGGGACCCAGGAGAGAGGGGGTGGGCTTTCTAATGTGGCTAAGATACCCTTGTTCTGTACATGTGACAGAGGAGATTTAATGGAGGAACGGGCCATTCATTCAGCAAACATTTGATTCAAGAGGATTCAAAGATGAATAATCTATAGTTCTTTCCTTTAGGGAGCTTATATTTAAAGTGGGGGGAACCAGACAAGTAGATGATTGTAGACCATAGAATGTATTCTGGGTGCATTACAATCAACTACGCTGAGTGGAATATTGGTAGAGAATTGGAAGCTAGAAAAGGACAAAAGTAAGGGGTATTTGGCACTTGAAGATAAAATTAATGAATAATAGTGCGGTTTTGAGTTGGATGCCTTTCCTCAGCATTGCTAAATATAAGATGTGATATAACCATGAACCTCGCCACTCCTGTATTTTTTGTTCATTACCCGTTTTACTTCTTTTTAAGTATTTCCCAGAAATGGGATTACTGTGTTAAAAGATAAGAATTTTGAGAGCCTCGGTAAACATGTTGCCTAATTTCCCAATGAAAGGGCAGAACACTTTGCCAAGAGTGTGCCTGCTGCCCTTGGCATCGCAGCTTTGAGTAACTAGCGAATTCCAGTTAGGACGGTCTATGCTTACAACCGCCCTCATCCCGCGCTGGCCTCTAACCCTTGGCAGTGGGCATTCTGTCTCATCCCGTCTGGAAGTTTTTTAACCAGGTTTTATAAGGACTTCCTAACCTATAATCATTTTGTTTCTGTGGCGTTGTACTTTTATAATCCTCCTGTTTTCTGATTGTACCGTTTCTTCCTCCTCCTCCTACCCTGTTTTTCTTCCTCCTTCCTTCTCCCCCTCCTCTATCACTTTCTCCTTCTTCTTCACTAGCTCGCTTGCTTTCTTTTTTCCTCTCTCCTTCTTTATTTCCTCTCCTTTCTTTTTCTGTTTGACACAGTATTTCATTTAGAGTATCTGGTAAAATTCATACCTGGGCTCTACTCCTGATCCTTTGTATCAGATTCTGTGGGAATGGAGCCTGCAATCTTTTTTTTTTTTTTAATATATTTTTATTGATTTTAGAGAGGAAGGGAGAGGGAGAGATAGAAACATCGATGATGAGAATCATTGATCAGCTGCCTCCTGCATGCCCCCCACCGAAGATCAAGCCCCCAACCCCGGGCATGTGCCCATGATTGGAATTGGACCCAGGACCCTCAGTCCGGAGGCTGATGCTCTATCCACTGAGCCGAACCAGCCAGGGCGAGCACGGCAATCTCAATGTTGAAAAAAACTTCTAGGAAATGTGAGCATGTTCTCTGGAATCTATCTTCTCCCTTGTCTCTTCTTTGATTTCATTTACAATTGAGATGTACTTTTCCAATATGTCCCAGAATCTCTAATTCCATTTCCAGACTAACCTCTCCAGAGCTCTGCTACTGACAAACATTCTGACTGACCTCACAACTTGGGTGCATGTATTTACATCTGAAATTTTACTCTATAAACTTTTTTCATATATACATACACTAGTGGCCTGGCGCATGGATTTGTGCACATTGAAAGGAAATTGATTAGAAGAAATATTTTAATATTGCTGCTCACCCTTTGTTTATAATAGAAGTGTCAGAGATGAAAATTAGTAAAATGTATATGAAATAATATATAAATAAATTAATAAATAACCAACAACAACAACAAAGACACAATATAAAAACAATAATGATAAAAACAATGACTGATAAATTGATTTAACTTATTCTAATATCTCCCTGTATACCACATTAAGAGTAAAAACACTTTCAGAGTGCTTTACTAATTTTTCTTGTGATGAAGTTTTTAAAACTTTAACATCACACACTCTTCAAACTTGAGAGAAAGCAACATATAACTGACCCATGTCCTAAAACGGGTTCAGGTAGGAATATTCCTACTCTGTCTAGAGTTTGTCCTTGTGATTTATTAATAGTCATCGCAAATGCTGACATCACGGGAAACTGTCTTCAAATTAATTTAAATGGAAGGCCAGTGTCAGATGGGGACAAATATCATACATGCACGAGTCAACATTTTAAAAAACATATATTTTATTGATTTTTTACAGAAAGGAACGGGGAGAGATAGAGAGTTAGAAACCAATGAGAGAGAAACATCCATCAGCTGCTTCCTGCACATCCACTACTGGGGATGTGCCTGCAACCAAGGTACATGCCCTTGTCCGGAATCGAACCTGGGACCTTTCAGTCTGCAGGTTGACACTCTATCCACTGAGCCAAACCTGTTTTGGCGAATCAACATTTATTTTTATTTCTTTAAAATATATATTTTATTGATTGTTTACAGAGAGGAAGGGAGAGGGATAGAGAGAAACATTGATGAGAGAAAAACATCAATCAGCTGCCTCCTGCACACTCCCCACTGGGTATGTGCCCGCAACCAAGGTACATGCCCTTGACTGGAATCGAACTTGGGACCCTTCAGGCCACAGGCCGATGCTCTATCCACTGAGCCAAACTGGTTAGGGCCGACGTTTATTTTTAAATTGCCAGTGTACGTCATATGTACCAGCCAGTCGGTCGGATGGGATGTATGGCCAGTCATTTAGCTCTTTAGATAGATGATAGATAGATAGATAGATAGATAGATAGATAGATAGATAGATAGATTTATTTTAGAGAGGAAGGGAGAGAGAGATGGAGACATCAGTGATGAGAAGCATTGATCGGCTGCCTCCTGCCCCAAGCCTGCAACCTAGACATGTGCCCTTGCCTGGAATAGAACCTGGAACCCTTCAGTCCGCAGGCCAATGCTCTATCTACTGAGCCAAACCAGCTAGGACTCTATGAACTATTCTTCAACCCAACCTGGCTTTCCCTTCTGACTTATTTCTATGTGTCAGTGGTCATATTCTTTTCCAAATTGCTATGATTGAAGCCTTGGGGATTGTACTTGGCCATTCCCTCTTCCTTGGCTCCACATCTAGTCCTTGTGACCTCAAAATGTCTTTCCAAACTCTCTCCATTCCTACTGCCTTTCCTGGAAACCATGCCGCTGTTACCACCTTCCTGGACAGCAGCATCAGCCTGTTCTCTCTAAGCCTCTTCCTTCCTATCCATCACTCACTTCCTAACAGATTAACTGTTTAAACTCTGTCTGTATTGTTCAGTGGATCCACTGGTTGCTGCGTTAAATCCAAACACTTTAGCCTGGCTTTAGCCTCCCTCTATAGTGAAACCATGTGATGCTCCCCTGTGTATAGTCTGTGTTGCAACCAGGCCAGCTAATGTACATTTCTTCAGCCATGTATCAACTCTCCTGCCTTTGCTTTGTTCATATCACACCTCTGCTTATATCCCTTCCAGGGACACTTACCGGGGTGAAATCATGACTTAAGTGCTCCTTATTGCATCCTATTCCATCCTCTTCCTGAAGCCCTTAGCCCAGAAGTGACCTTTCCCTCCTTTCAACATCCATTATATTGCTTGAATCTCTCCTAAGGCAGTTATAACATTTTCCTTGGTGTTATTTGTGTGTGCCTTATCTCTTCTTCAATGTGGAAAGATTCTTTTATTTTTAATACATATTTTCCAGCTATACTGATATATAATTCACTGGAAAGGTTCTTGGAAGAGGGAGGAAACTGACATTTGTTGAATATCCACCATATGGCAGGCTCTGTGACCACTGGTGAATTGAGGTGCTCAGTAAGTGTTTGTTAAACGAGTAGACGGTTCTCGTCACCCCATTTGGCTGATTTGTGATCGGCACTGGCCCACACGATCTGGCTGCTGTCTGCCTCTCAGCCCCATCTGGTGCTGCTCTCTCCTTCACGCTGGCCCATCTTCACTGCCTGTCGCTCAGTTTCCAACACACCAAGCTCCATTTTCCCCCCAAAGCTCCTGCAAAAAATGTTCTTTCTGCCTGGAGCACCCTCTCCCCTGTTCTTTGTATGGCTGGGTCTTTCTCGTGCTTCAAGCCTTCGCTTCCATGCCACCATTGCGGAGTGGACTTCTTTAATTACCCAGTTGGAAAGAGGGTTCTTTCCGTTTTCTTTTCAGCGCCCTGTTTCCTTCAGAGCACTCGTTACAGTTTGCAGTTATTTTATCTCCAACCACAGCTTCTTATTTAGACTGTAAGCTCCATGAAGGCCTTTCCCTGTCCACTTCTGTTCTTTGTCTAGTGCTTATCTCAGTGCATGGCATCTAGTAAGCAAAAACAAAGTGATTTGTAATCACTTATCCAAAGTCATTTAGCCCGGAGAGACTTAAACCAGGTCAGATAATAGGTCCCCAGTAATCACTTGTTGAGTGACTAATGGAGAAGGAAAGACATGGGGCCCTTTACCCCACCCTCTTACCTCTGTTTTTCCGTCCTCTCCCCAAGCCCCAGGAAAAGGGCATGTATGTAGGACTAGAATTGGCACCTGGACCCCACTGCAGCTTGCAGGCCTGGGGGCTAGTGCAGACAGGCCCAAGGAGGCTGGCAGGGCCAGCCCGGATGCTACCTTTAATGGTTATGAAATGCTTTCTTGTCAAGAGAAACAGGACACCCATGAGGAGGAGTCACCAGCTCACTTTGTTTCTATGTGAATGCTGGCCCTGGGGCAGAAAGTGACTGGAAATCAGGGAGAGAGAGTTCTGGCAGGGCTTAAGGAATTCTGCCATGCTGCTGGGTCTTAGAAGCTCTCACTTCTGCCCTGCCAACTCCTACCATCCTATTTATTCTCTAACATTTAGTTGCCTGGCTACAAAATACCCAAACTAGGAGCATGATAAAAAAAAAAAAATTAAAGGTATTATGGTGACTGAGTTGTAGAGAGAAAACAGGGAATCTTTGAGATGATAAATCTGTGTTACATCCAGTCTCAGTAAAAGCCAAAGTCCTTGCAATGGCTTCCGGGTCCTAAATGACTTACCTGTTGGGCCTCGTCTGCTGTGCTCTCCCTCATTCTGTCCCAGCATCCTGCCCTTTGAAGATTTAAGGTGTGCTTCTGTCTCAGGACCTTTACATAGGATGTTTTCTGCTTGGAAAGTTGTCGCCTCAGAGCCCTATGGCCTGCGCTCTTCCTTAGGACTTTGCTCAAACTTCACCTTCTTGACAAGGGCTTTCATGACTACCTCGTTTAAAACGGCAACCCATCCACACCTGCCCTTGGCACTTCCTGCTTTATTTTTATCTAGCTAGCACATATCACCTTGTGACATAACTATATATTTTGCTTTTTACTTGTTTATTCAGGCAGTCATATGGGCAAGGATTTTGAGGCTCTTTTATTCACTGTTATATCAGAACCCACAAGGACTGGTTCCTGGTAGCCATTCAATACATCTTTGTTGAATAAATCAATGCGCTCTCGTCTTTCACTTCCAGAGAGGGTAAAACAAAAAATTCAATTGTAGGTGAACTTCTCAGTGATACTGGGAATGGGTGAATCTGGGTATTATTCAGTCTTCTTTTTAGTTTGTTAATCCTTACCTGAGATATTTTTACCATTGATTTTTAGAGTGGAAGGGGGAGGGGGAGAGCGAGAGAGAGAAACATCGATGTGAGAGAGACACATCGATTGGTTACCTACTGAGTGCAGCCGACTGGGGGTGGGGGTTTAACCTGCAACTCAGGTACCTGCCCTTGACCGGAATCACGCCTCCAGCCGGCAGGTGCATGGGCCAACACTTGAATCACTGAGCACACCAGCCAGGGCTCTTAATCAGTCTTCTTTATCAGCATTTTGAAAAGTACATTTTTGTTTCTCTTAATGTAGGCTGGAGAAGAGTTCTCACTATAGGATATGACTTTCTCTTCATTGTAATTTTGTTGTTGTTTGTAAAAACACATGATTCAAAATTCAAAAGGTGGGGCCCTGGCCAGCATGGCTCAGTTGGTTGGAGTGTTGTCCTTGTCACCAGAAGGTCCAGGCCTCAATTCCAGGCCAGGGCTCATGCCTCAGTTGTGGGTTCCATCCCTGGTGGCGTGCGTGTGTGAGAGGCAACTGATTGATGTCTCTCGCTCACATGGATGTTTCTTTCTCTCTCTTCCTCCATCTCTAAAATCAATTTTTTAAAAACTTCTTAAAAAATTCAAAAGGTAGGAAAGGAGGGTATACTGGGAAAAAGCCCCTCATCCACCACAGTCATTCAACTCCCTGCTTAGATAATCAATATTGTCAGTTTAAAAAAAAAATGTATATATACACACACACACACACACACACACACACACACATATATATATTTTAATTTATTTCAGAGAGGAAAGGAGAGGGGGAGAGAGACATCAGTGATGAGAAGCATTGATTGGCCGCCTCCTGCATGACCCACGCTGGGAACTGAGCCCGCAGCCCTGACACGCGCCCTGACCAGGAGTCACACTGGACCCTCCTGGGTCATAGGTTGATGCTCAGTCACTAAGTCACGCTGGCTGGGCCGTGTTACCAGCTTTTAATGTATCCAACCAGGTATTCAGTGTATATAATAGGAAATATGTAGGATGTGCTTTTCTAGCCTGTGGGCTGGGCGAAGCAGAGCACAGGCATAAGATTGTTATATCAGGAAGGATTTCTGTCCATCAGATGAAAGGAGACAGGAAGCAAAGAGGTTTTAAATTCCCTCTCCAGAGGGTGTAACCAAGATGACTTCTGAAGGAGCCTCAGATTTACAATGTTTTGTCGGTTCAGAAAGAAGCAAAGACAAAAAAGTTGGGAGTTATGCGAATGGGGGGCTCTGAGGTGGCTAAGGATAGGAGCTTTGTCATCATGGAGCCAGTTGGCAGAAGCAGTGTGAGGACAGGGTGGTACCTCATGTCTCACGGCGCTGTCTTTCCCTCCATTCCAGAGCAGCTCTCGTCTCTCTGTCCTAAGGAATGCCCTCACATTGTGTTTCAAGCCATCTCAGGGCCCCTGGCTGCAGCCACCGCTTCCATCCTCACCAATCCCATGGACGTCATCCGAACGCGAGTGCAGGTAAGACCAGCCCCCACCCTAACCCTCCTCCCACATTACCCATTAGAAGTGTGATCTGGCCAAAACCGGTTTGGCTCAGTGGATAGAGCGTCAGCCTGCGGACTAAAGGGTCCCGGGTTCAATTCCGGTCAAGGGCATGTGCCTTGGTTGCGGGCACATCCCCAGTAGGGAGTGTGTAGGAGGCAGCTGGTCAATGTTTCTCTCTCATTGATGTTTCTAACTCTCTATCCCTCTCCCTTCCTCTGTAAAAAATCAATAAAATATTTTTTTAAATAAAAAAAAAAAATATATTTAAATATTTTATTGATTTTTCACAGAGAGGAAGGGAGATGGATAGAAAGTCAGAAACATCGATGAGAGAGAAACATCGATCAGCTGCCTCTTGCACACACCCTACTGGGGATGTGCCCGCAGCCACGGTACATGCCCTTGACCGGAATCGAACCTGGGACCTTTCAGTCTGCAGGCCGATGCTCTATCCACTGAGCCAAACCAGTCTTGGCTAAAATATATTTTTTAAAAAAAGAAGTGTGGTCTGGAGCCCTCCAGCCTTCCCCTGACTTCTTGGTGTCGTGGCTGTGTAGTTCAGTCAGGGTCTCGGTCCTCCAGGCCCTTCCTGTGGTTATGACTTATCATTTGCAGAAACCAGCAGAGCACGTTGAAGCACCTAGAATGTTTTCCTCATCCCGTCTGCCAGCTTGCATGCTTCTATTCCTTCACTTGCCCATGCCTCTAGGAATTCTTGCTGGTTTCTTACAGCCTTTTATCTTATTAGCATAGCCTATAACCACCTTTTCTTTACCTACATTTAGAAATATCCATTTCAGTTCATTTCCTAGGTCTGTTTGGTTTCTCTCTGTGAGCTCTCTACAGGCATTGAAATTCCTTTTTTCCCCTTTTGTGCTTACCAGAGGATATGTTTTTATTGATTTTAGAGAGAGAGGAAGGGAGAGAGAAATGTTGATGTGAGAGAGAAACATCGATCAGTTGCCTCCTGTATACACCTCTACCAGGGATTGAACACACAACCTTTTAAAAAAAAAATTTTTTTTTTTTATTGGATTTTTTACAGAGAGGGAGAGGGATAGAAAGTCAGAAACATCGATCAGCTGCCTCTTGCACACCCCCTACTGGGGATGTGCCCGCAACCAAGGTACAGGCCCTCGACCGGAATCGAACCCGGGACCTTTCAGTCTGCAGGCTTATCCACTGAGCCAAACCGGTTTCAGCTGAACACGCCTTTTCACGTGCAGGACGACACTCCCACCGGCTGAGCCACACCAGCCAGGGCGAGAGTGACTGATCTTGAATAGGTTTCACAGATTGTATTGTGTGGACTCAGCAAAAACACAGACCACGCCCTTGGTAGTGCTGTGCTGAAGTTATGGTTCCTGTCTTCAGTCAGCTCAAAAACAATTTCACAGTTCCTTGTCCAAGGAAATAGAATTTGAATGATGGTATATAAAATATAAATGGCAGGTTTTGCTGTATAAAACTTTAAGTCAAGAGAATGGAGGGTTTTACTGTCTGATTTGGATAGCTTAAGAGGCAAGCTGAGGAGGGGAGAGAAGAAAAATAACTATAACAGGTTGGGAGTGCAGTTAACTTCCCTGATGCCAGGATGTTGGGATGGAGGTGGCTGGTAAATCTAGGTGTATTTTTTTAATCATTTTTTAATTTTTGAATTACAGTTGACATACAATATTGTATTAGTTTCAGGTGTACAACATAATGATTAGACATTTATGTAAATTACAAAGTGATTATCCTGCTAAGTCTAGTGTCCACCTGACACCATCCATAGTCATTACCATATTCCCTTGCTGTACTTTACATTCTGGCACTGTTTTTCTAACTGGCAATCTGTACATCTTAATCCCTTCCCCTTTTTCACCCAAACCCCCTCTCATCTGGCAATCATCAGAATCTTCTCTGTAGGGCCTAGCCAGTTTGGCTCAGTGGTTGGGTTGTCAGTCCTCGGACTGAACAGTCCTGGGTTCGATTCCAGTCAAGGGCATGTATCTCAGCTGCAGGCTCTATCCCCGGCCCTGGTCAGGGCAAGTGTGGGAGGCAACCAATCCATGTGTGTCTCTCACATCCATGTTTCTCCCCCCCCCCACCCCGCCCTTTTTTTTAAACGTATATGTTATTGATTTTTTTACAGAGAGGAAGGGAGAGGAATAGAAAGTCAGAAACATCGATGGGAGAGAAACACCAATCAGCTGCCTCTTGCACACCCCCTACTGGGGATGTGCCTGCAGCCAAGGTACATGCCCTTGACCAGAATCGAACCCGGGACCTTTCAGTCCGCAGGCCGACGCTCTATCCACTGAGCCAAACCGGTTCCGGCCTCCCCCTCCCTTTCAATCTGTCTAAAAATCAATGGGAAAAATATCCTTGGGTGAAGATTAAAAAAAAATAGTTCTCTGTATCTGTGTGTCTGTTTTGTTCATTTATTGTTTTAGATTCCACATATAAGTGAAATCATATAGTATTTGTCTTTCCCTCTCTGACTTATTTAACGTAATGCCCTCTAGATCCATTCATGTTGTCGAAAATGGCAAGATTCCATTCTTTTTTAAAGTTGAGTAATATTCCATTATATATCTGTACCACATCTTCTTTACCCATTTGTCACTCGATGGACACTGAGGTTGCTTCCATATCTTGGCTATTGTAAATAATGCTTCAGTGAACATAGGGATGTATGTATCTTTTCAAACTAGTGTTTTGGGTTTCTTCCAATAAATACCGAGAAGTGGAATTGCTGAGTCCTTCTTTGCCTTTGTGATGAACTCCTTTATTCTTGTCTGGGAAATCTAGGTATTTTTATCTCAAGAAAGAATGCCCTCCCCCCACCACACACATTTGAAAATGAGTGTGTTGGCATCTAATTAGTTTGTAAGTAATAAAGTACATAGGTTCTGTCTTCATGCTCTCCTGAGCCTTGTCCTGGGTATTCCACAAGGAAATCCAGGGAAAGGATAGGTCTCTACTTGGAGGTGCTGCCAAGCCAGAGGAGACAAAGGGCATATGAGGGCCAGAGGAATGGCTTAACAGCCCTTGACAGGACCAAGGATAAGTGTGAGGGTTAGGGGAGCAGAGGCGGTCAGATGAGAGGACTGAGAGGAAGACGGGAGTGTGGGAAGGGTGTTAAAGGAGGCAGGGCGAGTGGGTGGATGTTCTTAGCCGTAGATGGGACCACCTTGTGAAGGTCATATAGTACAGGAGGAATAACAAGGAGTGCACCTGTCCTGTCTTGGCTGAGGGTCTGAGTGGGTGGTACCTAAAGATAGAGTTTGGTGGCAGGATATAGGGGTAGGGGAAGGAGGCAGGACTGTTAAGAAAAGATTCCTGCCTTAGCCAGGTTTCCAATGTGATAGGGAAGGTAGGTGCCTGGGAGACCACAGAGTTAGAGGGGAGGACTCTAGCCATGGGGGTTCAAAGGGATTGAGATGATCAGAGTCAAAATCACAGACTGGCAGAGCCGCAGAGGACCTTAGGGGTGACTTAATCCAGCCTCCTTGACTGGAGAGAAGCACCCAGTCCAGCGGCCCACAGCCGTGTAGTTTATCCACTGACATTAATGACGAATGCTTATGGAACACTCGCTGTCTGCCAGGCCCTGTTCCCAACTTTTACAAGTATTCTTTTGTTTACCGCTCAGAACCACCACACGGCATCGGGACTATCACTTTTATATTCAAGGAAACTGAAGTGCAGAGTGAGTGAGATCACTGAAATGATGCTGTCAGTAAATTGGGGAGCAGAATTCAAATTCAGTTTTGCCCAAGGCAGAGGGAGAATGAGCAGAGGAGCTTTGACTGCAGCCATGACCCTCCGCTGTGCTGACTTTTCCAGGTTGAGGGCAAGAGCTCCATTATCCTGACCTTCAGACAGCTGATGGCAGAAGAGGGGCCTTGGGGCCTCATGAAGGGCCTCTCCGCCAGAATCATCTCGGCCACGCCCTCTACCATCGTCATTGTGGTCGGCTACGAGAGCCTCAAGAAGCTGAGCCTCCGGCCTGAGCTGGTGGACTCGAGACACTGGTAACCCGTGTGGGGGAGACGCCTGCTGTTTCCCACGCTGCGCTGGGCAGGGGGGCAGTAGGGAGGATAGCACCCTCTCTGAGTGCCCCTACTGCATACCAGCCCTGCCCTGGGCCAGGTGCCCTGTAAAGGGCAGGAGCGGACACTTTGAACTGCTCTTGTGAAGAGGTTCCACACTGCATCTCCTACCCCCATGATTTAGTTTTCTTACCAAACTGGCTCCCTCACTCAGTCCCTGTACTCAGTCCTGCCCTAAGGAAACCCACCCTCCCCACTAGTCCCACTCTGTTCCCTCCCCTGTTAACCCTGCTTCTGGTGTCCCTCCACCTGGGCCCCTGAGATCCTGATAGGAGCTGTACATAGAGCTTGCTTACTGCCCCTGGTCCTTCCACTTGGGCCGTCAGCTCAGATTCCAAGCAGTTGCCATCCAGCCCTTTCCTGCTTCGTCTCTTAGGCTTATTTTTATTTTGGGACTGATTTGCCCACCAGTCCACTCTGCTTTTTCCTGCCACTCGGGGGCAGGGTGCCAGGCACTTTTGCACAGGGAGCAGTAACAGCAAAAGCTTCAGATGCTCATCCTCTCTTTGGGATTATTAGATTGGGAGAAATGTTAATACTTCATTTTGTGTGTTTATATTGTTTTTAACATCTGTGAACCAGGTTACTACTGTCTTTGTCCTACTAAAGCACCTATCCCATCCTGCAGTCAGAGGCCACCCTTTCCTCAGAAAAATATAATGTAGCTTTTCCTTCAGTCTCATTTCCTATCCCTTTCATGTTCCTCAGTCCCTTCAGTCCCAGGACTTACAAGCTGCTGGCTTCCCCTGGCCCAGGTGACTACAGGGGTAGGCCCAATTTTAAGTAGATCAGGCTGCCGGGGGCACACGGGACTTGGAGCACTACCCTGAAAATCAGATTGAGAGAGTAGCTGGCTTGGAAAGTAACAGGAGGGGATGTGTGCCCCAGCCCATCTCCCAGGCCAGCTGAGCCAGGCCCAGGAGAGGGCAGTGCGGGTGCCCAGGCAGTTGTAATACGTACATACCCCAGTCACGGGACTCGTGGAAACAAATGTCTCAGTTTCTGAAACGTGGAACCGTTTGTGTTTTCTTCTGCCCAATGTGAAGTCATCCAGTCATGGTACCTGTAGAGCAGCCGTGGCCACCCGGTGGCCCGCGGGCCACTGCTGGTCCGGGAGGTCCGAAAGGTTGGTGACTGCTGCTCTAGAGGGATGCTCGGAAGAGAGTCAAGAGCGGGTCAGGAAGTCACCAATACCAGGACAACCACATACCAGCCGGTTACTGCCGAGATTACCTGCTGCTGCTCTCAGGAGCTAAGTGATGAGCGCTCCTTCCCCGCCTCATCCTACCTTGTCTCCCAGGCCTGTGTGGCAGGAGAGCGGGGCAGCGGAAAGGATGAGAAGGCACATCAAATCCTGCACTTCTACTCGAGACGTTTGGCCAGGATGATTCTTCAAACCTTCTTATTGGTCCCACCCCCTGGGAGGGCCACGGTGCCAATTTGAAAGGTGCTAGCTACCTTTGGAAGCCTTGCTGTTTCTTACAGCTGCCCCACAGCCTGCCACCCTGGCCAGATCAGAATCTGAAAAACACATTTTTCTACCTTCACCGCTGTCACTGCCCATCTTGGTCTTGTATCTTTGAGGGTATTTTCCCTTATTTTGGTTTGCTTTTTCTTGCACTTTGTCAAGATTCCTTCCTACCCATAAGCGGTCATCCAGAGGGTTAGGCCCACAGATCATTCTGAATCTTCCTGCCCCTCAGTCCCCCCTTTACCTTAAGAACCACCAACATAATAGAAGCCAGCCTTCTTTCTCTCTTTTGTTCCATTGACTTTTATTTTTAGAGTGGGAGGGAGAAAAGGGGAGAGAGAGAGAGAGAGAGAGAGAGAGAGAGAGAGAGAGAGAGAGAGACATGGTGGAGACACATCAGTTGGTTGCCTCCCACGTCCACCCCAACAGGCTTGCAGATTGAACCTGCAGCCCAGGTGCCTGTCCTTGACTGTGTCCTCGACTGGGAACAAACTCGAGACCTGGTGCACACTGAGCGAGCCAGCCAGGGCATCCTTTTCTCTTTAAAGTCACTCTAGTGACCCTTTTGGAGACTGTTTTTCAGACCCACACCTTCCCCTCCCTGGAAACTTGTCTCCACTGTGGCAAAGTGGGTAAAGTATCATGGACGGGAGGGGGGGCGGGGGGGAGTCTCCTGCCTCTCATGCCTTCCCAGATTCCTTTCCTTCTTATTTATTGTACAGTATTTCATTCCCTCTCTCTCTCTCTCTCTCACACACACACACACACATACACACACGTTTCAAAGGATGACGAGTTTTTTTGTTTTTGTTTTTAGTGAATGGAACCCCTGCCCCCTACTTCCCTGTCTAATTGGGTTTGAATAAAACATGTCTTGGTGGGACTGGAGCAGTGGGCTTCCGTTTTCCCAGGACTATAGAGCGGACCAGCTGGAAGTTTTGATGTGGCGATCCATAGCCAAAACGAAGAAACTTCGGGGGCCAGGCAAGACGGGAAACCTGATATTGAGGGACAGGGGAATAAAAATAGATGCGGTTAACATTTGATAAAGTGGACTCTTGTGAATATTAACTGCGAACATTCATTCACTGTTGCACTGTACGAAGTCTTTGAAGTGTAATTAAAAGTTTGTATTGAGCCCTGAGCTTCTGGCTGGCGCTTATTTTGCCGGCCTGCGGATTAAGTACTAAAGTGCCCTACACCCAGCTCACCTGGGCACAGCCCCCAGCTTCCAGCAGTGTCCCCGCCCCCGTCGGCGGCTCGGTGATGGACATTCCGCCGCTTCCAATCGGGCGCGCCCAATGCCGGAAGCGGCCAATCGAGAGCTTCGGTGGGCGGGACACCCCGGCCAGTTAGATTTGGCGGTTCCATTTTAACATGGCCGAAGCAAGCAACGCCAGTGTTGGCAGCGGCTGTGAGGAAAAAGGGCGTGAGGGGCCGTCCCCCGAACCCGTGTCCCCTGACACCATCATTTCGAGGGTGAAGCTTCTCGACACCACAGTGGATACTTTTCTCCAGAAGCTGGTCGCAGCCGGGAGGTAAGGTGAAGGAAGTGGGCTGAGGGCAAGTCTCACAATGGGTTGAACGGGTGGGAGGCTAACCAGAGCGAGTTTGGGCCGCCAGGTGAATCCCGCGAGACCTGATACGGCCAACGGCAGTCACGTGGGCCCGGGGTTGGAGGGTTATTGACAGGCCGTCCAGGCAAGCAGAGGCCCACGTGATGGTATGGACCGACCAGTTCCCGCGTCCTCCGGCCCGTCCGGTTTTGACCGGAACTTCAGGTGCTGAGAGGAAGGACAGGCTTCGGAGTCGGAATCGGAATCGGGACCTCTCCGCGCTGCGCCTCCGTCTCATCAGTCAAATGGCAGCAATAGGACCTTTCTCCACGGGTAGTTTTGAGAATTAAGTACACGAAAGGCGCTTAGATGGTGCCTGCCACACAGAAAGCATTAGGATTGTGGTTATTATGAGGATAATGCCTTCACTGGGTGGTTGGGAGAACTAAATGTATTACATAGAAACATCTTTCCTGTCTTGACTTTTATTTCCTGTGAACAGTCTTGTAAGGATGTTGGACACTAAAGAGTTGCCGGTGACCCCACCACTCAGCATGTGGATGAAACACATTATTTAAAGCGGTGTGACCAAAGCCTGCTCTCTGCCCAGCCCCGCTGGTCCCCACACCCGTTCTCTGATCTCAAGACAGCCACTCGGCCCGGCAGGTGTGAGGCAGTGGGTCAGGGGGCCTCCCCTGCAGGGAAGGGGCTGTGGGTTTGATTCCCGGTAAGGATGTGCAGGAGGCAGCGGATCAGTGGTTCCCTTCCCCTTTCTCTATAAAAATCAATTTTAAAATCTCTAAAAAATGCCCCATCTTCTCCCAATCCTAGCTTCTAACCTCCTTCCCTCTTCTTCTCTGCCTCCTTTCCTACAGAGACCTCCTTTCATTTAGCCATTCTTCACACATTGATTCACCAAGAAATACATATTTTAAAAGCATATTTTATTGATTTTTTGGAGAGGAATAGAGAGGACTAGAGAGAAGCATCATTGATCGGCTGCCTCCTGCACCCCCACAGGGGATCGATCCCACAACCGGGCCATGTGCCCTGACCAGGAATTGAACCGTGACCTCCTGGTTCATAGGTCAACTCAACCACTGAGCCACGGCTGGGCCACTGAGAAATATTTGAGTGCCTCTTCTGCCAGGCATTTTGTCAGGTGCTGGTGAAGCAGATTCGAGCCCTATTGGAGCTTATAGTCAATGGGTAGAGACATTCAGTAAACAAAATAATCAGAGCTTGGTAAGGTAAGGGACAGGTGATGTGATAAGAGCAACTTGGGGGGGAAAGGAACACACTAGGCTGGTTAGGGGAACCACTCTGAGGAAGTGAACAGTGAGAGGAAGAGCTAGAGGAAAAGTGTGTTGGCAAAGGGTTCAGCTTGTGCAAAGGCTCCAGGATTGTCAGGACATTCTAGGAACTGGCAGAGGCCTGCTTGGCTACAATATAATGATCAGAGGGAAATTAAAATCAGGCGGCTAGACAGACAGGTGACATCCTTATCATCAAGGGTCTAATCAGTAGTTTTGAATTTGGTAATATTATTTTTATGCACCATTATATGTGCAGGCAAGATCCCTCCTTTGATTGATTTTTTCCTACTCATTTTTGCCCTCCTCTCCCCTCCCCTCCCCATAGGCCCTGCTTTCTTATCTCTGTATGCCCTCCATTTATTCATTTATTCATGTACAAATATTTATCAACCAGCTACAGTGTCCCAGGCTCTGTTCTAGAAGCTGGAGCTCTAAGTGATCAAGACAGAACGGTTATTGCTCTCATGGAATAGACATTCTAGTGCCATAAAGAAAAAAATAAATCAGGGTAAAGGAATAGAAGTGGGTGAAGGGGTCTGGGTTAGTGTGAGTGCACTGAAGTGACATTGATTATGTTTGTTTTCTTGTACAATATGTTGTTTTGTGTGTATATGTCTTAAGTTTATATGAATGATAATTGTGCTACCTATCTTTTCACTGTGCAAGTTTTATTTGGTGTTTTAGTTGGTATGAACTTGGGTAGTTGGCTGCATTAATTTGTAGATTCTTTTTATATTAAATGGCAGTGTACACTATTCTGAAAAATATAATGCACAAAGTAGTATCTTTTAGAATTATTATGCATAAGACATGCAATACTGGATTTATACATTGGATCCCAGAATGTGATTGATTAGAGAAAAAAAGTTGGAATAGGCATGTTGGGTAAAGGAAGCACAAATTATATAATACACAGTAAACACACATCTAATTTGAAGGGCACTGTAGGTCAACACCATTAAAAATTATTTATTTAAAAAATATATTGTTGAAAGTATTACATATGTCCCTCTTTCCCCCTGTTGGCCCCCTCCAGCCTGCCCTGCCCTCCACACCAGGCCTTCACCACTCTTATCTGTGTCCGGGGGTTGTGCATATGTGCGTACAAGGTCTTTGGTTGATTACCTCCCACCCACCCTCCCTCCCCCACCTTTCCTCCAAGATTCCACACTCTGTTCATCAGTTTACTTTGTTAACTAGATTCCATGTGTGAGGTCATGTGACACTTGTCTTTCTCTGACTTATTTCACTTAGTGTGATACTCTCCAGGGCCCTCCATGCTGTCTCAAAGGGTAAGAGATTGTTCTTTTTTACTGCTGCAGAGTGTTCCGCTGTGCCGCAGCTTTTTAATCTGCTCGTACACTGTTGGGCGCTTGGACTGTTTGCAGATCTTAGCTATTGAAAACGTGTGCTGCGTGAACATAGGGGTGCATGCATTCTTTCTGATGGTGTTTTGGGTTTCTCAGGGTATAGTCCTAGAAATGGGCTCACTGGGTCAAATGGCAGTTCCATATTTTAATTTTTTCAGGAAACTCCATACTGTATTCCATAATGGCTACACCAGTCTGCATTCCCCCTAGCAGTCAACACCATTTTTTAACATGATCTAACCGTGTCCTGTAAGTGCATATGGTTCAGAGCTTTTCAGCACTGCTTCCATTCCATGATAAGCATCCAGTTCTCATTCACTGCCTCTTATGGACTGTTTGCCTCAGTGAATTATGTCAGGGTGAATGTCCTTGTACGTCCCCTCGTGGAGCAGTGCTGGCATTTCTGAGGCCTATAATGGAGAGGAATCACTGGGTCTAAAGATTTACACCCACCTGTTTTTTGTCAAATTGCTTTCCAGAAATGTCCCTATCTCCTCCTACATCTTTACCATCACTGGATATCCACACTCTAACATTTGCTATTCTGAAGTTGTGAAAGAGATATTTCATTATTGTTTGAATTTGCATGTCATTGATTCCCTCATAGGTTTGGGTCTTCCTCATATAATAGTCATTTTGGCTTCTCTTCTGCAAACTGCCTTTCCCCTTACCCCCGCCCCCCAGAACTTTTGTTTTTATTGGGGTTTTTTTAATCTTGATTTTCTGGAGTTCCTGGTATACTATAGAAATCAATCTCTTGCCCTGGCAGGATTTGCTCAGTGGATAGAACATTGACCTGGGTACTAAAGGGTCCCGGGTTCGATTCTGGTCAAGGGCACTCAGTTGCAGGCTCCTCCCCAGCCTGAGCCTTGGTCAGGGCACATGTTTCTTTCATATCAATGTTTCTATCTTTCCCTCTCCCACTCTCTTCTAAAAATGAATGGAAAAATATCCTTGGGCAAGGATTAAAAAAAACCTCATCAGTTTTAGACTGAAGAAGGAAATGTTTTTTCTGTCTTTAGGTACTAACTTCGTAATGTCCCTTGAGGAATAGAAATCTTTACTCAGATAAAAAGCCCCACAGATTATAGTTTGTACTTTACCCAGGAGGAGGAAGCAGAGAGAGAAATGCAATAATCCCAGGTGCCCCTGTGTGGCTCATAACTCCTTTCTCAGCCTCCACACTAACTCAGCACCCCTCAAACAGTCATAATAAAGTTTTGCTTAGTCTGTTCTTTAAAACCTTACTTTTCATGTGATTGCATTTCCCCTCTTATGGTTTTGTGCTTTTGGAGTCTCTTATTTGTAGAGGTATACTCACACCTAGGTCACAAAGATGATCTTCAATGTTTTCTTCTGTTATCTAATCATTTTACTCTCTACTTAACATCTTTACTCTGTCTGGATTAAGGTGTAAGGTGGTGGGCCCAGCCAGTCTCATTTTCCTAGTTTTCCCAATCACGGTCAGCTAACAGTTTATCCGCCCCCATTGCTTTATGGAGCTCCCTTTGTCATGTGGCTGCCTGTGTCTCTTCCACACACTGAGCCCTCACTGCTTATCGCGGTGCCTGTCACAAACGAGACACTCAGGAAGTATTTTGGAACAAAGGAAGATTCCCAAGTCACTTCTCTCTTCTGAGCTTCGGATCTCCGTCTCCCGTAGTTTAATGCTAGAAACCTCCACATGGTGTCATATAGGACCAATCAAGCTCAGGGCAATGGGAGCAGGATTTGTCCTCCCTCTGTCATCCCCAACTTAGTTGAAAATACACTGTCTACCCATTCTCTAGGCCAGAGGTTTGGGACCCCTCCTTCACTTCCAGTCAACCACCAAGCCCTGTTGGTTCCAAGCCTCTATCTCCTCCTTCCCATCCTCGTGCCGGCGCTTTAGTTCCCGCCCTGCTCATCTCACCGGATTGCTGTACCAGCCTCCACCGTGGCCTTCCAGCCTCAGTCTTGCCCCCTCCCTCAAGTCTACAGCTCACATTTGAACAGGTTCTTCTGCTTAAAATGTTTAATTGGTTCAGGGTTGGTTCCAGAATCAAATGTAAACTCCTTAGCTCAGCATACAAGGCCATTCACTCCTTGGCCCCTCCCAGCTCTCCAGCTGTGGTCAGGGCATGGGCATCCGACACAGGCACGCTTGCATGCACTGCACACACACACACGCACACGCACACGCACACATGCACATAAGCTTTTTTGCACTGAGTGCTGCCGTTGTCCCCCATCCATGCCACCGGCTTCATCTACTCACAGCTGCTCCTTATTCGGTTAAATAGAACCTACTCGTGGCTGGTTTCCACATAGAAAGTCTCAATATATGTATGACATGTATGACTATAGACTTTTAAGATATATGCAAATACTCAACCCTCTCCCAAGTCATTAAAAGTCCTCAATCTCAAAGAACCATACTGATACCCAGAAGTTTCTCCATAATAAGAGCTAATTTCTTCTCATCAGTGATCCAGAGATATTTTTTCCTTAAAAAATATTTTTTATTGATTTTTTATAGAGATGGATAGAGAGAAACATCAGTCAGCTGCCTCCTGCACACCCCCCACTGGGAACATGCCCACAAGCAAGGTACATGCCCTTGACAGGAATCGAACTTGGGACCCTAGCCAAACAGGTTAGGACCCAAAGAAATATATTTTTTAAAAATATATTTTATTGATTTTTTACAGAGCGGAAGGGAGAGGGATAGAAAGTCAGAAACATCGATGAGAGAGAGACATCGATCAGCTGCCTCTTGCACGCCCCTACTGGGGATGTGCCCGCAGCCAAGGTACATGCCCTTGCCGGAATCGAACCCGGGACCCCGCAGTCCGCAGTCCGACGCTCTATCCACTGAGCCAAACCGGTCTCGGCCCAAAGAGATATTTTAAACCCTGGATTGACTTTCCCACAACTTAGTTTTTTGTTTTGTTTGGTTTTTGTTAATTCCTCATTCGATATTTTTCCCCATTGATTTTTAGAGAGTGAAAAGGTGGGGGGAAACACCCATGTGAGAGAGGCGTTGATTGGTTTGCCTCCAGCAAGTGCCCCAACAGGTGCCAGGGATTGAACCTGAAACCCAGGTACATGCCCTTGACTGAGAATAAAACCTACAACCCTTAGGTATGTAGGCAGACACTAACCATCAAGCACACCAACCAGGGCAAAGGCATATTTTTCATGAAAATGTTAGCTTGACTAGAAGGGCAGTTTACATGACGCCCCCAAGAGTGACTGGAAGATGACTGACCTCGCTGGGCTGTTCCCACAGACGCTGCCCTTGCCTTACCGCCTTCATCACTGGCTGCTTCTTTCCACCGGACCTGCCGAGGCAAAATTTCTGTAGCTGTCCTCTCCGACTTAACATAGAAATGTGGCCCTACTGACGCTTATCGTTTGCGAGCTCTGCCTTGTCCTCCAAAAATGAGGGTTTCTTTTCTGTCCTCACAGACTCCCAGACCTTCTGAGAAGTAGCCATTCCCCTGTTTTAGTGCTGTCTTACCAATCAGGACCCTCCCAAAGAGGCCGTTGGTTCAGGGTGGTGTTGGCGGGGCCCTGACTGAAGACCAGTTAGCACTTCAGAAGAAAACGAGGTCTGCTACAGGTACCCATGGCACCCCAGCAGCTGTGTCAGTCCATGGGGCTGAGGGAGGAGAGGTGATGGACAGTTCTTACGTTCTTACATGCCAGACTGACCAGTGCCCGCCCTGATCCAGAATTCCAGCCTGGGCTGTGCTGTGCACTGTGTGATTTGCATAATGAACTGATTAAAGTCCATGTCTGACAGCAACCAAGGAAAAAGCTAACTGCGTTTGAACATGAACTGGTAGAGTTTTATTTTTTTTATAATTTAAATTCTTTTTTTTTTATTTTTAAAATATATTTTATTGATTTTTTTACAGAGAGGAAGGGAGAGGGCTAGAGAGTCAGAAACATCAATGAGAGAGAAACATTGATCAGCTGCCTCCTGCACACCCCCCACTGGAGATGTGCCCGCAGCCAAGGTACGTGCCCCTGACCGGAATCGAACCTAGGACCTTTCAGTCCGCAGGCCGACGCTCTATCAATTTAAATTCTTTATTGCTTAAAATATTACGTCTCCTTTTTCCCTCATTGACCTCTCCCCGGCCGCTCCCACCCCCCAGCCATGCCCTTACCCCCTACTGTCTGTGTCCACTGGTTATGCCATGTACATGCATGCAGGTCCTTTGGTCGATCTCCACCATGCCCCCCGCCCCATGCCCCACTGGTAGTTTTAAACTAGTGGCAAAGACTATTGGTGTTCACAGAAAACAGTTCTTCACAGGAAAAAGAGTGGTTAAATATATAAATTATTCTAAGTAAATGCCTCAGAAATATCTCACTTTCTTTGAATGTGCAGATGATGTGTGCTGATTCGTTTCTGAAGTGAGTATGACTCATCGGACGGTGGTTTGCGGCTTCAGCTCCATCATGCTGATTCTGTTCATGTTTCCAGTCCCTCTGCCCCCCGTGTCTGCTCTGCCGAGTTTGCCATCACTCTTTCCCGTGCCCCTTCCGTCCATCCTCACACAGCAGTCTGAGGGGGCTTTCTAAAGTACGCATCTGAAGTTCCATCTCTACTTAGAACCCTTTTCTCGCTCCTTTCGCCATGATGCAGTCCAGACTCGGCCCGTTCCCTGCTCACTCCACCGTGTCCCGCTGCATGACCTCGGGCAAGCTTCTCTCTGCCTCGGCTTCTCTGAAAATGGGCTGCCGACAGTAGCACCCACCTCCTAAAGGCAGTGACGTTTAAATTATTACTCCAGCCTGGCAGGTTGGCTCATTTGGTTGAGCGTCGTCCCGTGCACTGAAAGGTTACCGGTTTGGTTCTGGTCGGGACACGTACAGGTTGTGGGCTTGATCCCCATCAGGGTGCATGTGGGGGGAGGTGCATGCACATCAGTGACTCTCTCCCCCTTCCTCTCTAAGATCAATACAAACAAAATTTTAAAGGGAAAAGTTATTTTTAAAAGATATGAGTTACTCTGTGTAGAGTCCTTAGAAAAGTGCCTGGCTCTAGCCAGTGCTCAGTGACCATTTCCTGTTTGTACATCCTCACACATGGGCCGTGGGCGTGCCCACTGCTCTCGAGCTAGCGCCCGGCCGCTATGTCCTGAAACCGGAGGAGTTTCCTTGTGTGGTAGGGCCCAGGGGCTCAGCTTTCCCAGCCAGTTGAGCTGGATCTTAGGTCTTTTATTGATAGTTTTGGGGCATGTCACCAGCTACAGCTTGAGAGGTTTTAGCAGTCTGAAGCTTAAGCCAGGACAGGCCATTCATGTAGAAAAGCTGCTGCAAACAGCTTGAGTGGGGCTGGAAACTGGATGGGGCAGGGTCTCGGAATCACCAGGGCAGAGCAAACAGTGTATTCCAGGCTTATGGAGACTCAGCTATGGCTGCCAGTCAGCCCTGCAACAGGGGAGGTCCTAGCACAGGAACAATGACCCCTGTGTCCCTCAAAGCTGCCTGGTGCTGGGAGTTCAAGAAAGTTTTTAAGTTTGTCCACTGGCCCTTTTAATGGAACACCTGGTTCTCCAGAGGCCTCGTGTCACTCAGTTGTGGGGACTTTGCTTCCCAGCTCTGGAAACCTGAGCTCCTGGTGGACGGCCTCTGCAGAGACAGCTCCCTCCTGACTAAAGTAAATGGCATGCGGGGGTATCGGCCAGCCTGTTCCGTGCTCCCCCCTTCCTACCAGTCTCAAGGTGCTTTCTTTCTTCCAGTTGTACGACTTCCATTCAACCAGCTTTCAGGCGGTTTTGAATGACAGTTCTGTATTTTAGTTGTAATTTTGTTATAGACACCTCTCATTGACACCAGAGAGGTGTTACCGGACAAGACAGCCACCTGAGCCAGTGAGAAAAGGCTGTCCCCAACCTTGATTCTGGTCTTCTCATATAAATGAATTTATAGGAGACCTTGACTGTGTTGTGAGAAGCCAATTTATTAAAGCATGCATCTTTATTGGGAAAAGAAAAGGCAAAGCAAGCACATATCTCTGACTTAATGAAGCACAGCTGGGCTCTCAACTAACTGAAGAGCAACTTGGATGGGGATCTGAGGCATTTCATACCCTCCTGTCTACAGGCTTCAAAATTGCTCTACTTTGGCATAGATTAATTCTCAATCCCCCCCCCCCCCTTTTTTTATTGTGTTGTGGCCTTTCCAGAATTCATGAAAAGCACCTGGCAATCTTACCTTACCAAGCTTTGAGACTGCTGGTTTTCTGCTTAGAGAGTAAAATGGTCCTTTTTCCTCCCCGCTCCTCCCTGCCTTTCTGCACTGGCTGTGTCCTCAGCTGGGGAAGATAAGGCTTGTTAGTTACAAACTCGCAAACTGCCCACACTGTTTGGCCTGGTTTTAACTTTCCTGCCTCAGTTTCTCTTATTTCTCCTGCTCTGGAATCCTGAAACAATTTTGATGTGGTTGTGGGTGGCGGCGAGTACAGGCATTTATCTTGGTTCCCAAGTGATATTTTTAAATACAGCCTTCATCATAAATCAATGACCTCTTATTTTCATCAAGGGACATTTCTATTTGTTTTTTCTCCCTTTTTCCTCCTCAGTCCTGGGGCTGCCTACTGTACAGAGGATGAGGAAGGGGAGAGGGGAAAAGGCAAGAGAAACATTTAATGAAAAAAGCAGCTGCGCACGGGGTGGAGTATATGAATTTCTGTCACAAGAATCCCTTCTATCCATCCATCCCTAGCAGGAAGCGCCAGTCCCTCACTGCCCTCTGGTGGACAGTCAGTGAAATAGGCCCTCAGTTGGCCAACAAGCAAGTTACTATGGGAAGGAAGTGCAAGCCAGGGCCCCCTGAGCACTACAGGAGCGCAGTTTTGAGTATGCCTCCCATCTTTCTACTCCTGCACAACCTCCCTGCTTATGTAAACTGACATGGACACATCACCAGAGCTTGATTCTGGGCTTAAATATTTTAAAAATATATTTTATTGATTTTTTTACAGAGAGGGAGGGAGAGGGACAGAGAGTCAGAAACATCATTGAGAGAGAGACATCCATCAGCTGCCTCCCGCAACCAATGCACATGCCCTTGATCGGAATCGAACCTGGGACCCTTGAGTCCGCAGGTTGACGCTCTATCCACTGAGCCAAACTGGTTAGAGCTGGGCTTAAATATTTTGAAGTCAATTTTTTAAAGTTAAACTTAGTGGAAATTCAATTTATGGTGAGTTTTTAAAAAATGCAATAAATGGCTGAAACCGGTTTGGCTCAGTGGACAGAGCGTCGGCCTGGCCTTGCGGACTCAAGGGTCCTAGGTTCGATTCCGGGCAAGGGCATGTACCTTGGTTGTGGGCACGTGCCCAGTGGGTGGTTGTGCAGGAGGCAGCTGATCGATGTTTTTCTCTCATTGATGTTTCTGACTTTCCCTTTCCCTTCCTCTCTGTAAAAAAATCAATAAAATATATTTTTTTTAAATGCAGTAAATGAAATGCTGACAGTAAGTTAAAAAACAGACATGTCTCCCATTGAGTATATTAACTGATTTTAACATTTATTTTTTTCTCTTATGTAATGTGAGACATGTCATTGGTGATAAATGTAGCACTTTTAGAGGGGTGGGGGACACAGTTTAACTTTTTCTCTCTAGTGGGGGCCAGTCTGCTCTTCCTGCAGCTGGGTTGGTTTCTGACATACAATTGTAATTGGGTTGTATTTTACTAAGCACTTGTCTTCTGCAGGGGAGGAGGCTTCTCAACTCTGGGGAGTCAAGTCATGTTGCGCCCTTCCGAGGAGAAGGGAGGGCGTGAGGACTGTTCTTTTGAGACCAATAATAGTAATTGTCGCTACAGTGGAGCATTTCAGTGTGCTGTGAACTGTGGTACTTACATATGTAACCTTATTTAATCCTCAGAGTAATTTTGAGTTATAGAGAGTTATTATCCCCACTTGACAGAAGGACTGAGGCTTGTAGAGGTAAGTTGTCTGAGATCACAGCGGCTGAATGGCAGAGGCAGGACTGGAAACCAGGCAGTCTGTCCTCAGAGCCAGTGCACTGACCCAGCACATAGCTGGGTGGCCCTTGTGTACTTTTGGAAGGCCAAGGCTAGACCACTCCAGCAGAGGACAAAGAGGGGCTTGGCAGAGAGGCCTCTGGGGGTGCTGTTGTGGGGGAATTCTTCTACCCAAGCAACCCAAGCCTTGGTATCCTGAGGTTCAAGTTGGGGCGGTTGTCAGGGTGGGAGTGGGATCAGTCTGGGCCAGGCAGCTGCTGGGTCCCAGTTGCCTGGTCTGCAGGGTCTTGGGTGTTGCTACGTATCCAACACTGTTCTGGGCACCCTGAGACCCTCAAGGATATTTTTTCAGCAAGTTCCCAAGTGTGAGCTGGCTCTCAAAAAAGGAATCACTGTGGGGATGGAAGGAGGGGAAATTGAATGAAGGTAGTCAAAATGTACAACATGATGACTTTGGTTAACACAGCTATATGGTATATTTGAAAGCTGTTAAGAGCAGATCCTGCTCTAGCCAGTTTGGCTCAGTGGGTAGAGCACCAGTCCTCGGACTGAAGGGTCACGGGTTTGATTCCAATCAAGGGCACATATCTTGGTTGCAGGCTCCAATCTCCAGCGCTAGTTGGGGCCCGTGCAGGAGGCAACCAATCATTGTGTCTCTCTCACATCGATTTTTCTCTATCTTCCCCCCTCCCTTCCACTATTTCTAGAAATCAATGGGAGAAATATCTTCAGGTGAGCATTAACAAAACAAAGTAATCCTAAGAGTTCTCATCACGTTTTTTTATTTTTGTAAAAAAAGATGAAGGTGTTAATTGTTTTGTTTCATAATTGTTTTGTAAGTCACATCATTATTCTGTACATCTTACACTTAGATAGTACTGGATGTCCATTATAGCTTAAAGCTGGAAAAAAAAGAAAGGAATTGCTTTCCTCCTGTACTTACACTGGCCTCCAGTTTGTCTGCCTTCCCTCCTGTTTGCAGTGTATATTCCCCATCTTATATAAATGCACACCTTCCTGGGGTCCTCTCACTGAATTCTCAGACCCCCCGGAGGACACTAGGAGTTCATGAGTAGCGCTGGTGCGCAGAATTGCCTCAGCCCTGGGCCTCTCCCCTGCCAGCTGCTTGAACTGAGGAGAGATGTGTCCAGCTCAAACCCTCTGCCTGTCGAGTGGGCTGGCAGAAACAAGATCTCCCATATCCAAGCCAAACCCGTTTCAAGCCACAATTACCTGGTTTCGATTCCAGCCCCACTGGGTCAGACATCATGTGTCTCCCCACATTCCTCCTTCATGTGGCCACAGGCTGCGTGGCGAGTCGGGCCAGCAGCAAAACAACAAGATGTCGCCCAGGTTGGTGTGGCTCAGTTGCAACACCGGCCTGTACACCAAAAGGCTGCAGGTTCGGTCCCAGGTTGAGGCATGTATGGGAGGTAAACAACCAATGGATGTTTCTCTCTCCCTCCCTCTCTCTCTAAAAAAATCAATTTAACAAAAACACAAGATGCTGGGATTCTGCTAGGGGTTGAAAGGACGCCCATCATCTGTTCTTTGTGTCCTTTTGTTACCAAGGTTTAGCCTCCTCGGTGTACGAACACCAAATGTGTACCGCCAAAAAGGTAAGAGATTTGTCACCCTTACCAAGAGGTGACCTGCTGGATGCTTACAACCAGCCCTCAAAATGAAACCCCGGCTTTCGGTGTTTGTCAGTCTGAGGTGTAAATGCTCCTCAAGTTGCATTCTGTGCATGCCCCAACCAGGGCCGGGAATCAAGCCTGCAACTGAGATTAAATGGGGCCCTGACCAGAATCGAACCCAGGATCCTTCCTAGTCCATGGGCAGACTCTCCAGCCACTGAGCCAAACTGGCTAGGGCACCCCCAACTTAAAGGTGATTCCCACGATGTACTCTCGGCCCCGGAATCCCAGAGGCACTCTCCACAAGTGGTCGTCACCCTGTTCACATGTGGGTTTGTGTGTGCTGCAGGGGCCGCTCCGCCCAGTGTCTGCTGGGACCAGCACACGGTGGCTCTCAGTGCCGACAGAAGGGAGAAGGGAGAGAAGACAGCCAAGAGCGTTCGTTTAACTTACTTGATTTCTTTGTACAAGAGGACTAGCCATCGGAAGTATACTGGGTACCTTCTGATTACAAGGGATGGATCAGTGAGGGGCTCCCAGCTGCCAGTGACAGGGACCCGGTTTTAAGTGGCTGGAACAATAAGAGAAATCCATTAACTCACTAACAAGAAGCCCCAAGTTAGGGTAGCTCCATGCTGGTGTTTAGAGACCCCAGTTCTTCCTCTTTTTGCTCTGCCTGAGATAAACTGCCCTCAGGCTCGGCCCCCACAGTGGCTGAGCTGCAGGCACCATCTGGATGTAGTCGTGTCCCACAGAAGGGGCCAGTGCGGCTCCTCCCGTGTTGCTCCGTAGGAATAAGGAAAGTTCTCAGAGGCCACGTGCCCTGTAACCCAGCCCTGAAAGGACACTGGAATGACCAGGCACTCAGTGTGGTGCCGACCAGCAGGACAAGCATCACTTGGGAGCTTGTTAGAAATTGGCGGGGGCCCTAACCGGTCTGGCTCAGTGGATAGTGTCGGCCTGTGGACTGAAGGGTCCCGGGTTCGATTCCAGTCAAGGGCATGTACCTTGGTTGCGGTCACATCCCCAGTGGGGGGTGTGCAGGAGGCAGCTGATCAATGTTTCCCTCTCATCGATGTTTCTAACTATCCCTCTCCCTTCCTCTCTGTAAAAAATCAGTAAAATATATTTAAAGAAAAAAGAAAAATTGGTGGGGGGAGGGCAACGATCTGAGGGGTTTTTGGGGGGAAAAAAAGGTTTGAACAAGAGAGAACGGGGAGAGGGAGGGAAACACTGGCTTGTTGCACCACTCAGTTATGTGCTCACTGGTTGATTCTTTTTAAAAATTGGTTAATACAGTCATTTCTGTTTCGAAACTTGGTAAGTACCATTTTAAAGATTATTTTCATTGATGATAAATGTAGCTTAAAATTTTATTTTGGAGGGAGAAAAACACCAATGTGAGAGAGAGCTATTTTTCTCCTGTGCGCACCCCAAGCGTGGGTTGAACCCACAACCCGCGTCTATGCCCTGACCGCAATCAAACCTGTGACCTTCCACCGCACAGGATGGCACTCCAACCACCCAGCAACACTGGCCAGGGCCAGACTGCTCTGTGCAAACACGCAACCTCGGTGCATCAGGATGACACCGAACAACCGCCACCAGTCAGGGCCTGCAGTCTGGCTCTTAAAACGCCCCCTGGCGATCTGACGCTTACTAAAGTTTAAAAAACAGAAGGGGTGCCCAGGCAAAAGCCCATGACTGATGACTGGGGTGTTTGACTCCCCACCTTTGCCTTCTCGCTTTCCCACCAGCTACCAGAGATTCACTGACTGTTATAAGCGCTTCTACCAGCTGCAACCCGAGATGACACAGCGAATCTACGACAAGTTTATAGCACAGCTGCAGACATCTGTCAGGGTGAGTGACTAGAGGCCCAGCAGCTACTGTTGGCTTGGGCCCTGCCTCCAGCCCCTCACCCCTGGAGGCAGGGACCTAGCCTCCAGTTTTCTGTCCTCACTACCTACAGTGTCCTCCGTGCTGTCCACCTGCAGTGGCAGTTTCCCTCCCTTCAAACGGCGGGCATCTTAAATGCCCCGTCTGTCAGTGTCCTGTATTGTAATTGTGTGTTTATATGCTGTCTGCCCACTGGACCTGTGAGTTCAGTGAGAGCATGTCTGGGTCTTACTCTTTGTTTCTCCAGCACCTGATGCAATGCCTGGCACAGAGGCAACATCCAACAAGTGTTGGAACTGCCTCCTAGAGGGAACACAAAAAAGGACAGGATCCCATTCATTCTCTCTAGAGCAGTGGTTCTCAACCTTTCTAATGCCTCGACCCTTTAATACAGTTCCTCATGTTGTGGTGACCCCCAACCATGAAATTATTATTTTTTATTTATTTTTTTATTTTATTTTATTGATTTTTTACAGAGCGGAAGGGAGAGGGATAGAAAGTCAGAAACATCGATGAGAGAGAGACATCGATCAGCTGCCTCCTGCACGCCCCCCACTGGGGATATGCCCGCAGCCAAGGTACATGCCCCTGCCGGAATCGACTCCGGGACCCCTCAGTCCCCAGTCCAACGCTCTATCCACTGAGCCAAACCGGTCTCGGCCATGAAATTATTTTAATTGCTGCTTCATAACTGTGATTTTGCTACTGTTATGAATTGTAAATATCTGTGTTTTTCGATGATTTTAGGCTCTACTGCTGCTGTGGAGCCTAAAACCATCGGAAAACATATTTACATTACAATTCATGACAGTAGTAAAATCACAGTTATGAAGCAGCAATTAAAATAATTTCATGGTTGGGGATCACAACATGAACTGTATTAAAGGGTCGCGGCATTAGAAAGGTTGAGAACCACTGCTCTAGAGAATTCACCTGTCCTGTGGTTTCCCCTCAGGATGGGCCTCGTAAGCATCCAAGTGTGTGTGGGACAACGGCAAGGCCTACAGCGTTCAGATGGGCAGGAGAGAGGCTTGCTGTAGGCTTTTTAAAATGTCTTCACCTTATCCTTTCTTTTATTGCTCGACTGACTTTAGAGAGAAACATCGATTTGTTTTTCCACTTATTTACATTTTCACCAGCCACAACCATGGTGTGTCAGGATAATGCTATACTCACCTGAGCTACCGGCCAGGCCCACCTTCATTTCCGTAATGTAAAAGTCACATGTGGACCAAGTCGTACGAAATGCAGTTAGCAGTTCAGCATATTTCTACTATAAGTTTGCCTGGTATCATTATTGCTCTTTCTTCCTTTCTCTTAGGAGGAAATCTCCGAAATCAAAGCGGAGGGAAACCTGGAAGCCGTCCTGACTGCCTTGGACACAATCGTGGAAGAAGGCAAAGACCGGAAGGAGCCAGCCTGGTAAGGACCACGGGAGGGCTCAGAGAAAGGGGCAGCATTGCAGCATCTTGAAGGAGCTTTTTTGTTGTTCCTATTTTTTCCACTGATTTTTAGGACGGGAGGGAGGGAGAGGAAAAGAGAAACATTGATTGCCTCCTGCACACACGCACGGGAATTGAACCCATAACCCTTATGTGCCCAGGCTGACGCTTAACCATTGAGCAACATGAGCCAGGGCTTGAGGGAGCTTTTATGATGGACCATAGGTATGAGACGGGGCTCACACAGAGAGGACCCCGTGACAGGGACAGGTGGAGAGGACAGACACCAAACAATAACCCCATCAGTGAAAAGTAGAGCACCCCCCCCCCCCCGGGGCAGTCCCAGGGCAAGAACATGTGCAGGGGTTTGAGGCGGACTGAGGGAGACCTTCCTGGCCTGTGAGAGGAAGGATAGGGGGTGGAGGCGGCAGAATCATAGGTTTGGAAACTGATGTCCATTAGGCCAGCCCAGACCTTTGATTTTTATTCATTTGTTCATTCAACAAGTTTTAGGGAACATGGACTGTACACCTAATAGGTGCCGGAGATTTAACAAAGAACAGGACACAAAGACCTGCTTCTCCTGGAGCTGACATTTCAGGGGGCGTCCTGTGCAGGACAGAGCAGAGGCCTGGGACAAGGGTGGAGAGTTGAGGCCACTAAGACCCGATGACCTGAGCTCCTGCCTCCCTTCACCTCTCCCGCCTGAATAGGGCTCCTAGTCCAGAGGAAGGAGATTCCTTTTGTGCTTTCCAGTTGTTTTTCATGCTTTGTGATCTTAACACTTAAAAGAATTAAGTTTTATAACTGAGAAAGAAATTAAAAGAGTCTATAGTGGCTTCTATCTATCCCAGTGCCTATCAGAACTGACTGTCTCCTCATTCTGGGCATCCAGAACCCCCTTAACCTTGCCTCATCAGACCTATCTTCCCTTGTCAGCGAATCCCAGGGCCTCCCCAGGTCTGGGCCCATTCCCAGGCAGCCACTCCATCTGGGAGGGCTGGTCCTGCCACCCCCATCCCCCATCTCCAGCTCAGTCTAGAGTGGGTGCACCATCAGGGCACATGGTCAGTAGCACAGAGGCGAAGGCTGAAGTCACCTCTAGCTCTGGAGTGTTCGAGATCGGGGACTATATGTGGGCGAGAGGAGAATGTGGGGTACTGGTAGGAAGGCTAAGATACATGTGATGTGAGAAGGGGAAGGTGGATTCCTGGGCACCAAAGCTGAGGGACAGAAGGTTAGCATTTCCATCAAGAGCAGAAGCCATGTGGGTGGTGCCAAAGACCCCCTGAGACCTTAAAAGCCAGCCCAATTGGAGGTGGAAATATCACTGATTAGAGCTGGAAGTAGAACCCTCATCCCACATGTCCTCTGCTTCCTTACCCTGTGCTCCTCGCCATTCTCCAGGCGCCCGAGTGGGGTCCCAGAGAAAGACCTGCGCAGCCCCATGGTGCCCTACCTCCTGCAGCAGCGGGATGCCCTGCAGCACCGGGTGCAGAAACAGGAGGCCGAGAACAGGCAGCTGGCAGATGCCGTCCTGGCCGGGCGCAGGCAGGTGCAGGAGCTGCAGCTGCAGGGCCAGGCTCGGTGGCAGGCTTGGCAGGTAAGTGCTTTGCTCTGCCCTCTGAACCTGGGCCCCTGCTGCAGCAGAAAAAACGGACCGAGAGGTCAGGTGTGGGGGACACTTTGGGGCCGGGATTGAAGATGGACTCTTGCTCTGGGGAGGCCCAGTTAGGCGGCCAAGCACCGGCCTGCCACAAATACCTGCTGAGTGTCAGGGGTAGGGACTGCCTTCCATGCCCTGCGGGGTCCTGCATGAGCAGACCCCTATCATTCTCGGGGACGCAGGCCCGGAGGCAAGGACAGTAGATGGGAAGGATTTGGATTTCTTCCTCTCCTGATCTCTCTCCCACGGACGGCAGGCTCTGCACAGAGGACAGAAGGAGCTGGTGGCCATGCTGATGGAGCCTGAGTAGGGGCAGATGGCGGTCAGGACCCTATAGAGCGGCCTCTGAGCACAGCTGCCGTGTTGCCTGGTCCTGAGCAAGATGGAGTTTGCTGGGGGACGGTGTGTGAGCAGTCCCCACGGCCACTGTGCCTTGGGGATCCCTCGGAGTCACACACACTACCTTCAGATTCCTCCGTTTCCTTCCAGCTTGAGGATTCTTGCCAGACCCCCCCACCCCCCCCCCGGGAGTCAGGCACCATGCCCACCCCGCCCCCCACCCCCCAGGCCTGCTGCTTCCTTACCCGCGGGGGCCTGGCTGGGAAATGTGTTTCCAATCTCCACTGATTGCCCCTTTGCTGGCCAGCTGAGGGCCGTGCCATGTCTCCCCACATCCGCAAATAAACTTCCTCCGCTGCACTGTAATCTGAGGGTGCTTCCGCTGTCTGGGTCACTCGTGCCAAGACCCCTCCTGGGCTCCCGCGTCCTGACCCCTAGAGGCCTCAGTTGCAGGTCACCCAGAGTCCCGTCTCAGGGGGGTTGGGGGGCACACCTGACCTTCACATGCAGAGGGCAGTGAAGCTCCTCATCACAGAACTGGGACCCCTGGGCTCCTTGAGGCCAGGACGAGCTCTCCGAGTGTCACTGACCAGCCCGGTCCCTCTTGTGAGCGTGGGTTAATTCTGACAAAGGAGCAGGTGCCTGAGGGCAGGGCCTCAGCGAGTCTGGTGAGTGCACAGAGCAGGCGGCCCTAAGAGCCGGGCCCCTCCCCAGGCCCGCGGGGCATCTGGAGGGGCTCGGCAAGGCAAGACAGGTGCCTCCAGACTGGGGGTGGGGGGTGGGGGGCTCTCACCCTAACTGTGGAGAGAAGCTTGGCTGGGTCAGCCCAGGAGCACTGGGACACTCAGGAAAACATCAGGTGGCCCGTTTGCCACCCCCACACTGAGTCCATGGCTCTTCTCCCCGCCTGGAGGTGCAGCATTCAACCATCCAGTTGCCCCCCCATCTCCTTCTACCCAGCCACAGGCCTGGGGGGTCAGTGTGCTCTGTCAGGTGAGTGAGGTCACCCCTCTCTCCAGGTTGAGCAGAGGCAGAGCGGCCTCAGCGGTGGGATGGGCTCCACAGGAGCCTGGAAGGGCCCAGGGCAGGGCCCCTGCCACTGACCCCCTGGCCTGCCCCAGCAGAGAGAGGGCTGTCCTTAACCTCATGCCCAGCCCCACCTGTGCCATCTGACCATTGCTGCTGTCCTGAGTCCCAGGGCCTGACCGGAGTCCAGCCACCCCCACACCAGGCCTGCCTTCGGGTGTCTCGGGTGAATGAGGCCACCACCGGCACTCCCTCCCTGGGGTTTGGGGTTTGGCTCCGGCCCACGGCTGACAGTGGAAATCACAATCTTCGAGAGCTGTACCCACTTCTGCTCCGATCTATTTTGGACCTCTGGGCCCCTTCCTCTCTGCCTCCCCCCCCCGACCCCCCCACACACACACCTGCCTGTTCAGCTGTGAGGATGGGTCTCCAAGAGAGAGTAGGGGCTGGTGGGCCTGAGGGGCCCCCTTAGGGAGGGACAGGGGGCATCCAGGGGCTGGCAGTCTCAGGTTACCACCCACCCTCCTCCTCCACCCCAGGGGCCTTCCCAGGGTGCCCCGGGTCCAACCACATCCTTTGGGGTTTGGCCTATAGGTCTGGGGCGGATGACCCCAAATAGCCCTGGCAGAGTCCCCTGCGGCCCACCCTGGCCTCGGGGCCGGCCCGGAGAGTATAAAGGTGCTGGAGGCTGGCGGGAACCCAGTCCGAGCGGCAGAACCAAAGCCACCTCAGAGACACCATGAGGCCCCGCGTGCTCCTCGCGCTCCTGGCCCTGGCCGCCCTCTGCCTCGCGAGCCAGACAGGTGAGCCCCCCTCTGCCTCTCACGCCTCACCCCCCCACTGGCAGTCCCTTTGGCTGCTAACCCCCTCCTCCAGGAGGGTAAGCTCCCCATTTCCCTGCCTCTGTCCTTGTGGAAGGAGAGGGGAGAGCAAACTGCCCAAGAGGCAGGGGAGGAAGGGGCTCAGGGGTGAACTGGGGTCCTTTCTTTTGCAGATGCAAAGCCCAGTGGTGCAGAGTCTGACAGAGGAGCAGGTAGGAGGCAGGCCTGCTAGGGGCTTCGTGCCACGTCGCCCAGCATCCCTCACCCTAGCCCCCTCAGTCCCATTCCCGCCCCCCTGCTGGCTCCTCTCTGGCTGTTAGGAAGGCCAGCATGCCCCCCATCTTACTGCCCCAAACCCACAGCCACCTGACCCCTGCCCCTCTGCCCGCAGCCTTCGTGTCCAAGCAGGCGGGCAGTGAGGTGGTGAAGAGACCACGGCGCTACCTGGACCACGGCCTGGGGTGAGAGGAGGGCGGGGACGAGGGCCCTGGCGAGGCGGGAGTGGAGGGCAGTTTGCGTGGAGGCCGATGCCATTGTGTGGGGCTGTCAGAGCCCCAGCCCCCTACCCAGATCCCCTGGAGCCCAAGAGGGAGGTGTGTGAGCTCAACCCGGACTGCGACGAACTGGCTGACCACATCGGCTTCGAAGATGCCTACCGGCGCTTCTACGGCGTAGCCTAGAGCCCGCGGCCCTGCCGGCCTCCCCTGCTCTGGCTCCTCCAGAACCCCCCTTCCCGTGCCCGGACCTCCCTGCCCTACAAGCGTGGGGTCACATCTGCCCAGCTGCTCCAGAATAAACTCCACAAGAGGACTTGGTGGCGTCTGACTCTTATCTATGGAGGGTGGGGAGAGGCAAGGGTGTTTTGCCTCCTTCAGTCCCAAAAAGTGCTTCCCAAAGTCTGTTGACCGTTTTTATTTGTATCTGCCTCGTTCCAGAAGCACTGAAGGTGGCTTTCTAAACTAGGCTCCCCCTCTGGCCCAGCACCCTCCCGCACCCCAACCCAGTGACCATCCATGACACACCAAACAGGCTCGGATGCCCAAAGCTGGACATCTTGAGTACGACTGTGACCAGAACAGACTCGTCACTATAGGCAAGGAGCTGCCAGCAGACGCACTGCCTGCTTTGAGGGGTGGGGGTGGGAGCGGGCCCCCGGCCTGGCTCACAAGCACTGGGGTAAGCCTGCTTAGTCCCGTTAGTTCCTCCTCGGGCGGAGCACCAGACATGGGACTAGATGGAAGGGCCCCAACACCTCCCCATCCAGGCCTCTGCCTGCCGGGAAAGGGGAGGCTCTCCGGCCTGGACACACACCTCCCCTCTCGGGTCCTCAGCACCTCCCAGCCCCCTCGAGAGCACCCTCGCCCTCCTGCTCTGCCAGCCCACCAGCTCCTCTCGCTGCCTTTTCTCCTTTGCACTCGCTCAGTCACTTGAGTCCGGGCTCGCGTGCGCCCCACATCTCTGCAGGTCTGGGTGCGGGCTCCTCCCCAGCACCAAGGCCTCACCTTTGCCTATCTCGGAGGCAGCCTCAGAGAGGGGGCTCACTGTTGCTTGGCGTTAGTGCCCCCCTCCAGCGGGCCGCCCTGCAGCAGGGGGCATGTACTAGGGGCCCGGAACAGGGAGGCTGTGAAGGCAGCAATGATGAGCAGGTTCCCGGCCACTGCCAAGCCGAGCGTGGCCACTGTGCCCGCCAGGCCCAGGGGGGGGCCCTGTGCGGCCAGCCAGGCGTGGCGAGATTCCATATCCGCCAGCACCGCTTCCAGCTGGAAGTGGGTGCCCAGCACTGCACAGATGTGGAAGAGCTGGTGGCTGTGGCCTGTGGGGAAGGCAGGCAGGTCAGGGCACATACCCATTCCCAGGCTGCCCCAACTCACCCTCTGACCCACGGCAAGTCACCCCATCATCTGGGCCTGCTACTACCCTAAATGTAGGAACAGGAAAACCTGATCCCGAGAGCTATGGAAGCAGTGAATGAGCTGATGACATGCATAAAACAGTGCCCCTGGCACACATGCTACCAGCTTAGCTGATATCGGCGGAGTGGGGGGTGGGCCTGGACTCCCAGGACCCTCCAGTGCACTGTCTGCTGGCTGCTCCGCCATTCACTCAGTTCAGTCTCTGGGTTCTGGGAAGCTGTCTCCGGGCCCCTGCCTAGGCCAGGCTGGGCCTGCTCTCACCAATGTAGTCGAAGCGTCCGGGCGCCAGCCGCTCAGGCAGGTGAGAGGCGAAGAGAAAAGCAGTGAGCAGCGCGCACAACAGGTGGTAGCCGTGACTGGTGCTCAGCGCCTCCTGCCCACAGCTGAGGCCCCTGCCCCAGCACAGTCCCAGCTGGCAAAGGAAAAGAGGGCTGAGCAGGAGGGACTGGAGAGAGGACCCACGTGTGTCTGGAATCTAGTGGGGGGAAGGGGAGCGCAGAGCAGGCTGGGTGCTGGGCCTGGAGGGTGGGCGGACGGCGGAGGTGAGATTGAGGGGGCAGGACTGGAAGGGGCCTGACCAGGAGCCCTACGCCCCCTTACCCGATAGAAGAGTGGGAGGTTGTCAAACAGGAAGGGGTAGGCGAAAGCGCCTGTGCGGAGGATCTTACTGAGCCCGGGGCTTTCCAGCTCAGGGAACCTGGGAGGCAGGAGGGAAAGGCTGGTCACCATCTCGGTGCTACGGGGGAGTCGGAGGGGGCAGGAGGCCTCTGACCAAGAGAAATGTCAATGTAGCTTAGTGCCATGACCCTCTGTAAATGATCCCATCTGTGAGATGGGTGCTGGGGGATTAACGGAAACTGCAGGTATGGGGCTGGCGCACAGGAATTCTCAATAAATGGTCCCGTGGCTCTTAATGTTGTTCAACAGCGAGCGAGCGAGCCCAGGTGTTAGTGTGATTGCGGCGCCCTGTGCCGTCCCTCCGCCTTCCCCTCCACACTGGCCAGGAACCCACCGGGAGTAACAGGAGAGGCCAGTGCACAGGAAGGAGTTGAGCGCGGCGGCGGGCACGAAGAGCTGGTGCAGGCGGCCGTGCAGCCAGGCGGCCGGCATGGAGTAGGCGGCGTAGGGGAAGGCGCAACCTGAGGGCGCGGGCAGGGGCTGAGGCCCGAGGGGCTTGCTCCGGACGGAATACCGCGCGCCACCTCCCCGCTCCCCGCTCCCCGCAAACCCCGGCCCCGCCCCGGCCGGCCCGCGGGCTCACCCAGGCTGTAGAGGCTGAGCGCGCCGTAGTCCAGGAAGTAGCAGATGTGGCGCGCGCGGGGCGACATGGAGCTGAAGGTGTGCGCGCAGCACGACGCGAACGGGTAGAGGCAGGCGGGCAGCAGGAAGACGAGCAGCGGCCAGTGGTAGGGCTCCGCCCGGAAGCCCGGGCCCCCCGCGAGCACCAGCAGACGCCACAGGAAGTACCTGCGGCGGCACGTGCTCAGGCGGCCGCGCAGTCCCGCAACTTCCGGCTTCCGCCCACAGCCTGCCCGAGCGCCCTCCCTGAGCGCGAAGCCGGGCAGAGCCTCCTCACCAGGTGGGCAGGAAGTGAGTCCAGATGTTGAGGGTCTCGTTGGTCATCTGGAAGGAGCTGAGGACACAGTCCAAGGCCGAGCTGGTGGGGCGGCGGTAGCCAGACACGATGCCGTCTTCCCAGAACACCTGGGTGGGGTGAGGGTGAGGGTGGGGGGTCATCATGCTGGATCCCCTCGTCATCATGCTGGATCCCCTCTCTCCAGGAGAGACCCATAGAAGCAGGATTGAAGAGAAAGCGCTGGAGGTCACAATGGCCCCAAAGCCAAACCACATCTGACTTCCCCCTTATCACAGGTCCCAATACGCAGAAAGCAGATGAGGCCCCGAAAACCCGAGGAAGGGAAACAAGATAGATGGGGGAGCCGCCTGGCACAGACTCCGTGCTCTGGGCAAGGGATTCTAAACAAGCTGCTCCTCAGAGAACAGGAAGGGTCTCACGCTGGGATGGGAGGGATCAGAGCTAGCTTGCAGGATTGCTGAGAGAGAACCGCAGTCCCAGGCAGTCCCCTGGGGAGTAGGAGTTGGCCAGGTAGCCACTCACCCGGGGGACCTGGTGGACTTGAAGGAGCTGGGGTAGCTTGAGACTGAGCATGGTGGCCTGCACCTCCATGACCTAGAGACAGAGGGTTGGGGGCAGGAAATCAGGTACTGCTCCTGGTCACGTCACGGAGTGCCAGGTAGCTGGCCCCAAGCTGCAGCCTTCAGGCCAGGGAGGCGGGCAGTTTCCCCGACCCCTCCCCATCCTGGCCTGAGGCACTCAGTTTCCCCTCAACCCAAGGCAAAGTGGAGGGGCCTCTGCCCCAGCTGGAATACTGTCTCAGCAACCCCGGACCTTGGGTCCCAGCCCCCAGCCCTCCATTTCCGTCTCAGGAGAAGCCTAACTCATGGAGATCAGTGCAGAGACACCCCACACCACCCACTGTCACCAAAAGCCCTTGGCCCAGTGTGCAGGCTGCGCACCCAGAACTCCTGGAGGCCAGAAGGCGGACCAAGGAATTAGGGAGATGCCTGGCTCTTCTCTGAGGACACTTGTGGCCCTGGACATTCAGGGTCTCTGTCCCTGGGCCCCTGCCCCCAGCCCCAGACCTGTGCAATGCCTCCCGGTGGCCGCGGTTCTGCTGCCCGCCGGCCTCGGCCCGCCTCTCCCAGGCACATTCCTTGGCACAATTGGTGGGGCTGGGCCAGCTAGGCAGACGGAACCACCCTAGGAGGAGGGAGGACACTCCCCCCATCTCCCAGGGCCAAAACTTTCCAGCAACTCTACAAGCTAACCACGCCCCTCTTCCTGTCACCAGCTTCACTGGTTCACAGTGGGCTGCACACCACCAATGGGGTCTCCCAGCAGTTTGGGGGCTCTCTGCCCCTGACCTAGGGACTGAGCTGGGCACAAGACAGACCTGGTCCCTAGTCCCTGTACCCCAGCTGAGCTTTTAGAGGCCTCAAAGGTATTCCTTGCCCAGGAGTAGGATGGGGGTGGCCTGACCCATCCTGAGTGCTGCCCAGTGACCTGGGGGTGGGGTGGGAACGCAGGATGCTGGCTGGGCGCTAGCTGCCCTAGGGGTCCTTCCCTTACCATGGTTTAGAGGTCTGTGCAGTGTGTGCTGTAGCCTTGGAGATGAGGGAGGGGCTGGAGCAGGCCCTAATTCCCTAGAACAGTGAGAGCCCCAGGTGAGCGTCCTTACCCAGAGCTTGCCTGGTGCTCCAAAGCAGGTGGGTCCGCAGGCCCGGGGTGCTCCTGCCAGCCAGGCCAAGGAGGGAGGAGAGTGGCCGGCCAGCAGGCCCGGGAATGGGAGACAAAGGAGCCAGGAAACAATCCCAGCCTTGTCCAGCCTCCAGGGAGCAGCGCAGGGTGGCCCAACCCCATTAGCAGGCAGCTCACTGGCCCTCAGCGCACAGCCAAGCCTGCAGCCGGACTCAGACCAGAGGTCAGGACTGGCCGGACAGGCTGGAGCCCCGGCCAGGATGGGCCCCTGTGGTGCAGGCTCCCTCAGATGAGGCTCCGCCACCGTCCCAGTTCTCCAGGGAGTTGAAGGTGGGCTCTGCCATAGGCTGGGCAGAAATCCCACATCCTGATCTTGGAACCATAAACCATCCCACCGTCTTTCACTGTCTCTGAGCACCTGGTGCTGGGCAGAGTCCAGAGCAAATAAATGCCTTTGGCCAATGTTGGTTCAACCACAAGGGATTTGCCAAGCTCACTCCCCAAAGATGCACATAAGGTACCAGTCCTTGCAGAGGGATAGGGATTGAATCTGGCTTCAAGGTTCATCCTCTGCTCCCCCTTGAGAAATTTCTGATTCATAGGACCCAGCAAATAAGGCCTTCAAAGTCCTGTTTTCACACATCACCCTTACAAAGGCACCAGCTGTTTAAACGATCAAGGAACTTGACAATGCCACTATGTCTGGAGCTTTTGCTCAAATTCCAAACTTCTTGCTTCAATGTATTCACCTTGAAGAATCTTTCCAAAATGCCATTTTTTAGTATCAACATCCCAATAAAGCCGCAGAAAGGCACCTGGAGACAGGGAGTGGGCTTCAGGGGTCTTTATTAAATGATGCTTTAGCCTCAGTCTGTCAGAGATTGGGAGGGGGTGACCCTACCCCCAGGTTGTCCCAGACTCGCTGTCTTGGAAGAAGGATGCAGGATGTCTGCTCTCCTCTGAGGACAGCCTGGGAAGCTAGGCTAGTGCTGGGGTGAGGCACAGCAGAGCTGAGATCCCCACCCTCAACCCCTGGGGGAGGGGCCAAGGCAGTCCTGGCCCGTGACCCACCCACAGCCCCTCTGGCTGCTCCGTCCACTGTCCTGAGCTATTCATGATCTGCTTCCAGTCACCTCCACATCTCAGAGCTAGCCCCATGCTCAGCCCCAGGCCTCCAGTCCTGGGGTGGGCGAAGCAGGAAGCCCATCAGGATTAGGGCCCCTGACTGGGCAGCTTCAGGAGGCCTCTCCTTTCTCTAGTCAAGGGGGTGATGGTCTCAGACTGCACCCCCTCTTTTTACTGGCATCCCACTGTTGCAGCACAGCAACCGAGAGCACAATGCACGGTGACTGTGGGATTGTGGGCACAAGAGCCCTCACCGGCACAGGCCAGACCGCCCGCAGCTGCCCTGGAAGCTAGGCAGAGGGCGAGAAGTGGGGAGCTGGGTGTGCAGCCCCAGCAGCACGGGGGGGATGCAAGCCCGGCCCCCGCCAATGCAGCAGCTCCGGGCCCCTCTTCTTGAAGAGTCCCCCAGCTCCAGAGCTGCCCAGGCCCCACAAGGGGAAATGAGTGGGTGGTCTTTGAGAAGGGGAAGGGTCTGCAGAAAACCACTCAGACACCTGGTGCTACCTCCTCTTCTCCAGGGCTGCAGGGTCCAAACGCCTTGCCCAGCCACCCCCATCTTAGGTGAAAAGGGGCCTCTCCTGCCTCCCTCCTCCTCAGAGGTCCGGGAACCACTCCGGCGAAGCTCACACACCCGCCTGCCACCCGCCTCTGGGGACAGCAGGAGGGTTGAGGCAGGACGGCTGACTAGGGGCCCCCAGGCCTCTCCTGCTCCAAATACTTTCCTCACTTCCTGACGTCATCTTAGCAACAGGGGGTGCCCACCCTCCCAGCTGGCTCCTGGGCCCTCCCTCAGCCCGTGTGCAGCTGGGCTTCCTCCTGAGCGCGGGCGGGAGGCTGTGGTGGGGTGACTACAGGTGGCGGTCCCAGCAGCCAGAGGGCAGGAGCGATCTGGAGTCAGCCCCACGGCAGGGCTTGGGGATCAGTCTCAACCAATCTCCTTCCACTGCTTGTAGAAGTCCAGAATGTTCTTGATGTCCACACCGGCATGTGCGGCGGCCTGCAGGGCTGCCTGCGGAGGCAGCGAGAGATGGTGAGTTCCCGAGTGGGGGGGGGGGGGGGGCGGAAGAGGAACAGGGCCCCGGGCTGGAGGGTGAGGAGGGAGCCTCCTCGGGGCCTTTCCCGCCCCGGCCCCTCCTTGCCCGACCCACCTGCATGGGGCCCGAGAGCACGCTGGGGCTGTCCAGGGGAAGGCCTGTGATGATGGTCACCATGCCACCTGGGTCCTCCTCGCCTGCCCCCTGGGCTAGAGTCAGTTGTTTGCAGCTGTCCAGGATCTTATAGAGAGTCCTGGTGGGGAGAGGCAGGGAGGCAGCCCGGCATTAGCACAGCCTAAACACAGGATTTCCAGGGCCCAGGGGAAGCCAGGCGTGGAGAAGCTGAGGCAGGAGGGTGTGCCAGGGGGAGTGGGCAAAGGCGCACCGAGGACACCGAGCCTCAGTGTCTCAAGGCCTCAGGCAGCGGGTGCTGGAGCAACTCCGTCCTCCCAGGCGAGACTTCAGGAGGCCCCGGGCTGCTCCTGCCACCTGTGTCAGCGTTCCCTGGCCCTGTCCCGTCTCCTGTCCCCTCTCCGGGGAGGGACACAGAGGAGCGAAGCAGCAGCTATCTGAGGGTCTGGGGTAGGGGCTGAAACTTTACCAGGCATCTGCATCCTGTCTCTTCAGCTTATGTCGCTCAAGGCTCTTCCCCACCTCCTTCTGGCAGCGAATGTATCTGCAGAGAACACAGGAGTGGAGGGGGGGCACGGAGCGAGGGCACTTCCCACAAAGCAGACCATTGTGGCTCGAGGGCCTAGCTCTACAGGAGCAGGGAGGGGGCACGGCTCTCCCGTCACAGGTCTGTTGGGAGCCATTTCCAAGTGTCCTGGCCGCTGGCTCGCCTTTCTTCCTGATAACATCAATTCCTCGGTTCCTCCCAGGGCAGAGAGCGGGGAGGGGAGAAGTAGCAGATGCTTTTCAAGCCAGGGCTTCTGGAGACAAGGTCCAAACAAGCAGGCTTTGTACAGCTTCCTGGCAGATGTGGGGGATGGGGGGTTTGGGGGTGTCAGCTAGCAGGGAGGCCAGAAGGAAAGGCCTGTGTGGGCGAGCACCTATCTCTGCAGTCTGATCATCGTGGCTTCATGGGAGGGGAAGCCCAGGGACCAAGAAAGCCCTGTCGCCCTAACCAACCTGACCACAGTCCCAACCCTGTGGCGGGAGAAACTTACAAAGATGCCCACAGCCTGGAGCTGGGCTTGCTCCCTTCTCCCGGACATGCTGATCTCATGTTGCCCCAGAGGCAAATGGACAGGTCAGCGCTCCTCCCCCCTCCCCTCCCCTAGCTCCTGGCCCCTCCAATCACCTTCTATTTCAGCACCTGAGACCTTGACTTATTAGGTCTTTGGTTTTCCCTCCTCAGCAAGGAGCAAACTGTGCGCAGGGACTGCAGGGGGGTGTTTTACCCACGAGTAAACACAGCATTTGTTGCCTGAGACACATCCGGGCCTGCACTCACCTGTTTCCTTTTTTAAACTCGGCCTCCAGGTATCGGATCCCATCCCGGGCCCCTGGGTGTTCCTTCTTCAGCAAATCCAGGCCGTCGATCACTAATGGGCGGGTTGGGGGGGGGGGGGCAAAGCAGAGCTCAGGCTGTGGCACGGGCTCGGGCAGGAAGCAGCGCGCGCCCAGCACACCCCGCAGGGAAAGGAGGGATGGACAGCGTAACCTCTGCCAGTCACGAACTTGGCAATGTACCAACTGCTTCATTTAGATATTGTTTCTCCCAACCACCCTGTGAGGCAGGGTTTAAGAGACCGTGTCCATTTCACAGATGAAACGACTGAGGTTCAGAGTGGGAAGCACTTGGCCAAGGCCACTGTGTATAAACTGGGCTCCAAATAAAGTCTCCCAACCCCAAGCCCAGAGTTTCTTTTAGCCACCGTCTATCTGTCCTCCCACCTCCGCAGTGTGCTCACCCGTCCTTGGGATGATGACGATGAAGCGGCCACTGGTGGCCAGCTGGCGGATGATGGGGAGGTGGAGGCAGAGGGCCTGGGTGTCAGGGACGAGGTAGGGTGACATTGCTGATTGGGCCTTGGGCTGCTGGAGGCTCCCTTCCAGCTGAGAGACCTCGAGCTGGTGAGAGAAGGCACAGTGGGTGGGGCTGTGCAGGCCCCACAGCCTGGCGGGGGAAATGGTTCTCAAAGGGGCTCTTATAGGGCTCCCCCTGCTCCCCAGGGTCAGGGGAGTCCTTCTACCAATGACCTCGGAGGAAAAGTAGACAGAAACAAAGTAAAGAGAAAGAGAAGAAAAAGAGACAGGGGTGAAAGCAAGACGCCGTCTCTGTGAAGAAGGGGCTCCGGGAGGCAATCTGGGAGGCACGAAGGCAGTGCCCTGGGCAGAGTGGGGGCCACGGGGACGGGGGCTGCGGCTGGGGGGTGAGGACTGCCAGTGGGCTTCGGGCAACAACCAGACCGAGGGGAGCGGCACCTGAAGTCGTAGCTGGGCCATGTCCCTCATAAGTCTGTTCCGCCGAGCTTCTTCCTGCGCCTGCGAGGGACAAACCAAGTGCTGAACCGAAAGCTCAGGTTGGGACGGGGAGCTGCGGCTGCACCTCCTCCAGCGTCAGGACCGAGAGGAGAGCTGCGGCCTGAAGTGGGATGGCTCTCTACTGACCCTGCTCAGTGAAGGGGGCAGGGGAGACAACACGGCTGCTGTTCCAACCCCAGGAGGGAGGCAGCCGACAGCAGGCGGGTCCCGGCGGGACAGCACCCGGCTGTGCCTCGGGGTCTGAGCTCTGCCCTCTGCCCCCTCCCTCCCAGAGGATAAACATGTCCGTCCATGCACCCCACTTCCCTGCCTCTATCACCATCCTTTTGCCAATTTTTAAAATACACTTTTACTGATTTCTGAGAGGAATGGAGGGGGAAAGACAAACATCAACGATGAGCGAGAATCAGCTTCCACTGAGGATCAAGCCCTGACCCGGAATCTAACACGGCACCCCGATTCACAGGTCGACGCTCAACCACTGAAACACACTTGCCAATTTCTTTCAAATCCTATTTTAGCCTTGACCTACCACCCTAAACCACGTCTCCAACTGCCTCCTTGGCAGCCCCATCTACTCCTCAAAACCTGCTCCTCTTTTCAGTGTTCCCCAACTTGGTACACAAACCAAGTCAGAAAGCTGGGGTGGCTGGTTTTTTCTTCCCGCTCAGCCCCAGCAGTTACTGGCTTCTCAGTCTTGTTATCTGTACCTTCTAATGTCACTCGGGGCCCGACTGGCCTGGCTCAGTGGAGCACCAACCTATGACCCAGGTCAGTTCGGGTCCCGGTACGGGCACATCCCTGGATTTCGGGCTTGATCCTCACTAGGGGGCATGCAGGAGACAGCAAATCCATGATTCTCTGTCATCACCGATGTTTCTGTCTCTCTCCCTCCCCCTTCCTCTCCGAAACCAGTGAAAATAACACGAGTGAGGCCCAGGCAGTGTGGCTCAGTAGCTGAGCACTCATCTATGAACCAGGAGGTCAGAGTTGGATTCCCGGTCAGGGCACATGCCTGAGTGGCAGGCTCTATCCCCAGTGGGGGGCATGCAGGAGGCAGCTAATCGTTTCTCTTTCTCCCCCCGCTCCTTTCTCCCCCTTTCCATTCCTTTCCCTTCCTCTATGACATCAGTAAAAAATATATTTTTAAAGCTAAGCACCACACCAGCTTATAGTAACAATTTCAGACCGTCCAGTTCCAGAGCCTTGCTGCTCCCTCACCTGTAAAATGAGGGGCAGCACCCGCCGCACAGGCCTGCTGAGGGGGTTAAACGAGAGGTCACATGCAAGCCCAGGTTTGCACACAGAAAGCTCTGAGGAATGACAGATGGCATGGCAATATGACAATGACCACACTGGTGCTGCTGCGAGGACAGAAACCCCTTGGGGGCAAGCCTGAGGCTCAGGCAGAGCAGGAGCAGCCCCAGCTCGGTCCAGGTGTCCACCCCGCAGGAGAGGGGCTCTCAGAGGCTCCCTGCCCCCAGGATGAGTCTTCGAGAACTTCAGGCTAAAGGAAACGCCTGCAAAAACGCCAACATTTTTTGAAGCTGTGCAACTCCCCCGGTTATTTCTGTACCCGTCTTCCCTACGGAGCAGCAGTAAAAGCCTTAACACAAAGGGTGGGTTTTTAGCAAAATGTCCTTATTTTAAGACAACAAGGAAGGGAGTTTCCGGGGGCCTGTACCCCTTCCCAGACGCGCAGGCCATCGCAGGCAGGGTGTGCTCAGAGGTGTGGGAAGCCTGGCTGAGGGAGGAAGCACATGGGCTTGCCCAGCCACGTGGCCCATGCTCCCGTGCCAGACGCCACTGCCCACTCACTCTGGGCGGACAGCACGCCAGCCCTGTGCGGGCCCCACTGCGGGACCCGGCTGCTGTCCACAAAGAAGGTCTGCCTCGTTGGGCTGTGACGCCCGTGACCAGAATGCTGACAAGCCTGCCCCAGAGCAGCTCTCAGTAAATGTTTGTGGGATGAATGACTGAATGGAGGCGGCCACGTCCTCCGATTTGGGCTCTGGGTCGGGGGCTTCTGCGTGGTGTCTGACGCCGAGATCCCTCTATTCCGGGGGGGGGGGGGGGCGCCACTGGATGTTTATGACGTCATTTGAGGGCCAGACAAAATTATCACCTGAAAAATCAGCCTGCGAGCCCTGCTAGGTCCGGCTCAGGGGACAGAGCGTCAGCCTGAGGACCGAAGGGCTCCAGGTTCGATTCTGGTCAGGGGCAGGTACCTCAGTTGCAGGCTCCTCCCTGGTTGGGCCCTGGTCAGGGTGCGTGCAGGAAGCAGCCAGTATGTTTCTCTCACACAACGTTTCTCCCTGTCTTTCCCGCTCTCTTCTACTCTCTAGAAATCAATGGAAAAATATCCTCGGGTGAAGATTTAATTTTTTAAAAATATATTTTATTGATTTTTTACAGAGAGGAAGGGAGAGGGATAGAAAGTCAGAAACATCGATCAGCTGCCTCCTGCACATCCCCCACTGGGGATGTGCCCGCAGCCAAGGCACCTGCCCCTGACCGAAATCGAACCCGGGACCTTTCAGTCCGCAGGTCGATGCTCTACCCACTGAGCCAAACCGGTTCAGCGGGTGAGGATTTAAAAAAAATAAAAAAATTAGCCTGCTAAGCCAGCTGGTGTAGTTCAGTGACTGAACTCTCCCTCCCTTCCTCTCTGAAATCAATAAAAAATATATTTAAAAAAGTAGCCTGCTATACTTGGCCAAACATTTAATTAACTCACTCCTAATGTCTTGGCAGGATCAGACCAAATGATGTTGCAGGTTCTCTGCTCTACACCTTTCCCTTCCTCAGTCTTCATCCCTCGGGAAGGGAAGGGAAGAAAAGGGAAGGGGGAGGAGGGGAGGGGAAGGGAGAGGGGAGGAGCATTTGCCGTGATAATGTGCCAGGTGCCTCACAGGGCCTATCATCCCATCTTCACAACAATCCCCTAAAGCTGACTATTCCCAGTGGCTCCCCCATTCACAGACACAGGAGTGAGAGGTGGCCCTCGACCCCCAGGCAGTCTGGATACTGGCCCCGGGCCATGCTGCCTCTGCTCCAAGCAACTCTCATTCCTGCCCATCAGCCGATCCCTCAGGTCCCTTCCCTGCCTCCTCTTTCCCGAGGCTCGGTTTCCCCAACCCCAAGCACCACATTCTTCACCAGGGCCCCCAGTCTGCGGCTCTTCCTCTGGTTTCTGTGACCCAGGGGAGCCGAGTGGCCCTGGGGGGCTGCCTCACCATGCGGAACTGGGCCTGGGCCTGCTGCAGCAGGCTCTCCTGCTCGGACTGCGCGGTGCTGACGAAGATGCCGACCTCAGAGCTGAACTGCAGGATGCTGCCCTGTAGGCGGGCGACGAAGTGGCCAAAGCTGCGGATGCAGCAGAGCCGCACCACGGTCTGTGAGGAGACACACGGGAGCCCCGCCCAGCTGAGCAGGGGGGCCCTCGAGGGCTCCCGCCCTCCTGCCTTCCTACTGTGCCAGCCACCTCAGCAACAAGTGCTCCTTGAAAAGGCTCACGGTCTGGGAGTGGGAAAGAGGAGCACCAAAGCCTCCAACTGCCAGGCAGGGAGTGAGCAAGAAGGGCAAGGAGACTCAGGGCCGAAAACCAGGGCTCGGGCTGAGGAAAGAGCTGGGCACTGGGCTGGGAGTGAGGAGGCCTGGCTTCCGAGGCCACCTCTCTCCTCCGAGTTTCAGGTCCTCAGGTGTAAAATGAGGGACTGAACTACCTCAGCATCCCCAACATATTTCCTTATTAGCAGAACCCTCCTTCCCCATCAAACAAAACTCTTACCTGGAACCTTAAAGCATGAAACAGACTAAAGCCCAATTGCTCTAGCTACAGGGGGGGCACCCAAAAGGTGTGCGTCCCAAGCCTGGGAGGCCTGTCTGCTTGGCTACCCTCTGCTGCCCCCAGATGGCCCGTGCAGTGACAGATTCAAGGGCAAAAATCACAGCACTAAGTGGACAGCACCTGCCCCCCCAGCTCTAATCCTCTTGATTGGCTGATGCTCAATTCCGAGAAGCATGGTGCACAGTAGAAGAAACTGAAAAGATTTCAAAGCCCTAGGCATTCGCTTGTTCCGTCCTCTACCGAAACGGAAAGGGCAGGAAGGCTGGTGCTACAGGCGACCACCGCCAGCAGACCCCGGACAGGCTGCAGGAAGGAAAGGCAGCTCAAACGGCTTACTGAATAACTCAGCCTGTAACCCCAAGGACACTTGCCCTGCCCAGATAGGGGGTGGGGGAGGATGCTTCCCTGCCCGCTCCAATTCTGAGCCCTTGCTTTGCTGCTGTGTCTAACAACACAGTTTGTGGCCTGAGAAATAATGTCCTCACCTCCTCCAAGCTGCTGAGCAGGGGCCGATCCGTGTCAAAGTTAAAGCGTCTGTGGGCAGCCCGGAGGGGAGGCAGGTTGCGAAGTGCCATGTCCTCTGGAAGCAGCAGGCTAGAGGGGAGGTCAGGCAGTTCACAACCTTCAAGGAGCCCATGGACCTCGGGACACAGGGCTAGGCCTGGGGGAAAGAGGACACATGAGACCACTGCCCTGTGGGAACCCAGGCAAAGGGACACAGCCTTGTTTGGAAATTCCCAGGTTAATGCAATAGGACACACCCCCAGGACAGAATGGGGGAGAGATGGTGGGAGGGAAGGAAAGAGACACACACATGGGACTGTCAGAGCTCTAGAAGCCCAGGCTGGAAGGGCTGGAGGAACAGAGCAGGTGGGGAGAACCAGGAGGCCTCAGGCGAAGGCTCCCTGACCACAGGGCAATGCATTCCATTAGGATGAGAGAGAGAGGAGGGCTCTGGGGGAAGGAAGAACCTTTGGGTGAGTCCAGTGGTAGGAGAAGATGCAGATTTCCAATTAGAAGATGGTAGGAGGGAACAAGCCAGACAGATGAACTCTGGAGGTCAAGGTCAGCTCTCATGACCAGGGCACCAGTGTGGCACCAGCGACGGGGGCTGGCTGCCAGGCTCCCCTCACTCTGCTCTTGCCCACTCCACAGCACCCCCAGGGAGCACACTCCAGGCAGGCCCGGCCACCCGCCCACAGTGGGGCAGTGTTGAGGTGAGAAACCAGAGAGGCCAAGGCCACAATGCCGGCTGTGTGTGAGGGAGGCCTGGCAGTGAATCCCATTAACCTCCTTACCCCAAGGGCCAGGTTACTGGGAAGGGGGATGGGCTTGGAGGGGCCAATGAGGGAGAGGGGAAAGGAGAGCAGGGCCAGGACTCACTTACCAGACTCCTGGAGTTCGCCAGCAGCTGGCAACAGATTCAACAGCACGGAGAGGCGGTTCCACAGACTCTGAGAGCTCTGGGGAGAGGGGGGAGGCCCTCAGCCAGGGCGGGTGGGGAGGGCAGTGAGCAAGAAAAGCAAGCCATGTCGAGGCCTGCGGCCAGGGGTCTGGGGAAGACCCAGAAACAGGGAGCTGGTCCGTGAGGAGTGAAGGAGCCACGGAGCCTTGCTGAACTTTACCACCAGCGGGAGGTTTCCCAAAGAGAAGGCAGGAGACCGGAAGGACTCTCTGGACCTTGGGGGATAGGGGGGCCCAGAGCATCTGAGCACTTCTCCCTGTCCAGCACGAACCCTCACCAGGCCCACTGGGACACTGCTTAGGGATGTGGCCTCACATCTCCATCTTACCACACCTCCCTCAGTGACAAACAGTAACTAAGCTGTCATCAGACATAAGCACAAAGGCTGCGCCTGGCCCCGACCACTGTCCCATCGAGGGCCACCTTCAGGGAGAAGGGACCACACAGGGCAGGTGTGCCAGGAAGGCAAAGCAGCATTGAACAAAGCCTCCAGGCACTAGAAGCTCTTGTCGAGACCAAGATTCTAAACCAGAGAAGAAGGCGCCATTGCCCCAGCCGGCCCTCGAACCATCAGCCCCGACACCCTTCCCGCTGCACGACTAAGCTGTTCCCTAGGTTGCCCGACCTTGTCTGGAACGCCCACCGATCCCTCTCTCCCACCCCTATTCAATGCTCTCCTTTCCCGAGACCCTGAACACATTCTCTCATCAACATGAACCCTAATGGCGGGCACCACCTCTGGCACTGGAGATGCAAAGCAGAGTAAGCAGCTCTCCCCCTTCCCATCCACACATCTGTATTCTGGGGCAAAGGTCAGGCCCAATCCTCCTCCTGTAGGCAGTATGAGAGCCCCGCAGATGGGGTGCTTGGCAACAGTTCTCACCAGACCATCGGGCGGGACTCCTGGGCCGCGTGCTGACCCCTCCCCCGGCGCCCGAGACCGAGGCGGCCGCGGAGACGCACCTGGGCACACACAATGATGAGGTCGGGGTTGGTCCGCAGCCAGTCCAGGAAGACTTTCACAGCGGGAAGCAGGCCTTCCGCCATCAGGACTTGCAGCTTCTCCTGGATGCTGCGCTCGTTCCGACAGGAGTGCCCACTGGACTCGCTGGCCTCCGACTCCGAGCCCTCCTCCGAGGCTGGGGTGGGAGGAAAAACCGGATGACCAACAGGTATGTGACAACCGGCTTTCGCTCTGTGGGGGGCTGATGGCTCTGAATAATTTTGATATGAAAGGTCAGGAATTACTTACAGGCCTTTGTCTCATTTTTGCAGGCCCGTAACTTTTTATTTTTTGTTTTTGAGAGGAAAGATCGATGCGAGAGGGGTAACATCGACCAGCTGCCTCCTGCATGCTCCTACCAGGTATTGAGCCCACAACCCAGGCATGTGCCCCCACCGGGAGCTGAACAGGCAGCCTTTCGGTGCAGGGGGCAATGCTCAACTGAGCCACACCGGCCGGGCATCAGCTGGCTGCTCTTAAAGCATGAGCCTGGTGCCTTTTTTTTTTTTTTTTGGGGGGGGGGGGGGTGTTTTTTTAATGATTCTTTTAGCCTCAAGCCAATTTGTGAGACTGGCCTACAGCCATCTCACAGCAGTGTCCACTCCGGGCGGGAAGGCGGGGCGGGCAGACAGAAGCTGCAGGGAGGGAGAAAAGTGGCACAGAATTAAAATAAGTACTTGTAACTCCTAGATCTTCAACTTTGTAGGTTGAACACTGAGCATATTTCCTCATTTCTCTTATTCAGTCACTATATCCTGGTCTCACCCCCACACCAGGTACCGTGTTAGGTGCCAGGGCTATCCCATACAGCAGCCTGCCCTCAGGAGGCTCACAGGCTAGTTGGAGAGACAAATCGATAGTTTCACTTGAGGGGGAAAGGGCCAGAAGTGTCCTAAGTGCAGAGGCTGGCGGAGCCACAGAAAGAAAATCTAACCTAACTGTACAGTCCCAAACCAAGTGACTTGCAAGCTACAATCTATATAGCAAGTAAAAATTAGCCAAGCAATAGGCTGATGACAGGAGAGGAAAAGTATGCTACAGACCGAAGGAGCACCACACACAGCAACGTGGAGGTACAGCGTTTAGAGGAGGGACAGTGGCTCTGCCACCAGCTTGCTGTAAAAGTCGAGACAATCCCTGAAGGAAGGCCAGCCTAGGGCTTGGCTCAGAGCAGACAAGCAGTCTCACTGCTGCTGACTGTTTCCTCTGCAGGGAAGGCACTCAGCAGGCGAGTCTCACTCTAATCCACTGGTTTTCTCGTTTTCAGGAGCCCTGGCGGGACCTGGGACGGCACTAGGCAAAGAAGCCGTAGCTGCACTTGTCATGAGGAGAGGCGAACCCCAAACCCACAGGGCAGGGTGAAGGGGAAAAGGTACAGAACCACGAAGGAGGCTGGGGCTGGGAAGGAGGAAGTGGGCAGGAGAGGGGTTCTCAGGAAAAAACTCTGGCTATGCAAGGACCCAAGGTAAGGCAGCAAAGGTGGGGTGAGAGGTGCCCAGACAGTAGCGGGCCTCTCAGGCGAATGCTGATGGCATGGAGGTGCAGGCAGGAGGCCCAAGTACCTGGCTCTGAGGGCTTATCCACATCCCCATTGACACAGGGCCTGTGGCTGGCCAAGGTGTGAGGGTCCGCGGCGGGCTGGAGCAGCAGGTTGCTGAAGGTGGGGGCCAGTCGGAAGCAGCGCTTGCTCTGGAACATCTGGGTGGACATGGCTTGCAGGTTGCTGGCGATGCTGGCCTCACTGGGGCCCAGAGGGCCGTTGAGGGACTCAGGAGCCTCTGACCTAGCCCGAGGGTGCTCCAGGGCTGGGGACCGTGTCCCTTCCTCGTCCTCCATGTCTTCCAGGTCTGATCGGGACTCTTGGCTGTTCATTTCCGAGTCTGTTTCAGCATCAAAGGCTGTTCCCCCGCCTTCAAGACTCTTGTCGGAGCCACTGTCAGAGCCCTCGCTGGCCCGGGCCGAGTCATGGCTTGAGTCGGATTCAAAGCCCTCGCTGAGGTCGCTGTCTTCACCAGCTTTGGGCAGGTGGCGGTGGCGGCGGCGGCGGCGGCGGAGGCAAGAGAGGCGGGAGAACTTCCGATTCTTCCTGACCTCGCCCACTTGAGGCGCTGTGGGAGGAGGCTCTTCCTCCTTCTCCAAGGGTTCCTTGGACTCTGGTTCATCTACGGAAAGAGGCTAGTCAGGGGAGGCCTAGGGACAAACTGGAGGCTGCAAGCTGGAAGGTAATCGTACACACCGCCACCCGCCAAGCCGGTGTTCCCCTTCCCGGATCCACATGCTCACATTTCGTCACCTCCCCCCAGGCCTGTACCTGTGCCATCGCTCTGGAACGCCGGGACGGGATTCTCCCCCTCTTCCAGCTCGGCCTGCAGCCGTATGTTGACATGGTTGACGAGGTGCGAGAAGAGGGCCAGGGTAAAGGCGATGGCTGCACTGTACTGCTTGGATCCTAAGCCAGGAGAGCCAGGTGGAGGGGCTCAGGGCAGAGGAGGGGAGCCATCCATTCCAACCCCACCTCCCCTGTTCTCAGTCCTTCCAAGGATCAAACTACCTCTCAAAGCTTCTAAGGTAAAAGATGTCTCAGGTCTCTGCACTGTTGTCTGTAATCTAGAAGGTGCCAGCTCACCCCGCGCTTCCTCATGTTGAGCGTATCCTCTTGTCCCACCTCATCCTCCCTGGCCCTGACGCCTCCCCACAGCTCCTCCTCGAACCCCAAGCACCTTCACACCCAGCCCTGCCTCTCCTTCCCTTCCTCCCAACCTTGCTCTACACTCTCCCAGGAAAGTCTGCAGAACGGACGGACCCTGTGTCTGCCTGGGCCCCGGTCACGGGGGTGGTGAGAGGGAGTGAGGAGGGAAAGGGAACGTGCTGTGCCTTGTTCCTTCATCAGAGGTCCCTTAGGGGAGGCACCTTGTCCCTTACTCCCCACAGCCCAGCAGAGCCAGAGCAGCGATGTGGAAGGAAGCTGGAGAAGCTACAGAAAAGAGCAGTGAGGGTCCTAGGAGCCAGTGGAAGAGAGGAGAGGGTCCCAGGAAGTTACCTGCTCTCTTCAAGCTGTGCACACCCATGAGGCAGATGACGACCATCTGGAAGATTAGAAGGTCCGGGAGGAAAGCGTACCCGCTCTCATACTCCTCCTCGTCCTCACTGGCCAGGCTGAGGTTGGGCGAGGAGGGCAGATAGAAGAGACAGAGGTTGAAGTCCTCCAGGACTGACTGGCAAAGCGACGTCAGCTCTGAGTCCACGGAGCTATGGAAGGGCGAGAGGAGCAGGGGAGGTTAGTGACGGAGGAGGGGGCAGGAAAGAGAGGTGGGAATACAGGATTCTGAAAACAGACCAAGGAATCCTCAGGGAAACTTCAGAGCACAACAGGGGTCTCGATGCTGCGCTGACCTCTAAAGCAGACAAGGTAACAGGGAAGGGCAGGCACAAAGTGGAAGCGATGTGAGTGGCTTCCCATTGTTGCTCCTTCAACATCCAACAAGAGCCCATTCTGAGCCAGAGGAAGAGCTGCCCAGAGAATGGGCAAAACAGGGAGGGATGTCAGAAAAAAGGCTAACTGGAGAATTTCCACCCGAGAAGCAGACTTCAGCAGCTCACTGTCTCCTCTTCCAGCACCCTCTGTAACAGCTGTCATGGACAGGCTCACAGGACACAGTTCCTGCTCAGGTTCTCTTCCACTCACCTGCTTTTGGGCTGCAGGAGGCTCTGCAGATACATGAAGTTCACCAGCAACCGCTTAATGTCTTTACATCTGAAACGAGAGGGGCCCCAGGTCAGTCAGAGTCAGAGTCCTGTGGCCGCCGGCACCAAGCGCAGCAGCAGGCGCCCTCCTTCCCACGGGCCTCTCACCGCTTCCTGCTGGGAGAGAGCTTCCGAGTCTCACACTTCCTCAGCTGGTGGTACATTTTGGCTGCCTTGTCAAACAGCCTCTTGAGGTTCCCATAGGCCCCCTCAAAGGACACTTCTGATTGGATGCTGAAGGAGGCAGAGGCAAGCTATTGAGTCTTGGCAGGGACACAGGAGGGATGGGGTGAAATAAGGTGGGGAGGAGTGAAGAGGGAAATGTCACTCTGCCAAGGATTTACAAAACAATGTTTCTAGTAAATAAAGGCTGCCCCAATACCCCCACCCCATACCACCCCGCCTCCCCTACCCCCATATACACCCAGGGTGAAAACTATTTCTCTTAATAAAGCACACATACACCAACTTTTATCATAAGAGCTGAGTGTCAGATTCAGGGAAGTTGGTCCCCTATATATCACCACTGTCACCTCAAAACACTAAAACTCTATAATTCTGAGGTTCTTGTCCGAGGATACTTTGGTAACATTTCATCAACTCTGCCAAATTTGTTTCCTTCTTTAAAACAGCAATCCTATATTTTGCATAACATAGTGCCTACAAGTGCCTACAAATCCAGGTGGCTGTATAAAAAGCAGCAGAAGTGTCAAGGGGCCCTGACAGGAGGGACCCCTCAATCTCAGGATTTCCCTATTTCAGGCAGGAGCTAGAGAAGGGAGGAAGGGAAGAGAGAAAACGAAGCAGGGATGGTATGGCCAAGAAAACAGGGCTGGGGAAGAGTGGCAGATACTCACCAGCGCAGGTAGCAGTACATGGCTTCCACGTTATAATACTTGCTGCCCGCAAGGGTGCCCAGCTGGTTGAAAGGCATTCCTGGGGAGAGAGAAATCACACAGCTTACAGCCACAATACTCACCCAAGGCTGCCCGGCCCAACAAAGTAAGCACTAGAGAACTCTTGGGGGGAGGGAGGGATATTTGGGTTTGCAAGTGTCTAGGTGATTAGCAGCTTAATCTTACTCCTCCAGGGGATTATTGACTATAGACGCACTTCCTATCAGCCTGTTCCTGCCTGGCAGACCAAGGATTTCAACACTGACCGGTCCCACTCCTCCAGCGGCAGCTGTGACTCTCCCAAGGGTGACAGAACTCCATGGAGCCTTCTCCCCTAACCCCACTGCTTCTCACTCCGATATCTCTTCCTCTAATCCCCATCTCTCCCTGTGATGGAGCCTAATCCTTTCTCTTCTTTTGTCTCCAATGGGGGCAGAGGAAACAGAGTCTCCTCTTTCTACATAGACTTCAGGGACAAGAAAGCCCTCTTCTCTCTTCCTCCTCTTCTACCTCCCTCCTTCTTAAAGACTTTCCCATTTCTCTTCCCCTCCCATCATCTTCTGAGTGTGCAGCACAGGGGGAGAATGCATAACCAAAGTGAAGTACAAGAGAACTGAGTGAGGGAAGGACCCAGGGGCATGAGCATGGCCTACCTGCCATCTCAACATTATCCTCCTCTTGGGAAATGACGCTGGGAGCCCCGAGCGGGTCCACTTACCAATCTGGGGAGCTACTGACAGGGCCTGGTAGTAAAACCTCTCAGCGAGCAGCTCAGTGTCGACGCCAGCCAATTCATTCTGATACCGTGCTGCAGGGGAGAGGAGGAAGAGAAACACGCTGAGTCCATATTTCAGAACAGCCTCCCTCACCTGGGAGTCCACTTGGAGGCGCTGTAATAAGAGCCTGGAAGGATGACACCTGAGCTAGCAGCGGGCTGCTTGGAGATCTCTCACTCTCTCTTCAACTTCCTGATTTGAGAGGGAAAGAGAGATTGACTTGTTGTCCTACCCATTTATGCATTCACGGGCTGTCTCTCGTGTGTCCTGACTGGAGACCAAACCCACCCTGGCAAGTCGGGATAATGCTCTAACCAACTGAGCCCTCTGGCACAGTCTCTCTCTCTCTCTTTTTTTTAGTTTATATGAGGAAGAGAGAGAGAGAGGAAAAAAAGAAAGAAACATCAATGTGAGAGAGAAACATGGATCAGTTGCCTTCCGTAAGCACCCTGACCGGGGACCAAACCTGCACTGGGCATGTGCCCTGACTGGGATTCAAACCTGCCACCCTTCGGTGCAAGGGACAATGCTCAGCCAACAGTCCTCTCTGGCAATCTTAAATGTGCATGACTAAAGGCGAATTATTCAATTTTCTCCTCCTCACTGGTCAATTCAAAATGTAAAGAATATTTAGTACTAGTATGTGCACTGGGGGTGGGTGATCCCTCAGCCCAACCTGCCCCCTCAATGGGGCCAATGGCTGGCTCTGCTCCAGCCGCCTCGGCACCCCCACCCCCACCCCCAGCCCTGGCCTTAGCCCTGGCCGCTGGCAACCACCCAGTGACTGCCTGGCCCCAGGGCCCCGCTCCCCCAGCCCCAGCCTTAGTCCCGGCGGTGACCACCCACCCCCAGGGGCACCCCGTACTGCTGCTGGCACCTCAGCCCCACCCCCTGCCTCGCATGCTCACCAGCCGCCTTTGCCCTGGCCACTGGTGAACGACAGGCCTCTGGCACCCCACCCTCCACGCTCACTGGCTGCCTCACGCACACCTCGGCCCCGAACCCAACCCCCACCTCGCGAGCTCACCTGCTGCCTCAGCTCCCCCCACCGCTCCTGATTGGCTGGTGGGCATGACTTGTGGGTGTAGCGAAGGTATGGTCAATTTGCATATTACTCTTTTATTAGATAGTATGTGTAAAGTAAACAGGCTCTTCTTGATTATCTCTTGCCAATGAAGGTAAGCTACAGCATATATAATTAATTGGAAAGACCTATGATAACTTAGTTCCATAATGCAACTGCTCAATTCTAAAGAGGAGACATTACTACTGATCCTTGGTCAGTCTAATGCACCCTCTGTGCACCCTGCCTCTGAGGGCTCCAGGAGTGGGCTTGGGGCAGGAAGAGAAGCCTCAGGTCAACAAAAGATAATGCACCCAACAGCCACACACCAACTGCCTAAGGAGGACCCTTTGTCTATTAGAACTAGAGATCCAGGAGCCATAAGAGGCTACTTTTCCATTCTGAGAAATATCTGTCAGGCAAGTAAGTCCTCCCTGAGGCCTGACTTCAATTCCTCTAACAGTCCAGAGAGATTTCCAACTCACAGAAGAGCCGTGAAAAGAAGGGAACATTGTAAACAGATGGAAAGGAAAAAGTTATCAGGCTCACACTATTTCTGCTCTTAGAGCAAGCATGTCAAACTGAAGCAGCTTGAGCCTGTCCTGAGCCTAAACAGAGAAAATGAAAGGTTCATATGCTTACACAAATCGCCCAGGTACACTAGGCATCGGTGGCATGCCATCTGTGCCCAATCCATCTCCTTCCCTGAAGCAGACACTGGCTTCTTGCATCCTGAGAAAGAAAGGAGAGAAGTTTAAGAGCCCATCCCTCTCCCCCTACCCACGGGAAGTACCTTAACTGGGAGGAGAAAGGAACTCAGGAATCGCACAGGACGGAGAGGACACTCATCCAGTACACAGGTAGAGACACAAGGTCTGAAGGTAGGACTTCTTCACAGGACAGGAAGAAACTGGAGAGAAGGGCTAGGGCCCTCAATTTTGGATGGCTCCCGGGAGGTCAAGTGAAAGGTCATCACAGGAAGGCTTCTTTCAAAAGGAACGAGAGGTGAGGCTGTGTCGGGACAGTTGTGGGTGCCCTGGTGGAAGATCCCACATAAAGGCAAAAGGTTTGGGTAAAGAGGGGAAACTTGCCCAAGAAGAAAGGAATGGGAGTGAGACCCAGGTAAATGCTCCTGGCTGCTGCCCAGGCGAGGCCACGGCAGCAGACGGCGGTCCAGCCAGGAGACAGGACACGCTGGCCTTGCCGAAGACGGTGGCGGCCGGGCTCCCGCCGCCTCATCACCTCGGTTCAGAAAGCCTGAGCTTGTGGAGAGGCAGTTTCTCTGTGCTGGACACTGGTCTGTGCCTTACAACCTCAACTTAGCTGAGCGCACAGTGGCCCCACGAGGTGGGTAGCTGAGGAAAGCAGGCTCACAGTGGGTTAAGTGGCCAAGATTCAAAGGGCAATCTGGCTCCAGAGACATCCTCTTGTCTACTCCACCTTGCAACCACTCTCCTGGGTGTGCAGTTCCCCATTCTGAAAAGCTCTTTCTAATATTTTCTACAGGGACACCTCTTAGTCAGCTGAATGGGGGAAATGTCAATAAAAAGAAAAACTAAAGTGAGTTTGGGAGTCAACTTTTTGAAGTAAGGGTCAGCCATCTTTTTAAGCTAAGAACCCTCTAGCCATCTCGTGTAAAACCTATACAGGCTGTCTCAGAGGAATGTTGTTTTGTTCTTAAATGATGGTTTTAAATGCACAAAATACAGTGCGATGCTGTGCTTCTGACCAGAAAATGATCCCTTGTGGCAGCACAAACACAACCTTCATCTCCGACACACAATGTCATGACCTTGAGGACAAGGTCATAGGGCTGGGGGAGAGAAGGGGGTATAAAAAACAAAGAGGGAAGGAGCACTAAAGGGTGGCCAAATAGAAGAGGAAATTACCAACTACCAACAGCTCCAGTGCCTGAGATGGCTGAAAAGAGATTTGCATTATGTTGAAAGAATGTCCACAATATCCCCAATGTTTCTAAAATTTCCAATACTTTCAAACACTGGGAAACAAGCTCTGAAGTACAAAGAAACAGTGCCAGCCAAATTCAATGGGAAGAAGAAAACAAATTCTAGTAAAACCATCTTCCAGGGCCAGACCTACCCTAGAGCATTCCCTCACTCCTTCTCACTCACTCCACATCAGTCCACAATCCAGACCAACAGAGGTCTCTGTCCTTTCTTAACATCTTCACCCTAATCCATATGCTTGCTTGGATAAATTCAAACTTCATGAACCAACTGTAGGTCTTGCCTGGCTGGGTCACAGGTGACATGAACCCTGGGGGATAAGACCAGAGACAGAGGCACATGAACTTGTTCCTCAAGTCCACCTGCAGACTTCACTGACCTATGAGGGGGTCGGTGACATGGGTCCAGTCGATGCAGCATTGCAGTTCAAGCTGGTAGTGGGACTGGATATAGAGAAGAAGATGCTGATAGAAGCCAATACCAGCCACCAGGTGTGTCCTGTAGGCACATTCCAAGGTGCTCCGGCTGTGAATATGCTAGAGATTTGGAAAGGGAAGGGGCTGACTAAGCAACAACTCAGAGTACTGCTCCCCTCTCCACAACCTTTTCTCATCTCACTGAGGAAAGAAACTTCTCTTCTTGGCTCTGGAACTTTACCCACATCTCCTCTCATTCACAAATTACCCCAACACCCTGAGAGGTCTGGGATCAGGCTCCCTCCTTCCCCAATTCTAATTCTACCTAATGCCCTTCCTCCTGACATCTCTTCCTCAGGTCCCCCACCTCCAACCACGCTCTGGCCCACATTCCCAGCTGTCTCTTCCTTCCTTAGCTTCTCCTCTTTAGACAAATTTCTTCCCAAGACCTAGGATCCCCTTACCTTTTTGTTAGTCTTGATAAGCTGGATAACTTCATAGTATACCTTTCTCCATAGCAGCTCCTCAGCCTTCCTCCCATAGTCCACTGGGTGCAGGAACATAAGCTTGACGCAGAGCTCACGCAGCCTGGAAGGGTGCAGAGGAGCATGAGAGAGACTGCCCGTTCCTTGGTGAAGGACACAAGAACCGAGAGCGAGGAGGCATTTGTCAACACTCTACCCACAAATCCCTGGGCCTTCCAATCGACATCCAGACTCAGTCAGTATGACCCAGGACAAGAGTAATGCTAGGAGGCAGTAGGAACCCCAAAAGACACACAGGAGCAGTAAGAATCTGAATAAACTTCATTTTCTTCCCCTGCACACTTCTCTTCTTTCTTCTCTGCCTATCTGTCCCCTTCTTTTCCTTTCATTGTGCAGTATGGCCAATTCCCCCAACTCTATGGCGCCAGTCTATTAGATGTAGAAGCTGAAAACAGAGTGGGGGATTCCCGTCTCCTCTCCTAGGAGAGCCAGAGACTTTCCGGCCCATTACTGTGCCGTGAGGACAGAAGGTGAGAGAAGAGTGTCTGTGTGTGACAGGGATTTAGATGACGGGAGACAGAAGAACCTCTCCCAGCTTACTTGTTCCTCAGGCTCACGTTCTCTGGTTTGAACACTTCTTGATAAGCAGTTTTGTTGCAAAGGATGAGGTCCAGTCGATGCACAGCCTCCACGACAGCCCTGCAAGGGAATACGGACAAAGAGCCGTCAGCCACGTGAATGGTCCACCTGGGATGCCAGGCGCTGACCCCAAAGGAGAAGCTACAGAGTCAGGGGTGGGGAAATGAGAATGTTGCAGGGTGAGCTCCGTACAAAACAAAATGAAGTCTCTAACTAAATAGAACAGCACCCCCAGGAGATAGCTGGCAATGACAGAGACATTTCTGATGGTCACCCCTGGGGGTATGCAGGAGATGAGTTGCCACTATCATTTAGTGGGTGTTGCTAGACACCTCATAATGCACACGACAGTCCACCACGGTAACTATCCTGCTCAAAAGCCGGGTGCCAAGGAAGAGAAACCTGTGATATGGGAAGGTAGACTCTTCCAACGGAAAGAGCGTTGGCTGTGATCCCAGGCAGAAAATCTAGGGTTTGAACCCTGGCTGTGCCTTACTAACTCTGTAACTTTGGGCAGCAAATTACCTGACCTCTTTAAGCCTTGTTACCACATCCATGAGAGACAAAATAACAGCAGCTACCTCAGAGTACTATTGTGAGAGTTTAAATAAAATTATTTATATGCAGCACTGCTACATGGTGGGCACCCAATAAATAATGGTGGAATTAATAAATTATTATTATGCAAGGGCTTACTATCTCTGACAGAAAGGAAAGGCATTCCTAGTATAAGATTCTGCCTTGGAATAGTGGGGTATGGGAAAGTAGGATGGAGGGTTCCTGAGCTGCCTTATCGTAAGGTCTTCTGGATTCTGATGAAAGAATTGTTTAACACAGAGGCTAGGTCAGTGATGGGCAACCTTTTAAGCTTGGTGTGTCAAAATTCGCCAAAAAAATCGAGCATAATTCTGGTGATGTGTCACTTTGAGAAAAAAACCATACTTCTCTGTATGTGACCGCTTGCGGCCGCGTGTCACTGAAAATGGCTACGCGTGTCAGTGCTGACACGCGTGTCATAGGTTCGCCATCAAGGGTCTAGGTTATAGAACCAGACTGTCTGGGTTCAAATCCTGGTTCTAATGTTACCAGCTATGTGGTCTTGGGGAAAATACCTAACTTCCTTATGTCTCAGTTCTCCCATCTATAAAATGGGAATAACATGATCACCTATTTTGTGAAGGTTAAATTAGTTAATATAAAAAGCATTCATAACTGCCTCGCACATGGTTAAGTGCTCAGTAAGTGTAAATCCCCATCTTTCTTGTTTAAAGCCGAGAAGGAGGCCCCAGACACTAACAGGAAGGCCAAGGACACTCTGGACGGCTGAGAAGTGCCAGAGGTGGGTGTCATCTCTGGATGAACAGAACCCAGAGGTGACCAACAGCAGCTGTGAGAGCAGATGCATCAGGCATGGCTCTGGACACAAAACCAGAGTTGGCGACTCCTACAACAACCCACGCTTGTTTCAGAATATTAAACTGTGCTCCTGGCGGGGAAGGGGAGCACCCTGTGATGGCTCATGTGGCACAGCATGAAAAGCGGCCCTTTCCAGGGCAAAGTGAGCGCCAGAGCCCAGCTGAGTGGCTGGGGGGCGATCAAGGCCTCACAGGCAACCCGGAGAGCTCAGCTTCTGCAAACACCTGTGGCTGCCTAGAGCGGGGAGCCAAGCGCTTTAGCCAGGCTGGCCCTGGCGCCAGGGCAGCACCACACAAACGTCAGCAATTCACTCTCCACCAGCTCAGTCCTCGGGGCAGGGGCAGACTCGTGCACGTGTGTGTATTTTTATGGACAGGCTCCAGACTCTCCTTCGATTCTCAATCAAAAAAATGTTAACAATAACTACTCTAAGTTCTAACTGCAAATTCTTAAATCTGGCAGGACTCAGGACTTCCTCCTCCATTCCCCATCAGAGAGAAAAACTCCTCCACAAAAGCTGTCCAGTGCCTCATGCTCTACTATTATCCCAGGCCAAGCACAATGTTAAAAATTAAAAATATTTTTTAGAAATTAATTGGCCTACGAGACGGGTTTGGCTCAGTTGATAGAGCGTCGGACTGCGGACCGAAGGGTCCCGGGTTCGATTCCGGTCAAGGGCATGTACCGTGGCTGCGGGCACATCCCCAGCAAGGGGTGTGCAAGAGGCAGCTGATCGATGTTTCTCTCTCATCAATGTTTCTGACTTTCTATCCTTCTCCCTTCTGCTCTGTAAAAAATCAATAAAATATATTTTTTTAAAAAAGAAATTAATTGGCCTAATTAATTGGTGCTTATATCCCTTCCAGCATCCCTTCTCCAGTTGCCTTTTCTTCTGAAGTGCTTAAAACATTTCAGAATTTCATTTCTGTAAACAGTTACACTATGGGAATGTCCCAAATGTACTAAAGCTCAGAGTGACACAGTCTAACAATACCCTTATATTGGACAGAGAAATCAGATCTCCCTCTTCCAGTTCCTTCCACCAATCACCACTGCTATAATAAAAAATAAAAACAGAGACCTGCTGCCTCACATTTCCACCCTGTCAAAGCCAACAACGCACAATTACAAGCAGAGATACTACCCAGGTGCACACATGTACGCCACGCATGCAAGCACGTCAGCTTCAGTCAGTCAGTCCTGTGAAGGTAGTGCCTTGAGAAAGAACCACCTTTGAGAATGATAAAGGGACGACCAGAGTCATTACCAAAAACAGAAGACAAGGAATCCTGCAGCCGCTGCTCACGCTCTGTCTGACAGGCAGCACTGACAGCAGCACAAGACACTCGTGCCATCCCCCAGCCAACTCCTCACCCGGGATTGCTGGGGGCAGCCCACAGTGGGACTATGGGTTGGGTCACTCTTCTATTCTGGGAGCAGCCTGTGCTCCCCCATCTTCTGATTTATAAAGCCAGAGCAGGCAGCTTGCCCACTCCAACGGGGGAAATGACAACATGCTCTTGACTCTTTCCCTGTCAAGATGGAGCCCAGGGATCTGAGGGAGGGTAGTCTAATCATGCAAATGGTTCTGTTCAGTAGAGCCTGAGCCAAATGCAAACTGCACTCCCTCCTAGAAAGCAGAGACCTCCACCTGATCTCTATGTCCATTCTCTTCCGATCCAGTTCTACAGCCCCTGCTCCAGCTGCCTCACACAAAACATCCTTGACCCCGCGTGGGAAGAGTTCATACTGGCCTGTCCCCAACAGAGGGTGAAAGACGCTGCGGAGGGAGAGTGACACTGTGGAAACCAGAAACCAAGAATGTAAGTTGCCTGGCGAAAGGCTGTGGTCATGAGGTTGGGAGGAAGGCAGGAATGGGGAGTCCCCAGGTGCCCTGACAGGGGCTCCCAGGACCAAGGAACACTCCGGACTCCAAGTCCTTTATGGCCCTTCCAGTCCGGCGCAGCCTCCGGGCCTTTTTCATTCAGATTCCCAAAAACTAGGGCCATCAGGGGCTTTAATATGTATCAAGTGGAAATCTTTCCTTTTAAGGATGAGGCAGCCGGGGCCCAAAGTCACACGGTGAGAGGTGGCCAGGCAAGGACCCACACCTGGCTCTCCTGATTCCGGTTCAGGGCTCTTCCCAGGAAGTCCCACGGAGTTCTTAGCGCCATTCTCCTCCGGGCTTTTCTCCATCTCTGACTCCACCCTTTACCTTCCCAATCCCTCAATTCCCACCTTCTAACCCCAAACCCGCAAGGCTCGGTGCCCGCCCCGAGCTCGCCGCGCACCGCGTAGTCCATCACACACACGGCTCCGCGGGATTCCCCCACGTGCTTCCGTCCAAACCTCCCACCACCCAATTCCTTCCTTCAGCTCCAACCCGGGTGACGCGGCCCGCCCCCGCCCTCTCCCCGCGTCTCCCTCCAAAACTGCACCCTCCTCTATCGCCCGCACCCCAGCCCCGCACCCGGGGACCGCCCGCCCAGAGGCCCCACCCCTCGCGGTCCCCCACTTCCCTCCGCAGGTGCACGCACGCCCCGGCCCCTCACCGGTAAAGCCGCTTCGTGTGAAGGACTTTTGCTTCGGGTTCGCTGCTCTCCCCTGCGGCGGGGCCTTGGCTCATGGTGCCCGGATCCGGAGATGGTTCTCGGTCACAGGCTCCCGCCGCCCACCGCTACAGCCGCGACTGCAGTCTCCGACCGTAGCCGCCACCACGGCCGGCCCTGCTCGGCCGCCATCGCTGTAAGGCGGCTGCCCGCGACAGCTCCTCCTCCGCCAGGCAAATCTCGCGATATCGGCTGCTCCTTGGCGGGCCAGTGACCTGCTGCTACTAAATCTCGCGAAATTCATTTTCCCTCCCGGGAAGTTGCCCAAACTAACTCTGGGCAGAGGCAGCTTAACCTTTTTCCGGCTTCCTCAAGCCCGTAAGAAAAACTTTATTGATAAAGCTACTAGCAAACGGACAGTGGACCCAGTTGAAACCAAGCTGGATGGGATGGATGGGCTCAGGCTAGGAGCTAGGAGCTAGGAGCCTGACTTTGCCTGCCCCTTACAGTGGTTGTTTAGTCCATCATTCTCTCCACCCACCCCCTACCCCTTGGACCAAGTCTCTTTCAGTTTACTGGTTAGAGTGATTCCAAATCCCCCTCTTTTCCTGTTATTTAAACAAACAACAGAAGTGTATGTGGAAGTGTTCTTGTAAAGAGCCAAACATAACATTAAGAGTAAGGCTGCCAAGACCGGTTTGGCTCAGTGGATAGAGCGACGGACTGCAGACTGAAGGGTCCCGGGTTTGATTCCCGCAAGGGCATGTACCTTGGCTGCGGGCACATCTCCAGTGGGGGTCGTGCAAGAGGCAGCTGATCGATGTCTCTCTCATCGACTTTCTATCCCTCTCCCTTCCGCTCTGTAAAAAAAATCAATAGAATATATTTTTTAAAAAAGAGTAAGGCTTTCCAAAACATGAACCTTTTATAAGGGCCTCGGCCCTCCAACTCTCCCTCCCAAAGATTCCCAGTCCAAACATTCATTGCACACCCGCTGTTTTCCAGCCACAAGGCCGGGTTCTGGGGACACAAGAATGAGCGACTCAGACACTCTCCCTCACAAAGCTCAAATTGCTTTAGAGGTAAGATCCCACAGGAAGGATAGGCCACTCCCTCATGATTCTGCCCCTGGGTCCTCGCACTGGAAAGATCACCTTGGGTTCCTATTGCTTTCTTGACCTTAAACCTAAGCTAAAAAGCAAAGGATTTGGTTGGGGGGTTGGGGGGGGGGGGACCAGGAAAGTTCATATGTGTTGTTATGGGAGCAAATTCCCCCTCGACCAATATGATCCTGTTCCGATCATTGACCTTCTTTCTGTTCCTGAAACAGCCTAAGTCTTTCCCGCTCATTGGGCTTCTGCTTTCTGTTCCTCTGCCTGGAACATTCATACTTCTCAATTCCCTTCAGGTCTCAGCTCAAATGGCACCTTGGCAAAGAGGTGTTCCCTACTGAAATGGTCTTACTGACTTAGTTGCTAGGCTTCTTTACTGTATGTTACCCCAGTAGAACAAGCTCCTCAAGAGCAGAGAGACCTTGCCTGTCATCTTGTTCTCTCACCTGTCTGTGCCTAGAATAGTCTAGTTAATAATAGGTGCTCAATAAATATTGAATGAATAAGTGTACAAGTGCCACCTCTTTTCTGGGTGTTCCCTACTCCAAGCACCCTTTGATGCCCATACCCCAATGGTCCCCCTCTGCTTGCCTGAGCTGGGAGCTCCCACATGTCCCATTTGCCTAGAACACACACTTACTTCTATGCCCAGCTGCACCCCCACTTTCAGAAAGGATAACGTGCTCCTCTAATGCCTTTTCTGTCGGCCAATTCAGCAGGGCGGGGCCTGCCCCTTTAATCTGGGCCCCACCTGCTCTGGTCAGACTGGTTTGGAGACACAGGTAAAGGGAGGGAGAGAAAGGATTACTCGCAGAGCCAGCAGGGAGCTGGGCAGCTCCTTCTCAGAAGCTGGGGACCCTCCACATCTCTCCAGGCTGAAAGTAAGAGGGTGTCATGGGTCCAAATGGCAAGGGGGAGGAGGCCCTCGAAGAGGTGGAGGGAGGGGATCAGCCCCACCGAGAAGCAGTGAGACAGAGGACGGATGGCAGGAGAGGAGAAAGACAGGAGAGGCGTAGAAAGCAGCCCTGACTGGACCTGGAAGTCAGAATGCACGTACAATGGATGAGGCACGCTAGTGAGGAGTTAAGAAATTGTCCCAGTACCCAGACTGGACACTGAAGAATAGGGTACACTGCTACTGCCAGTGTCTTGGGACAGATCTGTTGGCAAATCACTGGTATCAGTTGCCAGGAGAGGTCCAGGTGGGTATCTACAGGAGAAGGGGAGGTTTGAACGTGAGGGGGCAGCCTCTCTGTCCACAAGGAGAACCTTAGTGGGACGGGAACTCTTCACCAAATTCTAGGCACCTCCTCTTCCTCCCAGTCCTGCATTAGGGTGACAATGACCTCAGGCGTTTTGGTGGAGGCGGAGAAGGCATGGGTGGGGACTGGCTGAGGCCAGAGCTGACAGGGCCTATGCCCCCTGACTCACCCTTTCCTGCTGGATTGAATTTAGTGTCAAAAGGGTTCTTCCATTTCAGCTGCTCACCTCCCTCCTGCCTCCCTCTCTTCCAACACTTTCCTCTGTACCGTGTTCTTCTGAAGGTCCCAGAAGGGGCTAAAGCCCATGAGGCCAGCTGCCCTGGAGCGTTCCAGTTCTATCAGCCCATCCTGAGGGCCAGAGGAAGGAGCTTCGGCAGAGCTCACCTGCTACCCTCCACGGTGACATGACCTCAGGGTAGACTCCAGAACCGAGGTCCCAGGATGACAGAACCCGAAACCCTGACGCTGCTGGACGTGAAGAGTCCCGAGGCCCCGGAGAAGAGCCCCCCGCAGGCCTTGGTCCCCAATGGCAGGCAGCCGGAAGGGGAAGGTGGGGCCCAGTCCCCTGGTGCTGAGTCCTCCCGAGTGGAATCTTCCGCCCGGTCTTCCCCGGCCGAAGAGGGGACTGGAGATGGTCTGGACAGCACCGTAAGTGAGGCTGCCACCTTGCCCTGGGGCACCGGCCCCCCGCCCAGTGCCCTGTTCCCAGATCCCCCTGGCTGGCGGGACATTGAGCCCGAGCCCCTGGAGTTGGAGCCGCTCAGCAAACTAGAGGAGCTGCCTGAGGACGATGCCAACCTGCTGCCGGAGAAGGCGGCCCGGGCCTTCGTGCCCATCGACCTGCAGTGCATCGAGCGGCGGCCCCAGGAGGAGCTGGCTGTGCGCTGCGAGGCGGGCGAGGGCGAGCGCCGCCGGGCCTTCCTGCCCCCCCCGGACCGTCCAGCCTGAGCCCTGTGAGCGCAAGTGGGCCGAGGCCGTGGCCAGGCCGCCCGGCCACCCCTGTGGGAGCTGCGGGGGCTGCGGGGGCCACGAGGGCCTCAAGGCCGTGGCCTCGGTGGGAGCCGCCCTCCTCCTCTTCCCCTGCCTGCTGTACGGGGCCTACACCTTCCTGCCCTTCGACGCCCCTCGGCTGCCCACCATGAGCTCCCGCCTGGTCTACACACTGCGCTGCGGGGTCTTCGCCACCTTCCCCATCGTGCTGGGTGAGCCGGGCCCTGTGGGAGGCAGGGGCCATCGGGAACTGCCCTGGAGGTCAGGGCCTGCATGGCTTTCCTTCCCTCAGCCTGGACCCCCAGGCCTCGCACACCCTGCCACCTGGGTGCCTGGCCCCTCCCAGGACCCCGGGTCCTGCTGTGGGGAGCCCGTGCCTTTGAGCCCTCCACCACAAACCCTGCCCTGCTTCCTGCCTCCTGCTGGATCCTGACCCCCGTGTTCTCCACCGCCCCCCCGCCCCCGCCCCCGCCCAGGGCTCCTGGTGTACGGGCTGAGCCTGCTGTGCTTCTCCTCCCTGCGGCCCTTTGAGGAGCCCCGGCGGGAGGTGGAGATCCACCGGCAGTACGTGGCCCAGTCGGTCCAGCTCTTCATCCTCTACTTCTTCAACCTGGCCGTGCTGTCCACCTACCTGCCCCAGGACACCCTCAAGCTGCTCCCGCTGCTCACGGGCCTCTTCGCAGTCTCCAGGTGAGCTGGGGCTGCGGGCGGGGCCGGGTCTGAATGTCTGGAGAGCCGTTCAGGGACAGGGAGCTTTGGGATCCTGCGTGGGCCCGAATGTGTGCCCCGGAAAGGGGAGTCCGCTTCCTCCCTTGCAACCTGCCTCGCCCGGGGGAGAGCTAGTATGTCTTCTCACCAGAAGTTGATTTCAGAGACGCTGACGCCACCTAGAACTGAAGGGCTTCCCGGTGTCAGACCCACCTCCACGCACTGCAGCCACCCCGCAGTGGCCGACAGGCAGCCATCCGCCTCTAGCTGAACAAACACCCTATACCCAAGGGCTCAGTGCTCCTAAGGCAGTCTGTGCTGTTTTTCAAAGGCCCTAATTATTACAAAGCTCCTTATATTGTGCTAAGAACCGCTGCCCTGGCTCCGATCTCTGGAATGGCCTGGGACGAATTTGGCTATTTGATAGCAGCCTGCTCCCCTAGTGTTTGCTTGCTAAGTGACCCTGATTTCTTCGCTGTCTGGAGTCCTTCCCTCTGGGCAGGAAATTCTCCTGCTTGTCCAATGGGGTGGGGGCCTGGCCAAGCACTGTTCTGTTCATACCAACCAAGGCCACATGAGTCCTCATGGCAGCCTCATTGCTCATAACTTACAGCCACCCGAAATCCTTAAAGGTGCTTTCGTGTGAACTACTGTTAACCCGGAAGGTACCTTTGAATTTGTCTTTACATTTTTTCCTCTGATACATTTCCTTCTGTCACTTTTCGATATACGATTCACATTGGTTTAACTGCTTACACACTTTTCCTATTGAGCGAAGAGTGACTTCCTGTTACTCCTGATGTATCTGGTGGTCACCTGTCCCACCGGCTCGCCTCACACAGCCCTCCCCGTAGACGTTTCCTAAGATAAATGTCCCCGCCCAGGTAACTCCACTGCCCATCTCCCTCTCGGGGAACGCTGGTTTCAGATACAAGTTGGTTTAAGCCGTGAAAATCACCAGGGAGCTAAAGAAGAGTTGGTGTCTTGTCCATCTGACCCATTTTATAGAGGAAATCAGGACAGACTGGGGAGAAGAGTCGCTCAGGTCAATCAGCATTAAGTGGCAGGACTAGAATCCAGGTCCCTTCCCTCCCTCATCCAAGGTCCTTTCTTTTTTACCAGAGGCAAGTTACTTAAGCATTTTTAAAAAATCTTCACCTGAGGATATGTTTTTATTGACTTTAAAGAGAGGAAGGGGGAAGAGAGAGAGACAGACAGACATCAATATGAGAGACATTGACTTGTTGCCCCCTGTAGTTGCTCTAACTGGGGAGTCAAAGCTGCAACAAAGATATGTGCCCTGACCAGCAATCAAACCCACAGCCTTTCGGTGCAGGGGGATGAAGCTCCAACCAACTGACCCACCCAGCCAGGACTATTCTTCATTTTGTTTTGTTTTTTCTTGGAAAAAAAATATTTAAAATTGATTTCAGAGAGGAAGAGAGAGATAGAAACATCAATGATGAGAGAGAATCACTGACTGGCTGCCTGCTGCACGCCCCCTGTGAGGGGCCGAGCCTGTGACCCAGGCGTGTGCCCTGACCAGGAAAGAAACCATGACCTCCTGGGTCATAGGCTGATGCTCAAGCACCGAGCCGCACTGGCTGGGCTGTGTCTACTTTCTTCACCCATTTCACCTGTAAGATAAGGTTTGAGGATTAAATGAGTTAATTCACTTGTAAAGGCTCTGCTAAACATGACCTTTGACTGTTGTAACAAGTTGCCTCCTGGTGCGATAGGACAGCAGTGGTTACTCTGCCCTGTCTAACAGGTTTAAATGTGGGGGCACGTCAGCTTGATAACAAGTTGTTCTTTATGCATTAGAGGAAGCTGCTCTCCTCCCCATGGAGGGGTTCGGGCTTTAGTGGATGTGCCAAGAGAACTTTGGTTGTGGCTCATCCATCCTTCTGGAGGCTGCTTCCCTACTCTCTGAAATGGCAGGAGGAAGGGCAATGAGCAGGCTAGGGATCAAATCACAGTTTATTATTCTCCAATTTGTGACCCTGGATCAGTCTTATTTAACCCCTTTGGAATCTTAGTTTCTTCATCGCAAAAGGGGAAATGAATACGATGGAAGGTATAGCTGTAAAAGAATGAGGAAACTGTATCCTATATAATAAAAGCCTAATATGCAAATTGTCCCCTCAGGAGTTTGGGAATTCAACCACTCGCTGTGACATGCGCTGACCACCAGGTGGTGGTTCAGGAGGAAGGAAGGCTCTGGCCAGTGGCCGGCAGCAGGTTGGGGAGGAGGCGGGCGGGGGGGGGGGAGAAGGAAGGCCCCAGTCAGCCCTGACTGCCAGCCAGGTCTAGGGACCCTACCTGTGCATGAATTTCGTGCACCAGGCCTCTAGTATATACTGATAAAAATAACCTCCAAGCTATATAAAAAGGAGGAAAAAATCAATGTGTAGAACAATCTAAATAGTATGCTACCAAAGTGCAAAAGGGGGAGGGGAGGAAAACAGATCTTTTTGTTCATACATGCATAAAAAACCACTTCTTACACAGGAAACCATAATATTGGATTCCTGGGGTAGAGGTGGAAGTAGGGAGGGGAGGAAAGAGAACAAAAAGGGTGGCTGGGATCAGTAGAGGGAGGAAGATATCTAATACATGCCTCAGTACCTTTAAATTTTGAACCATGTGACTATATATTGCCTACTGAAAATTTTTCATTAAAATTTGAAAAACAAAAGAGGGAAATAATAAACTCACCTCGTAGAGCTATCGGGAATAGTGCCCCAAGTAACGAGCATTGCGCCTGGCACACTGTATGTCAACATTTACTGTCTTTAGAAGCATCAGCCATGCCCACCAACATCTACCGCCCTCACTGCTCTCTCTTCTCGCCCTGGCAGGTTGATATACTGGCTGACCTTTGCCATCGGCCGCTCCTTCCGTGGCTTTGGCTACGGCCTGACATTTCTGCCCCTGCTGTCCATGCTGGTGTGGAACCTCTACTACATGTTCGTGGTAGAGCCCGAGCGCATGTTCACTGCCACCGAGAGCCGCCTGGACTACCCCGACTATGCCCGCTCGGACTACAGGCCCCGCCCCTGGGGCTGAAACAGTTCTGTCCTCTTGCCCCAGCCTGGGTACCTTGGTGAGATGAATCCCGCTCGGACCTGACAGGGTCCCATCCAATCAGAGTCGGATTGACTGACCCCCCGCCCCCTTCAGCTCTCCCACATTTGGGACTGGCCTTCACCTTCGAAGCCCAGGATAGGCATGAGGGAGGGAGGGAGGGAGGTAGACTACATGTTTTCTTGCAGGAAAGGTAGACAGTTATGTGCCTTAAGGATGCTGAGGGAACAGGGCCAAAACCAGGGGAAGCCTCCCTGAGTGGCCTGCCTCCCACCACAGCCACGAGCGCCCACCACTGAACGCTTCCCCTCTCCGGCCTCCTGTGAGGCAGTGGGCAGAGCCACAGCCAAAACTCTGACCATTTCTGTGCCAGCTGTCTCAGCAGAGGGCCTCAAGGAGACTGGAAATATTGCTCTTTCCTAAGGACAAAGGCCGGGCATCAGATCAAATGGGACTTGCACGCTGGGTAAAACCATCCAGGGAGCCTGCGTCGAGAACCCTCCATGACTGGCCCTCACACATCCCCAGTCTCAGGCAAGACTGTTTCAGCTGCCCCAGCACAGAGCTCCTGCCTCCTGCCTTCCGACCCGATCAGGCCCCTGTAACCTCCCACTTCCAAACTGCCCAGAAGAGAGAGCAGACGGGAAAGCCTGCCTCCAGAGATTGTGAGTGAGTGTGAGTGTGTGCGCACGCGCATGTCCGTCCAATGTCCGTGCACGTAGTGGCTGGGGAGTGGCTAGAAGGCACAATGGCTGGGGTTACCCCATGTGAGTGTGTGTGGGAGGGCGGGTTAAACAATAAATGACTACCACAGCCTTACTGAGCTTTCTTCGTGTTTGCACCCTATTCTCGTGTCCCTTGTTGCTTCATACTGAGTCAGAAACGCCCCTGCTCCACAGGACGGAGAACGGCTCACAGGAACCCCGAGAGAGAGCCACTCCTGGTGAGGAAGTGGGGCCACTCACAGGCACCCGCCTTCCACGCCCACCTCTTAGCCCTCTCATTCCCTGAACCCACCCAACAAACGCCATCCACACAGAGACACGTCCTGTGGAAAAATAAGTCTACTTCAGGCCCAGAGCAGCCACCAGTCAGCCAGCCTTTCATTTTGGCCTCCCGAGGCCTACCCAAGAGAAATGGGGGCTGGAGGGGTGAACAGGCTCCAAAGAAGACCACCCTCCCTCTAGAAATGACCTTGGTCCTGGTCCCTCCGCAGAGTATGAAGGAAGGTCCACCTGGCGGTTCCCAGGAGTTGAGGGTAGTCTCGGGTTCTTCAGAAAAGCGAGATGGGAGAAAGGAGTAGCTGGCTGGGTACACTGACCCTCAACCTGCAGAGGTTTTAAGACACAGCACGGCAGGTCCAGTAATGTCCTTCCGTCTAGAGAGCGGGCCTCAATTTATGGGCTGATACTCTGAGTGCCTCTTGGGGCCCAGCAGCAGAAACAGGCCTCCTGCAAGCAGCATGAGTCCTGGAGCACCCAGGGCCACTGCCATGATGCCTAGGACTAAGGGGGAGAAGGCATCCACGGGAGGAGTACCCATACCAAGAAGCATCGACCTAGAGCAAACAGAGTGAAAAAGAGAGGTAAGCAGATTTAGGAGGGGACACTAAGAGGCCCAGCCCTCCTCCACTTCAACTTCCCAGTCCCTTGGCCCAGGACCGGACTCACCAGCTGAGGTAGTGTTGGTCCCAGTAGCCAGGGCCTGCGGAAGCCCCAAATGTCAGATTGAAGGCACAGAAGTTGTTCTGGGATCCAAAGAAGGCTCGGACAATGGGTGACTGGGGGAGAGGGTACGCCAAGGTGGGATGAAGAGGGGAAGCTTGACAGGGAAGGGCTGATTCTCGGCCCCCCTGCTTCTGGGAGAAAGCCACTGGTCGCCATTGCACAAAGCCTGATGGGAGAGAGCCCCATAGCAGCTGGTCCAACTGGGGAGAAAGGCAGACAGTGCAGAGTGAAGAGGAGTAACCCTCGCCTGACCCTTCTGTTACCCCCAGCCTTTCTCAGACTTCATCTGTCACTAGTCGTCCTGAGTCCTGTCCTGGTTCTAGAATCACAGGCTGTTTGCACCGGGACCTCAATCTTCACTCTATAGAGAGGGGAGCTGGACTGGATGAACACTTCCTCTTTGCAAGCCTGCACCCAGATCCCTCCTCTGGGCCCCTAGGCCTTGCACACACCCCTTGCCAGAGCACTGAGTCACACTGCACTGCCTGTCTCCTGTCTTCCCCACTGAGGGCAGAGACTGGGCCACTTCATTAGATGGCACCCCATACTTAACGGAGATGAATAAAGTGTTGCTAAATATTAAATGGTTGAATGGTTGTCTGAGGTCCTAATAGGGGTTCCGTCTACATTCACCCACTCATCTGTCTCTCCACTGGAAGCCGGACCTGGAAGACGGCAGGTGCATATTCGTCGTCGATGGAGTGCTGCTCCTGCATCGAGGGGCAGTCAGGGCCCTGGCCCAAGGTGGCCACCTCCAGCCCAAAGAGGGAGCGGTTTCCGCGGGGAGAGGCCCCAACCAAGGCCACCTCTAGCTGGCAGGTGTCCATCGTGTGCAGGAGGCGAGGTGGTTGGGCTGGTCGGCCGGATCTGGAGAAGGCCTGCACCTAGGATGGAGGGAGCACGGGGCGTATGGGAAGCAGATGGATGCCTCTCCTTGAAGGCCACCACCCTCATTAACTCCCACCCTCACAACCCAGCCTTTTGAGTGCTTCCCATATCCTTACCCTGAAGGCCAGGCTGCCATTGGCAAAAGCCCGGGTGGGGTCGTGGTTGGGGTGGCCTCGAAACGTGGCACTTAGGGTGGCAGGGTCCAGTGAGTCAGTGATGTTGTTCCAGGAGAACTCGGCCAAGGAGTATGGGGGATACGGCTTTCCCGGAGGCTCTGCTGCCCCATCGGACGTGTTGGTGCTGTCAAACTCAAACAGCTGTGGGCGGGGTGGGACAGGACTGGGCTTGCCTGAGTCCAGCTTTCTCCTGAATCACGCCCCCCCCCCCAATCACTCACTGGACCCCACGCTCAGGCTCTCACAGCTGACTCTACTTCACCCACCCAGCTTCAGTTCCTTCCTCTAGTTTGATAAGCCCTTTCCTCTTTCCCTCGGTTCTCCCCCAACCTCCTCACCCTGGTAAAGACAAGGGCAGAAGAAAACTGGATGCTGTCTTTGGGAAGCACCATCAGGGCCCCGTCAGGCTCAGGGGAGAGCAAGCGGCTCCAGTTGACACTCAGGATGCTGTGGGGGGTGTTGGTGGCCACCAACAGCACTGCTGGAGGCCCAAGGCTGCTCCATACATAGTGCAACGTGGAATTGGTGCCCACTGCTCGGATATGAAGCAGGTTTTGGGGGAGCCCCATCGAGTCAGGGATGACCTCCAGAGTCACCTGGAACATGAGTAATGGAGGGTCAAGAGAACAGGATTAAGGAGAGACACAGGGCAAAGGAGAAGCTTGGGGACTTGGAAAATGCTGGGGCCAAGATGGGGCCTAGATGAGAAGTTCGTGTGGGAGGTATGGGAATCCTGGTGTAGAGTCGGAGGTGGGGTAAAGGAGAGGGTGGAAGAACCAGAACTGCCCCGACCCTGGTTAAGAGATCAGCGCCCGGGTTAAGAGATGAGCGCAGAGAGGTAAGAGGAGGAAGAAAAAAGTAACAATGCCTGGACCTGAGTTACTCCGGGCTGAGTCAGCATCCAGACTTCCCAAGAAGACAGGAAGCCCTCATACCCGCCCAGCTCCACTGGCTGGCCCCAACCCCAAGTTAAAGAACTCTTCTCTATGCAACCACCCTCCCCCGTCCACCCTCCACCCCTTGACTGCCCTGGATTCCAACCACCCTTCAAGCCTAGCATTTCCTGAAACTGCTCCAGCCCCTCACCTGGCGGGTCTCCTCCCCCAGCAGGCCAAACGGAGCTGCCAACAGAAGACTCAGGAGGAGAATGGGGCTGGGGGCACAATGCCCCCAACCCCAGCGGGGATCGTTACAGCTGCACATGCAGCCCCAGCTTCAGAGGGCGGAAGACACCAGAGTCATGTGACTTACAGACTCAGCTGATCTCTATAAAGGGCGGAGCCATCACACCAGTTCTTAAAGAGACCAGGTCACTTCACCCAGTTCTAGGCTTGAGAATAGACTCAGAATGGTTAGAAGTTTGTTAGCCCCAACTGGGTTGGCAAGACGTCTGACTAGAAAGACAGGTAGACATATTCCTGACCACTCCTACCTAACTGGTCCCACTGAATAGTTACCTAAAAGTGGGCATGATGTCTAGATTCAAGATCCAAATAAGATCCCCCAAAATGACTCTGATACAGAAGGCACAGAGAGGAATTTGAAAGAATTCTATGGGGAAAATAGCATACTCTAGAACAGTGGTCGGCAAACTGCGGCTCGTGAGCCACATGCGGCTCTTTGGCCCCTTGATTGTGGCTATTCCACAAGATATCACGTGCAGGCGAGCACGTACAGTGCGTTTGAAACTTCGTGGCCCATGCACAGAAGTTGGCTTTCGGCTCTCAAAAGAAATTTCAATATTTGTACTGTTGATATTTGGCTCTGTTGACTAATGAGTTTGCCGACCACAAACTCATTAGTTCTGGCTCTTCTGCCCTCACCTTTACCCCACCTGACTCTACAACAGGATTCCCATACCTCCCACGAACTCAAACTGCTCTAAAACAGTGGTTCTCAACCTTCCTAATGCTGTGACCCTTCAATAGTTCCTCACGTTGTGGTGACCCCAACCATAAAATTATTTTCGTTGCTACTTCATAACTGTAATTTTGCTACTGTTAATGAATCGATCTGTTTTTTGATGTTCTTAGGCTCTACATCAGCGGTTCCAAGAACCACATCGGAAAACAGATATTTACATTACGATTCATTAACAGTAGCAACATTACAGTTACGAAGTAGCAACGAAAATAATTTTATGGTTGGGGGTCCCTACAATGTGAGGAACTGTATTAAATGGTCGAGGCTTGGAAGGTTGAGAACCACTCATCTAGATGGTTCTTTTTGTCAGTTTCTATTTATTGAACCCCCAGGTGGGGCTAAAGAAAAAGAGGTAACTCTGAAAATAGGATGAGAGCAAAACATTATGTCCAGCTGAATAACTGTACTTTGTGTTGTGCTTGGATTTTGTTTTTTTGCTTAATCTTAAAATTATTTTCATTAATAAATGCATTGTACAAAATTCTCAAGGTACCACAGGGTATCACCCTTGTTCCCTAGCAACTTGGTTTCTTCCCCGAGACAACTATTACCAGTTTGTGTCCTTCAGATACTCGATGCTTACTCAAGTATATAATACATCAGGTTCACGTGTAAAATACCACAACGGCATCCACTGTTCTGCAGTTTTTCCCACTTGTACATTGAACACTGTTCAGCATCAGTGCACTTGGAGCTGTCTTACTCTTCACATAAGTATTTCACTGCAGGAGGATGTTGCATGGATATACTTAGCCTGAATCTTCATAGTTCCAACATTTTGCTATGGCAAATAATGCTGAAAGGAATATTTCTGTATGTAATGTGTCATACATATTTTTTTTATAATATATTTTATTGATTTTTTACAGAGAGGGAAAGTCAGAAACATCAATGAGAAACATCAATCAGCTGCCTCTTGCACACCCCCTACTGGGGATGTGCCTGCAGCCAAGGTACATGCCCTTAACCAGAATCAGACCCGGGACCTTTCAGTCCGCAGGCTCTATCCACTGAGCCAAACCGGTTTCGGCTATATATTCATAATGTTATTTTAAAAATTTTATTGACTTGAAAAAAACATCAATTTGTTATTCCACCTACTGATGCATTCTTTGGTTGATTCTTTTTTTTTAAAAAAAATATTTTTTTATTGATTTCAAAGGGAGAGGGAAGGTAGAAACATCAATGCGTATCATTGATCGGCCTCCTCCTTTACACCTCCTACTGGAGATCAAGCCTGCAACCCCAGCATGTGCCCTTAACTGGAATCAAACCCAGGACCCTTCAGTCCATAGTCGGATGTTCTAACCACTAAGCAAAACCAGCCGGGGCTCTTTGGTTGATTCTTGCATGTGCCCTGATCAGGGATCAAAACCCGCAACCTTGGCATTATGGGATGATGCTCTAACCAACTGAGCAACTGACCAGGCCAGTATTTCATATATATTTGTAACTAAACACCGAGGAATGGGATTGCCAGGTCAAACTGCCCTAGGAGGCTTATCAATTGCTGCTCAAACCATGAGTTGAAGGCCTATTTCCCCACATCCTTCCAAGTGTTTATCACACTTAACTTGCATTTCCCTTATAAATAGGTTGACCATGTCATGTTTTACAGTAATTTATTTTTGATTTTCTGGAGCTATTTACACCTTTTGCCTATTTTTCTACAGGTTCCATCTTTTTTATTTTTATTGATTTTTTTAGAGAGTAGGGAGAAAAAAACACCCATGTGAAAGTAAAATACCAACTGGCTGCCTGCTGCATGCCCCTAGCAGGGACTGAACCACATTCCGGCCATGTGCCCTGACCAGAAACCGCACCAACCTGTCAGTGCACAGTTGCATAAGACAAGCCCAACCAATGAACCACACAGGACTCCCACGTCCTGAATGCCGTTTCAGGAAATTAACTCTTACATTGTTGAAACATCCCTCCTCTCCCATGTGTCTTTTGCTACACAAAATTTTTAAAATATATTTTTATTTATTTCAGAGTACAAGGGAGAGACAGAAACATCAATGAGAGACAATCATTGATCGGCTGCCTCCTGCACGCCCCCTACTGGGGATAAAGCCTGGGTTGCTTCTAGTTTCCTTTTCTTATATTTAAATCTTTCAGCTGCCAGAATTAATTTTGCTGTAATGAATCAAGTAGGGATCCAATTTCATTTTCCTCCCAAGTGGCTACTCTAAGATGAACTCATTTCATCAAAAACTTTCATTTTCTTGGGGGAAAAGTAGTACTTGTATCCTGAGGTATCAACTCTAGGACCTAATAAGGGAGAGTAAAAACAAGTCTGGGCTTAATACCGAGGATCTAGTGGTCAGGAATTCAAGTCTCTCCACCACCCAAAAGATACTGCTTTTATAGAAGGGGAATAGAATTTTGCTGAATTTAGGTGTTTGACAGTAGGAAGAACCATGAACAAAGAGAAGGCAAAACTTAATCACTATGTTAAATTTAGGCTTTGAACAGCACGAGGGGGCTTTGACAGGAGAGTACAGATTGATCTAATATATCAGAAGGGATTTCCATAGGTGCAGGAGACGCTTAAAGGTAAATTGCCATGTACAGTTATCCAAGTGCTTAACCATTAAGAGTTGAAACCAGAATAGACCTAAAAGAATAAGGGGCAAATGGGAAAAAAAGAACCCACACAGTGTGACTAACTTCCTTCCTCTCTAATTTAGCAGGTGTTATGAGTACTATTTCTTCAAGATCTTTTTTACTTATTTGAGAATTGACCTAAGGTCTTAAAACTCTTGAGGGAATTATTAACACAAGAGGCAGGGATTTCAACAAAAGATTAGGTAGGCTAGATGAGGAAAGGCTGGGTGAGGATTTTAGACTAGCTAGGCAGGAAGCTAATACCAGGCATAAACAGAGCAAAAAGTCTCCAGGGCCCTCTTACAATCCAGCCATTTTCCACCTTATACCTCAATCTAGCCAGCACACCAGCTGTAATAATAGCATGGCTTCTACAGCCACACTACCTGCACAGAAAGTCTAGGTCTGCCCCTTACCAGCTTTGTGACCCTTGGACAAGCTTCTTTATCCATGGCTTTAGACTCCCCATCATAATGAGGGGGATAGTACCTATCCTATAGGACCCATGTGAGGTTTAGTTAATATATACAAAGTGATTACAGCATGTCTATTATACAGTAGACTATTATTCTACCTAATATTCAACTTAACATAAAAGTAAATCCTGTGGTCAGGAAGTATGAGATAAAGGCTAGTTATATGCGTGGTAAGGCCAAAAGGTAGAAGGCCCAATAGCCAAGAGGAAGGAACTGAAGAAATCAGAGGCGAAGCTTACTTAGCCCCCCACATTTCAGGGCCATTACTCAAGTTCTCCTTGATTTAAAAAAAAAAAAAAAAAAAAGCACAGCCCTGGCTGGTGTGCTGTTGGTTGGGCATCATCCTGTGCACCAAAAGGTGCCAGTTCAGTTCCCAGTCAGGACACATGCCCAGGTTGTGGGCTCAATCCCTGGTAAGGACTTGAAGGAGGCAGCCTATTATTTCGCTCTCACATCAATGTTTCTCTCTCTCCTTAAAAGTCAGTTTAAAAATCATTTTTTAAAAAGAACATACTTTATTGATTTTTTACAGAGAGGAAGGGAGAGGGAGTTAGAAACATCACTGAGAGAGAAGCACTGATCAGCCGCCTCCTGCACACACCCTGCACTGGGGATGTGCTCCCAACCAAGGTACATGTCCTTGACCAGAATCGAACCTGGGACCTTTCAGTCCACAGGCCGACACTCTATCCACTGAGCCAAATTGGTTACGGCAGTTTAAAAATCTTTAAAACAACAACAACAACAAAACAGAAAATGAGTTTTAAGTTATTTTGTTTCTGCTAGCAGGGAGGGCATAGTCGTCCTACCTTGACAAAGCATGCCCTGACAATAAGCCAACATTGGGAGAAGGCAGAGAAAAAGAATTCCAGGTAAGACAGGAAGGATTCTAAAAGCTACAGGCTACAATACCAGAAACAGACATGCTACGTGTTTTAGGATACATGCCTGAGCCCAGTATGAATTGGGTGTTGCTCTACATACAACCACAGACGAGAAACATCCATGGTTTGGACAGGTTCCTCCTGTTCTTTGGGTGGTGAATGCAAGATACTTTATAGTATCATTCTTTGAACTTAGAGTCTTTCCAACTAACATCTACTGAGAAGTCTGAAGAATACCCCTTCAATAAGGCAAATAAAAACATTTAATGACCCTATTCCCACCTCCCTTCCTCCCCAGTGAAGAATTCTGCCTCTTCCTTCTTTGCCAGGAGGCAGAGATATAACCCAAGGTTGAAAAACACATAACAACGGTCTCAAATGACTTAGATTTAATCAACGGAAGCAAACTAAATGGAAAGCTCACAACAGAGAAGAATTACGTGTCAGTGCCTTTTGCAAACTGAGCTGGGACAGAAAGGGACTGGGGCTGCCCCTCAACCTGATCCTTTCCAAACAAAGACATCCTCAGTGTCCCTGGCCATCTGGCGCAGGCAAGGAGGAGACTGTTGGCTCTGTGTGTTGAGGTCACCTTGCCCACCACTCACTCCTGGCCAGCATCAGGGGCCCCACACTGCTGGCTCTGGTCATCGCCCTTCTTTTTGTGGCCGGAGACGATGTCATCAATCCGCAGCAGCAGAACTGCAGTCTAGGAGAAAAACCACAGCCCAAAGAGGTCAGTAGAGAAGGAAAGGGCATTTATTTTCTTTTTAGACATTATCACCTGGCTCCTCCTACACAATTACCATTTTATCTGAAAGCTATCTTTTCAGTCTTAAAATGCAGTTCTTCCTAAGCCAGGAATGCAGCTTGTACACCTTGCTTTTTCATTAATCCTCACCAGAGGATATTTTTTCCACTGATTTTTTAAAACAAGAGTGGAAGGGAAGGGGGAAAGAAACATTGACGTGAACGAGACACATCAATTGCTTGCCTCCTACACGTGCCCTGACTGTACTGGACCTGCAGCCCAGGGATGTGCCTTTGAGCAGAAACTGAGCCTGCCACTTTGGTGCGCAGGCCAATGTTCTAACCACTGAGCAACACCGGCAGGGCACCTTGCCTTTTTATATGAGTTAAAGATAAGTAGGGAATGGAATTCCTTGTGGATCTTTGTGAAATACTCTGCCTCCCATACCCCTCCCTTCAAGATGGGACTGCACACACTAGTTTCTGGTTCTCTGGGAATAAACAGTACAGCATATGCCTTGGGGTGCCTCACCTCTACTGCCGTCTTATATATTTGCAGTTTTACAGCCAATGGCTCCCAGATGCCTAGTTCTTTCATGTCCACCAAAGTGCCTGTTTCACCATTTACACCCCAGGTCTCACAGTTCTCCTGGGTATGCTTGGCCTGTAGTTGAAACAAGCATAAACAGTTAAAAGGGAAAACACTAGGAATAAGTAAGCTAGCAGGGAACATTAGGTAAAAATCTAAACCAAAAACACTGGATTGGTAAGGAAAGGATAAGAGAAAATGTCAATGACAACAAACAAGTCAATAATTAGGAGCAGAGATATTAAGGAAACAAGCTATAAAAGAAAACCTGGAGAGACAGATGTCAGCCATCCTCCAGCCAAACACAGCTTCCTCTACCCCCTCAAGAGAAGAGCATGAAAAGGAACTCACCCGAAGAGAGGTAAGTAGACGAATGGTGCTGGCTCCACAGTTCTGGATCAGGGTACGAGGAATGACCTCCAGGGCCTGGGCAACAGCCCTGTAGGGCCACTGCTCCACACCAGTCATGGCCTTGGACTTCTCTGTCAAGGCATGGGCCACAGCCATCTCACAGGCCCCGCCCCCGGGCACCAGCTGAGGGTCCAGGAAGACGTTGCGGCACACCTGCATGGCATCCTGGAGGTTGCGTTCTACTTCCTTGGGAAAGCAAACAGATAATATCAAGAAAAGCTCCATGACTCAGGGATAAATCAGAGGCACCAAAGGACTTCCGGACTGCCAAGTTCAGTAACCCCCAAAGACAGCAAGTAAGAAAGGTCCTTGGAATCCCTGCTGGGCAAGCCAGAGGCTGGTTACCTTGGGCAAACACAGTAACTACAACTGCAAAAGGGTTGGGGGTGGGACACCGGTGTCACTCTGTGGAGTTAGGTTTCTTACTAGCTACGTGCCTGTGGGTAAGTTAACCTCATTGAGGGGGAAAAAAGTAGTATTTATGCCCCGGCCACTAGCTCAATGGTTAGACCATCTGCCTGCATTCCAAAGGGTCACAGGTTCGATCCCCAGCCCCAGTTGGTGCATGTGTGGGAGGCAACCAATCGATGTGTCTCTCTCACATGGATGTTTCTCTCTCCCCCTCGCTTCCACTCTCTCTAAAAATCAATGGATAAAACATCCTTGGGTGAAGATTAACAAAAGAAAAAAAGTAATTTCAACTTAAAAAATAAGGAAGCAATGATTGATTACCAGGAGAGTGATGAATCACTACTTAATGGGCATTATCTCAGTTTTGCGAGATGTGAACCAGAAAAAGTGCTGGAGACCTGTGATATAAGAATGTGAATATACTTTAAAAATAAGCAGGCCTGACAGGTGTGGCTCAGCAGCTGAGCATCAACCCAGGAACCAAGAGGTCACTGGTTCAATTCCAGGTCAGGGTCAGGGTCAGGGTCCATGCCTGGATTTCAGGCTTATCCTCAGTAGGGGGCACGCAGGAGGCAGCCAAATCGATAATATTTCTCTCTTATCGACATTTCTAACTTTGTTCCTTTCCTTCCTCTTTCAAAACAAAAAATCAGCAAAACTTTTTTTTTCAAGTAAGCAGGAGAGACAGATAAAATTAAATAGCTATACATGGACAACAGGGTGATTTTAAGTCCTCTGGGAAACTTAAGAAATTCAGTCACACTTTCAAGGCTGACTCACCGAGAGAATCTCTTTGCTGGCCCCCCGGAGAAGAATGGTACAGGCTTTGGGGTCTTTACACTCAGTGATGAACGTAAAGTACTCATCTCCGATTTTCTTGATTTCCAGCAGGCCCGCTCCTGTTCCCACGTCATCGTCTCTCAGCTCCTCTGGTCGGCTGACTATCCGGGCCCCACAGGCTCTATTGGTCAGATGAGGGGCAGGAGGAACCAGATGTTTTCAGATATTTTCACTCACCGCCCTAGGCCCTAGAGTCTGTGGCTGGGATAAGGGCAAAAGTGATTGCTACCCAAAACTCAAGAGGTCTTGGCTGCCCGGTGAAACAGGTTTTCAAACATGTATTGGCGAAGTTTCCCTAAACTAATACTGCTTTATAAATAAGTATGCCCAGCTAAGGCAGCTACTATAACCAGATAATTTGGACAAATGAGCTCTTACACATACCTAACATGAACATACCACAAAATAGTCATTTCTAGAAGAATTAATTCTGTACTACCATGTTAGATTTCAAGGCCAATAATAGGACTCTACTAAAGATGATGCAAAGGCAAGTAAGTATATGTCTGACCCAATTTTAATAAATGCAGGACTAATATTGTATTTGTCATTCTTTCCCCCCACTCATGACATGTAGGCAATCAACTAAGTATATGTACATATGCCCAGAGCCATTTCAGAGCAAGCTGAAGTGTAAAATTCGATTTGGATCTATGATATATTCTGTGTTTCTGTGATGTTGGGGCAGACTTATATTTTATATAAATTAGCATTAAAAATTACTGGTATCTGACACAGGCATCAGCGCAGAAATAGTGAGTGTAGTCTAAAGTTGTATTAACAGCAACTGCGGACCAATTAAGGAAATTGCTGGTTCTGCTATATTCTGAGCTAGTTAAAAACAGGCTATGTTTGTCTGCAATGGACCCCGACACCAAGTTAGCGAGCGATCACAGATGTCTAAGTAGAAGCTGGTCACTACTGGTTAGGAGCAGTACAGAAGTGACAACTGTTAGATTAGATAAAGGACTTTTGAAAATGGCAGACAGCTAAACCCAGGACCTATAACTGCTTTGACTGATTACATCATATGCTACACTTTTTCAGGTAATGATGACTGCATTATGAAGCTACAGAATAGGAATACTTGGAAAGGAAGAATCTTATTTTTACCTAACCTACTCACCTAGCGATGCGATTATTGTCTGTCTTCCGGACTCTGCGGATGGCTGTGATATTGGCCCGCATGAGGTAGTGCTGAGCTAAATCTGCAAACCCAAGAGCAGAGGTAAGCTCAAAACCAGAACTCCTGGGTTCTGAACTGGTTTCTTCTCAGATCTTCAATGTACCCTAACTATCACGTTTATTATATTCAATCTATGCCAATACAGGGAGGAGGGAATCACCCGTTCTCCCCTACCTCAACAGCAGGCTAAAAAATGAGTGGAGTCCAGCCCAGCAGGCGTGGCTCAGTGGCTGAGCATCAACCTGTGAACCAGGAGGTCCTGGTTCAATTCCTGGTCAGGGCACACGTCCGGGTTTTGGGCTCGATCCTTAGTAGGGGGAATGCAGGAGCCAGCCAACCAATGATTCTCATCATTGATATTTCTCTCTCTCTCCCCCTTCCTCTCTGAAATCAATAAAAATATATATTTTTTAAAAAGAGTGGAGCCGAAACCCGTTTGGTTCAGTGGACAGAACGTCAGCCTGCAGACTGAAAGGTCCCGAGTTCGATTCCAGTTAAGGACATGTACCTTGGTTACGGGCACAATCCCAATAGGGGATGTGCAGGAGGCAGTTGATCGATATTTCTCTCTCATTGATGTTTCTAACTTTCTATCCCTCTCCCTTCCTTTCTGTAAAAAATCAATTAAAAAAAAATATACACATATAAAAAGAGTGGAACCCTGACCGGTTTGGCTCAGTGGATAGAGTGTCGACCTATGGACTGAAGGGTCCTAGGTTTGATTCTGGTCAAGGACATGTACCTTGGTTGCAGGTGCATTCCCAGTAGGGGTGTGCAGGAGGCAGCTGATCAATGTTTCTCTCTCATGGATGTTTCTAACTCTTTATCCCTCTCCCTTTCCCTTTGTAAAAAATCAATAAATTAGCCGAGACCGGTTTGGCTCAGTGGATAGAGCGTTGGACTGCGGACTGAAGGGTCCCGGGTTCGATTCCGGCAAGGGCATGTACCGTGGCTGCGGGCACATCCCCAGTAGGGGGCGTGCAAGAGGCAGCTGATCGATGTCTCTCTCTCATCGATGTTTCTGACTTTCTATCCCTCTCCCTTCTGCTCTGTAAAAAATCAATAAAAAAATATTTTTTAAAAAATCAATAAATTAAAAAAAAAGAAAAAAGAGTGGAGTCCTACCTGAGATGCCCTTTTCAGTGATGACCACATCGGGCTTCACATGGATAATGTCTTCACAGAGCTGCTGGATGTACTCTTCTTCCATTTGGAGGATTCGGGTGAAGTCTTCCTCTCGTGTGATCTCAATGTCAGTCTGTGTGGTGGAAAGTCAGGATAAATTGATTCTTATTCACAACCCTTTTTAATAACTTCCAACTACCTTATTTTTCTTTAGCACTTCAAAACTATTAACTACTATTCTATTGACGCATTAGAAAAGGTGACGTGTTAGTGTCAAGGTGAGGCGAGAGCTGGGTTCAAATCCTGATTTGACCAGTATCAGCTGTGTTCCTTAATCCAACTTTCCTGATCTTTAGATTCCTCACCTGTAAAATGGAAGTCAAAACCAACCGCCTTAAAGGGTTGTTTTAAGACTCAGAAATTACATATAAAGGTCAGTAATTGACAGTTAGTAGGCATGTAATAAACATACCTTTATTTCCCATGTACATATTAATAGTTAGGATTCCTATACCAACTTTAAGGACTAGAACCGGGAACCCACCTGGCTCTCCCCCTTCTTGTACTCCAGAGAGGAGTCCAGCAGCACGATGCGGGGGCTCTTGATGTAGCGGCGCATTCGTGGATGGGTCACGTCTTTGTTAATCATGACTCCGCGTAGAACACACGAGTCTTCAATAATGCCCCCAGGAATCTGCACAAAACATCCACTTTAATCCACAACCAGGAGGAGACATTTCTCAGTTCTCTTCCCAAATGTTCATCTCTCCCAAAGGATCACTATTTTGGGTTTCCAAAGTATCTTTCTTCCATGAACCTCAAAAACAAATACTGTTACAATCACATTTTTTTCCCTCTAGGAAGCATATCAATCTTGGACCATAACACCTAATTTGAAGATCAGGCAAGACTCACAGAAACAGACTGACAAATATTTAATCGCAAGGGGCTCAGATTTCTTCTCCTTCCTGAAAGCTATTCCCACAGGATTTTAGGCTTGGGGCTCCATCTACTGGCTACAAGATATTAATGCTATTTTTAAAAAATGCTTTTATTGATTTTGGAGGGAGAGGAAGAGATAGAAACATGAATGAAGAGAAAGAATGATTGATCAGCCTACTGCATTTCCCACACTGGGGACTGACCCAGTCCCCTGACCTGGAATCAAACAGTGACCTCCTGGTTCATAGGCCAATGTTCAACCACTGGGCCATTAATGCTACTTTTTGATCTTAAACTAATAATAGGGAGATGCAGAAAGTATTCTGGGGTTTATTAACAGAATATTGCAGAGCCTTTCTTTATATACCAACCAAGTGGCTAATATTTACACAAACATGGAGACACCAATAAACCTTTCTCTAGCCCCTATAAACTTAGTGTACAGACAGCAGAGAAGGTAATAGAATTATTCCATGAATACCCCCTTTTTTAAGTTTTTGTTTCCCAGGCAACAAATATTCTTCCTAGTGATCACTATAAAGATATATTGCTCTGATTTAAACCTATTTCCTCCACAAATGGGATGACTCATGCTAGGGAACAATTGTTTCCAAAGTATTAATTGGAAGTTTACCTTTTCCACCTTTGCATATTTCTTGATATCAATCTCCTTCCGACCGTTCTCCTCATACTGTACAGTTTTGACAGCATCCAAGGCGATGCTGCAAGCCAGAGAGGACCACCGACTGATGGCTTTGGTAGTAATGGAGCTGTTGATAATGTTCAGCATCATATCTCGGTTACTGGTGTCGACGGGAGTACTGGGGAAAAGAAAAACAGGTAGTATGCTCAACAGAAATATTGTACATTTAAGAAGAATCCCTTATCTATATCTCAATGACTAATAATGGGCCAAAAGGCAGAATTAGGGAATCTGTTCCTTTGTAGTAAACAAAGCAACATCAAGTAATCTTGTCCATCCTTCTGCCTTTTCAGCAAGATTACAACTAACCCATTCCTGAAAGATATGTCAAATCCCCCAAGTAATCTGTTCCCGTGTTTGACAACTCTTTTACACTTACATATAGACTTTCAGTAAAATGATTTGTTCACCTTCTGGTTCAAATAAAAATTCTAAAACTTTTACAACTTTTACAAGAAATGTTTGGTATTTGAAACCTAACCCCTAGCAAATTCTGAGTTCCTCTTAATTATCAGCCTCAGCCTTGGCCAGTGATGCTCAATGGTTAGTGTCAGGCCATGCACCAAAATGTCACAGGGCTTGATTCTCTGTTCAGGGTACATATTTGGTTGCCCTCCACTTGGGGTACATGAGGGAGGCAACCAATCGATTTGTCTCTCTCACATCAATGTTTCTCTCTTTCCCCCTCCCTCCCATTTTTTCTAAAAAAAACAAATCAATGAAAACAATGTCACCAGGTGAGAATTAACTAAAAAATAAATAATCAGCATTGGTCTGTACTATCCACTTGAACACCTGGTTTTAGTCTATCTAGCACCTTAACATCTAGTGCACCACATAGTGTTTATTATTTTTACTAGTATGTGTTTGTCTCCCCTAACAAAATTTGTACATGGTGAGGACATTCAGAACCATAAAATGAAATTGTAAGTGTCCTTGGATATCATCTTGTTCAAATTTTCACATATTACTTAACTCTTATAAAAACAGTGTAAGGCACATAATACACAATCATTAAATATTGCTGAAGTGTGCATTTTAGGGAAGAAGCAATAACTCCAAAAGTATTATATATGCATGCAGTTATTGCTTGATAAAAAAAATTTTAAAAAAGCTTTCTAAAGATTCAGCTCCACATGCTCGCATTCTTTGAGTATTTCTACATTCTTTTTTTCTTAATAATTATTTTTTAAAATTCTCACCTGAGGATATTTTTCCATTGATTTTTAGAAAGTGTGGAAGAGAGAGAAAAATATCGTTGTGAGAGAAACGCATCGATTGGCTGCCTCCTGCAGGAGCCCTGACCAGGGCCCGGGTCAGGGAGGAGCCTGCAACTGAGGTATGTGCCCTGAACCAGAATCAAACCCGGGACCCTTAGGTCTATAGGCCGACACTCAGTCCACTGAGCAAAACTGGCTAGGGTGGCGCTACAGTCTAATACAAAAATAATTTAAATCAAACTCCTCATCCCCTAAGAGTGCCAGATAGATTATCATATACTTTATTAATAGCAGGCAATACAATACAAAGTTACCAAATTACTAGGTACCCAATGATCCAACCATATAAAAGGATAGAACATTACAGGTTTTACTCTTAAAACAATTTATTTTTAATCAAAAGAATTTTGCATTGTGCATATCATGATTTAACTAACATTCCCTAAAGTTAATTTTTTTAAATGTTTTTATTGATTTTAGAGAAAGAGGAAGAGAGTGGGGGATAGAAATATTGATGAGAGAGATAGAAACATGGATGAGAAAGAAACATCAGTCAATTGCCTCCTGCACATCCCCTATTGGGGATTGAACCTGCACCCCAGGCATGTGCTCTGACTGGGAGTCGAACCAGTGACCTCAACTGAGCCACACAGGGCAGGGCATAACATTCCCTGAAGTTAGAATTCATGCGTTTCTATATCCCTTTCGTTACCCTATTAGCACTCAGCAAAAAGATTAACAAGTTCTTTGATTACTACATGGGATTTAAATAGCATTTTCAGTCCCAGTCATCATCCTTCACAGCATTTTATCACAATACTGGCTGAATTAGTTATAATCATATATATGGTAGGATATTTAAAAACCTGTTGTAACAGTTATCTAACTCCTTATTCTCCCCACAAGAATCTAAACTATGCCCTGGCTAGTATGGAGCAGTTTTTGGAGTGTCATCCCATTCACCAAAAGGTCGTGGGTTCAATTCCCTGTCAGGGCACAAGCTTACGTTGCGGGTTCAGTCCCTGGTTGAGGTGCATAGAGGAAGCAGCCACTCCACAGTTCCCTCTCCTTCTCTAAAATCAATAAACATAACCTCAGCCTGGCAGGTGTGGCTCAGTGGCTGAGCGTTAACCAGAAGGTCACAGTTCAATTCTGGTCAGGGCACATGCCCAGGCTGTGGGCTCAATTCCCAGTACACGGTGTGCAGGAGGCAACTGATCAATGATTCTGTTTCATCGCTGATGTTTCTCTCCCCCTCTCTGGGGGAACACACACACACACACACACATTTTAAAAAATAATGAAGTGGTTCAACTCTTTTCTTTAAAAAACAACAAAACCCTAGCTGGTCTGGCTCAATGGATAGAGCCTCGGCCTGTGGACTAACAGGTCCCAGGTGCAATTCCCATCCAGGGCACGTGCCTGAGTTGTTGGCTTGTGAAGGAGGCACCTGATCAATGACTCTCTCATCACTGATGTCTCTCTCTCTCTGAAATCAATATGTATGTATTGATTAGGTAGGTCTAGAAAAATAGACCTACCTTCTAAAACCTTAGATTTTACATATATATTATAATATATATATATAAGGTTTTAGAAGGTAGGTCTATTTTACTTACTACACATTTGCCCCACAGTGCCTAACATGGGAACCAAAAGATAGCATGTAATCAAAATGTTACAAGGAATTAAACCTAGTTCCTTTTTATTTGTATTCTTTGCCATTTTCTAAAACTTTTATTTCACTTAGCCTTTACATTTTGTTCTCCCCTTTGCTCCTCCTCACAAAATAATACAAAGAGTTAAACCCCAGTATGTGTGATATACCTGGACTTCTTTTCACCTAAGAACAGATCGTTCTGTCAGGCCTCCCATATTTGATACTACCCCCTTCTGGTCCTCCCCTAGTACCTGATTTTCTTAAGGGTGCTGATCATATCATCCAATGCCTTTCGATAAGCACTGATCACCACTGTTGGATGCATCTGCTGCTCTAGGAAGTGCTCAGCCACAGAGAGCATCTCTCCAGCTGAAAAAGGATACAGACACCATAATACTTTAAAAAGTACCTGGATATAAAGGCAACTTCATTATGCTTCTAGAGATACCTTACCTTTCAACCTAAAATAGTCTATTTGGCTATAAATACTATCCCAAATTGTACACTTTGTACAGGCAATTAATAAAGAAAATACCTTTATTGTACATATTACAATGGTCAAAAATTGATCTTAGGATTTATTTTCTTGACCTAACTATATATGTTATTAGTTTTCTAAACAAAAGGAAAACATTTTCCCAAAATTCTAAAACAGAAAAAAAAAAACCACATAACAGAAAACTGATTTATTATTTCAACACCTAGAATGCAAATTGCTGGTACTAAAACCAAAAACAGAACACAGAAACCTTACATCTGGAAGAATACCCAAAAAAATGTACAAAATTTACCCTCTGGAAGAGAAATTATTAGTAAAGTGTCCCTTTCTTTTCAAATTTGTCTTTACTTTGTAATTAATACACACACAAAATACATAAACACAAAAGCTTGTTTCTTAAAAAACAATTTAACAAGAGAAATGTAAATGTTTTTGGTTTTTCACAAGTTGCTTATACTACCTGCCCATAGGCATTTACTTTTTTTTTTTTTTTTTTTAAATATATTTTATTGATTTTTTACAGAGCGGAAGGGAGAGGGATAGAAAGTCAGAAACATCCATGAGAGACATCTATCAGCTGCCTCTTGCACGCCCCCTACTGGGGATGTGCCCGCAGCCAAGGTACATGCCCTTGCCGGAATCGAACCCGGGACCCTTCCGTCCACAGTCCGACGCTCTATCCACTGAGCCAAACCGGTCTCGGCCATAGGCATTTACTTTTTAAATTTACACAAATGTGGCCAAGTTTGCATATATACTCCTTATGTACTCAAATGTTTAAATTCAATACTTCGTAACGATTTCTAAGTGACACCATGTATACGGAAAGAAAGATAATCAAATATTTTAACAAGATGCTCAAATAAGTTAGCTTAGAGCCCTGGCCAGTGTCTTAGTGGTTAGAGCGCCAGTCTGCACACCAGAGTCCAAAGCTCAATTCCCAGTCAAGGGCACGTACCGGAGGTAACCAACTGAAGTCTCTCTCACACCGATGTTTCTCCTCCCAACCCCCTATTCTTTCCTCTCTCTCCCTCTCTCAAAAAAAAAATATATCAAAGGAAAAAATATCCTCCTCAGGTGAGGGAAGAAAAAAAAAAGCTCACTTAAAAAGGATATGCCCAGAAGGAGAACCAAGATGGCGGCATAGGTAAAACACCTATCTTGCCGTCATACACAGCAATTTTAAAACAACTTAACGAAAGAACAAACACCTTCCAGAATCACCAGAAAGCTGGCTGAGTGAAAATTCCACAAATAAAAGTGAAGATAAGACACTATGACTCGGAGGAGCGGTGGCGGACAGCGTTGAAGATTGACGCGGAGAGAGGTGTGGAGGAGCGTGCGCCAGTGGAGAGGGCGGGTGGCTGAAAACTGGCCAGTTTTCTCGAACGGGGAGACAAAGACGTCCCACTGGACTGATTCTCCAGCTCTGGGCGAAGTCCAGGGAACCCACTATCATACGGGGTAAAAACTGGACAGTGGGAGGGCACGCCAAAGCTCAGGTGCTGCAGGGGTCTCCCGGCTTGTGGAGAAGGGATCTTGCGTGTGAACTTGGGAACAGCTCAGGTGAGTGACCGCGTAGAGAGCGCTCTGCGACTTGGGAAACCATCAGACTGCTTTGTTTTACGACATTGGGTGTGACATTGGGTGAGACATTGGGTGTGCAGACTCATTTGGGGAGAGTCTGAATTCCCCGGCAGCCGGTGGAGCTTGGCAGCAGTGGCTCTCTCTCAGAGGTGCTGGCGGCCATTGCCACCGACACAGACTCCCTGGGGCCACACAGGGCGGAGCTAACGCTGTCTGCTTGGCCCGGAGACTCCGCCCATCCAACCCGAGCACAGCTGAACTTCACAGACAATTGGCCTGGAGGTCAACCCCTCCAAGTGCTAACAACGATTAACCTGAGCTTAACTTCAGCAAGACTGTACAACCCATATCCACCTCAGGTAACTGGGGAGGCTGACCCACTGTCCCTAGTAGGAAGTCTACCACACAAAGCTAATTGACCAACTCAGGGAAGCAGCCACGATGCAGAGACATGGAAAGAAATCAGATGTGAAAGAAATGGAGGAAAAAAAACGACTGGACATGGAATTCAAAACCACGGTTATAGGGCTTCTCAAGAGGCTCCTACAAAAGGTCGAGACCTATAAGGGAATAAGCAAGACCGAAAAGGAAATGAACTAGACCCTCAAGGATATGAACGAGACCTGCAAGGAAATAATCAAGACCAATGTGGAAATGAATGAGTCCTACAAGGAAATGAAGGAGACCCTCAAGGATATGAAGGAGACTCTCAAGGATATGAAAAAGGACCAACCAGAAATTAAGCATACACTGACTGAAATAAAAAATATTATACAAAGACCTAAAAGTGCTCTGGAGCACCCCAAGAATCAAGTTAAAGATTTGAAATACAAAGAGGTAAAATCCACTCAGCTGAAAAAGCAAGAAACCAAAAGAATCCAAAAAATTGAAGATAGTATAAGGGGCCTCTGGGACAACCTCAAGCATACCAACATCCGAATTATAGGGGTGCCAGAAAAAGAGAGAGAGCAAGACAATGAAAACCTATTTGAAGAAATAGTGACTGAAAACTTCCCACACCTGGTGAAAGAAATCGACTTAGGAGTCCGAGAAGCGCACCGAACCCCAATATATAGGAACCCTAAGAGGACCACACCAAGGCACATCATGATTAAAATGCCAAGAGCAAAAGACAAAGAGAGAATATTAAAAGCAGCAAGAGAAAAACAGATGGTTACCTATAAGGGAGCACCCATATGATTGTCAGCGGATTTCTCAACAGAAACGATGCAGGCCAGACGCGAGTGGCAAGAAATATTCAAAGTGATGGACAGCAAGAATCTACAACCAAGATTACTCAATCCAGCAAGGCTATCATGCAGAATTGAAGGTCAGATAAAGCGCTTCGCAGACAAGAAAAAGCTAAAGGAGTTCATCACCACCAAACCAATACTATATGAAATGCTGAAAGATATTCTTTAAGAAGAGGAAGAAGAAAAAGATAAAAGTGTAAATTAGGAACAACAAATACACATCTATCAACAAATGAATCTAAAATCAAGTGAATTAATAAGCTGATGAACAGGATAAACTGGTGAATGTAACAGAATCACGGACATAGAGAGGGAATGGACTGACAACTCTTGGGGAGAAAGGGGGTGTGGGAAGTGCAGCAAGAGACTGGACAAAAATCATGCAACTATGGGAGAGGACAGTGGAGGGGGGTGAGGGTGGAGGGTGGGATGGGTACCAGGTGGAGGGGAACTATAGGGTGAAAAAAAAGGGAACAATGTAATTAATAAACTGAACAATAAAGATAAAAAATAAAGATATATGGGAAAAGTAAAAAAAAAAAAAGGATATGCCCTGTTAAACAGAATGGTAATAGAAGATGTCTTTAGTGATGGCAAAATTCCCTCTCTCCCTTTCATAAAGAATTATGAATTTCCTAGAGGCCCGGTGCACACATTTGTGCACTAGCGATGTCCCTTGGCCTGGCCTGCACCCTCTAGCAATCCAAGACCCCTTGGGGGAGGTCAGAAAGCTGGTTTAGGGCAGATCTCCACAGGCCATGCCGAGGGACCCCATCAGGGCAGGTGAGGGACCATGGGAAGGGTCCGGGGCATGTCTGGCCAGTCCCATTCAGTCCCGAATGGCTGGACCCCACAGCAAGGTAACCTACTGGTTGGAACATCTTCCCCCTGGTGGTCAGTGCACATCATAGTGACTGGTCAAATGAATGGTCAGACACTTAGCACATTAGGCTTTTATTATATAGGATGAGATCATCTGGAAAACCAGATAGGCTAAGCCCCTAAATGGTGCCAGCCACTTTCCTTTCTCTTTTTAAAGCAACATACTAGTATATGTAAGATATCTAGATTCATGAATACTTAACCTACCTATTATCTCCAGGAGATTCAACTAGGATTTATTAGCTAGAAAATTCTGCCTGATATCTAAAACTCATCATCCACCTAAAAATGAGAAAACATTTGAAGTCTTCACTATTTCATCTTTAGAGTATAGAACTGGTCATATATAATTCTCAATCCTCAACAGAATTCAATCTAAAGATGTGATTAGTTGGTGATGCAAGTAAATTTGCCACTCAACTTACCATTCTCAAAATGCAGTACACAAAGGCATTTTAGAAATAATTCAAAATTTCCCTTTTAAAAAGTTCATATAATAGTTTGCACCCAGTGGTAGAGTGTTCACCTATGGAGCAGGAGGTCAGGGTTCCATTCCCAGTCAGGGCATACACCCAGGTGGTGTCCAGCTCAATCCCCAGGGCAGGGCATGCAGAAGGCAGCTGATCAATGATTCTCTCTCATCAATGATGTTTCTCTCTCTCCTTCTCGTCTCTGAAATCAATAAAAATATACTTAAAAAAAATAAAAAGTTCATATAATAATTTTTTAATAGAGTCCAGTGGCTAGGTAGGACTCTATTTTTTAGGCATGTGGGCCAACAGCAGAAATTGGAATCTCTAAAATATAGTTCTTTTCTCATTGCCTAACACTGTTGATGCAATGAGATTTTAAAAAACGAATGCTTTTGGCCTGGCCAGGATGGCCCAGTGGTTGAGTGTTGACCTATAAACCAGGAGGTCACACGGTTCGATTCAGTCAGGGCATATGCTGGATTGCAGGCTCAATGCCGTGTGGGGCATGCAGGGGGCAGCTGATCAATGATTCGCTCTCATCACTGATGTTTCTCTCTCTTCATCTCTCTTCTTCACTGAAATCAATAAAAAAATATTTTTTAAATGTTTCAGGCCTTAGTTGGTGTGGCTCAGTTGGTTGGAACATCATCCCTTACAGCAAATGGTGTTGGTTTAGATTCCCGGTCAAGATACATACCCAGGTTTTTGGGTTTAATCCCCAGTCAAGGGAGCGTGTGGAAAGCAACCAATTGATGTTTCTCTCTCTCATCAATGTTCCTCTCTGTGTCTCTCTTCCTCTCTAAAAATCAATTACAAATTTTTAAAATAAAATTCAAATGAATGTTACTCTTATAAAAATTTCACCAACTTAAAACTTACATAAAAGCCATACACCAAGTTTTAAGAAGTGATCCTTTATGATCCTATAAGTGGAACAATTAGTCATTAGAACTTAACAATTAAGACTCATTTTCAATGACTACTTAACCTACCTATTATCTCCAGGAGATTCAACTAGGATTTTAGATTCAACTAAAATTTGTAACACCAAAATAGGTATTTACATCCTTTCACTCACAGACATGTGCAGAGATGAGAAATTTGAATCACTCAATGAATACATTTCCAGATGAGTTTAAATAAGACAACCTTCTGCCTTGTTTTAGCTCTCACTGTAAACAAGTTCCCTTTATGTGATATACACTGAGTGGCCAATTATGATCTCTGCACCCATAATAATCTGGCCACTCGTGTGTGTGTGTGTGTGTGTGTGTATTTATACATTAGAGGCCCAGCGCATGAATTTGTGCATGGGCTGGGTCCAGCTAGCCTGACTGGGGTAAGAGATATGGGCAGTTGTTTGGTCTGCCTGCTAGTCGAACTCCTGATCAAGGGGATAATTTGCCTATTAGCCTTTTATTATATAGAAAATACACTGCGTGGCCAGATTATTATGTGTTCAGAGATTAGGATAAGCTGGCCATTCATTGTATTTAGTACAATGTTTTTTACATTTTTGTTTATTGTGTTGATTTCAGTGTTTAGAATGGCCCCCAAGCATAGCACTAAAGTGCTGTCTAGTTTTTAAATGCAAGAAGGCTGTGATGTGCTTTATAGAAAAAGCATATTAGCTTTGTTTAGGCATAAATTATAATGCTATTGGCCATGAGCTCAGTGTTAATAAATCAGTAATATTAGATAAAATGTCTTTAAAACAAAATAAAAAACACACAAAATAAGGTGTATGTATTTATCAGTTGAATGTGACCAGAGGCTGGCAGGAACCTAACCCCATATTTCCCCCAGGAGTGATTAGTATTTGCTCATTTAGTTTGTGGTGATTTTTAGAATATAATTTACTGTGACTTACGAGAATCAACTATATTTTATTCAACCAGATTTACACAGCTCATGCTATACCATTGATTAATATTTTATACTCAACTGGAGAGGATACATGGATAATTAGCAACATGTTATTTAAATATTTGTAATTAGTAGACTGGTAAAAATTTCCTTCTTAAAATAAGACAGACAGACATTTCTGGCAAAAACCTTCCTGTTTCAATCCTATTTTCCTTATCAAACTTCCATTTTTCTCTTACCAAGAATAATTACTGATGTGGTCCCATCTCCAACCTCTTCATCCTGTGTCCGGCTAATTTCAATCATGGACTTGGCTGCTGGGTGCTGAACTTGAATCTAAAAAGAAAAATGTAGACTGCCACTAAAAACAATACTCAAAGATCTTTTCATCTATTCTGCTTAGCTTAAAAGATTAACAGTGGCCCCCAAAGGCCGCCTCCACACCCTTCATGCAACGCATGTTCATGGGGAACCTGGTGCTAAGCCATTTGTAGGTGACCTGCTTCTGGGTCAGGGTTTTGTATGTAGCAGAGCAGCTCTCTTGCTGCGATCTATTGAAAGTCAGCCCTCGACACAAGGGTTTAAATAAATAAATAAACATGGCTCCCAAAATATCTAAGTAAATCACCTTTTCAAGTCCCTCTCTTTTTAGGGAAAAATGTATTATGCCAAGTGAACTACTAAAGTTTTTTGAGAACAGAACAATAACTTACAACTTATTTACTAGGAGCACCACTGGTATGGTTGAATTATGTCCTCCAAAAGGACATGTTGATATCCTACCCTCTTGCAACCGTAAATGTGACTATATTTGGAAACAGGGTCATTACAAACATAAACAAGTTAAGATGAGGTTAGACAAATATTACGATAGGCTCTAAATCCAACTATTGGTGTCCTTACAATGAGAGCTACAGGAGAACAGCCATATGGCGACGAAGGAGGAGACCGAGTTTACCAGCCAAGGAATGCCAAGGATGTGGTCAACCATTAGAATCTAGAAAAGGCAAAGAAGGATTCTTGCCTACAGTCTTCAGAGCATGACACCTTGATTTCAGATTTCTAGACACCAGGCTATGAAAGAGTAAGTTTTATTTCTTAAAGTCACACAAGTTGTATTGATTTGTTCCAGCAGCCCTAAGAAACTAGTCATCATCTACACATATCTTTTGGGGTACTTTATCAAGTTGTTAGAAAGCATAATGAGCCGAGACCGGTTTGGCTCAGTAGATAGAGCGTCGGACTGTGGACTGAAGGGTCCCGGGTTCGATTCCAGTCAAGGGCATGTGCCTTGGCTGTGGGCACATCCCCTGTGGGGGGCGTGCAGGAGGCGGCTGATCGATGTTTCTCTCTCATTGATATTTCCGGCTTTCTATCCCTCTCCTTTCCTCTCTGCAAAAAATCAATAAAAAATATATTTTAAAAAAAAGAAAGCATAATGAAAAGTCTCACCTCTCGAAGAATGGCATTGCCATCGTTAGTCATCACAATGCCTCCCATTGGATCCAACAGCATCTAGGACAAAAGCAAAAGTTATGTATCAGTGTTCCAGATAAGGGAAAATCTATAGTTAATGAGTTTCAATAAGGAATAACCCTACCTTCATCATAGACTTGGGTCCCAAACATGTTCGGATGATATCTGCAATAGTCTATTAGGAAGAAAAGAAGAAACATGTAAGTACAAATCAGAGGGTGAGGTCAGCAGGGGTGCTAAGAAAGGGAGTATCAGTAACCCACAGGCCCAGAGTTTTATCACTGTTGCCTCTAAAGCAGGGCTAGCATGGCTGTGGCTAGATTCTGTCCTTTGTTTTTCCCTTTTGGGAATACATTCAGGGTAGATGTAGAAAGAAATGATTTTTTTCCAAGAAAAACGGACAGGCCTTCCAGGGCTTCAGTTTCCCAGTAGCCATATAAATCGAAATCCGTATCTTAGTATTTCTTTCTATGAAAGTGGCCTTCAGACATTTTTTCATTCAAAAGATTAATTAAATACCTATCCAGGATCTACCATGGCAATAGGAATACAAAAGGGAATTAATATAGCCCTTCTCCTCAAGTAACTCTGTCTAGTATGGGAGACAAACGTAAGTCCTATATAATAAGGAGCTAATGTGCGAATTAGACCAAACAACAGAACAGCCATCCGGACAACCTTCTGGAGAAGCCGGAGCTGCGAGGGCTGGCCGAGGCCACCGGGGCTGCAAGGGCCTACCCCCTTGCACCAATTTCGTGCATCAGGCCTCTAGTAGAATATAAAACAATATGCACAATGGAATTATGCAAAAGTTACTATGAGAAGACTATTAGACCTAATTCAGAGATGGAGGACTTCCTTCTCCCTAACTGCAAACAGGTACCGAAATACTCAGGAAGACTGCTGGAGGAAAGACTTATACTTTAAACAACTTCAAAGATTCGCTACCTTGGCGGCATTGATGTTTCCAGATTGAACTTTTCTTCCAGATTCACGCTTTACGTTCTGGCCTAATATAGGTAAAACAAAAGACAACAGCTCGTGATTGTACCATTGTATATACGCTCTATCTACTGAGCCAAACCGGTCTCGGCTCATTATGCTTTCTTCCCTCACCATTGGGAAGAAAAACACAAGTTTCATGGGTGTATATGTAGATGAAAGCAATGGCCAAAAAGCTTATTTGCTTAGACCATGGTCCCGATATATCCAAGATCCAGTAGGGCACATACAAGAATCAACCAATGAATGAATGAATGGAACAGTGTTTCTCTCTCTTCCCTATCCTCTCTCTAAAATCAATCAATAAATTTTAAAAATAATTTTTAATTGTACCTCAACCCCTGGTATACTAAGAAACAACCCATAATGTTTCAACTTTGGAATCATGCCATCACTTTCCCTCTAACCAAACATTCATGTATTTACAGCAAGGATTCATAACTGAGATCCATGAACGGGCCTCAGCAGAAAAGTGAAATCCCTGAGATTATATGAGAAAATGCGATAATAAACTTTTGTCTGGGAAAAAGATCTATAGCTTTCATTGAATTCTCAAAGGGCTAGTGACCCTAAAAAAGCACCAATCACTGCTTTATGTAAAAAGGGGAAGAGTTTGAGCGTTCATATTTTCCTACTTTTCACACTCTTTACAATTATTGATCGTGCCCCCAGTGTCCTGTGGCAAGAGAACACAGTTTGCAAGATGTAGTCATTCTACGTTTGGATATCACAAGAACGCCTCACCCTAGCCAGTTTGGCTCAGTGGATAGCCTGCGACTGAAGGGCTCTGGGTTCGACTCCCATCGAGGCCACATGCCCAGGATCTGGGCTCCATCCCCAGTAGGGGGAGTGCAGGACGCAGCCTATCAATGACTCTCATCATTTATGTTTCTATCTCTCCTCTCTGAAATCAATAAAAATCTATTTAAAAAACAACAATCTCCTCCCCCCTTTTACTACCTGTGAGACATGCGTGTATATTTTAACAGGGGGCCCAAATGGTTACGGCCACTAATGTCCGGGGTAAATGCAGACCCGAAAAGGCCTTCACCAGGCCCCACTCACTCAGAGGCCCTCTCAATGGAGACAAGCCAGTGGTTATAACCAAACCAACAAACGCACGCTCGGTTCCCTCCTCTCTCCAAACTATACATCCCCTACAACTTAAAAAACCTGTAAAAACTTCAATCCAGGCCCCTCAAATCACAACTCTCAGGACGTAGGTTCCCATTCCGGGCTGTGATAAGCAAGCAGGAACCTTTCTGACCAATTCATCAGAAAGGTGTGTGTTTTTCCTGGGGTAAGTGAAATTTTTTCTGAAAACAGTTATTTCCCAGGAATGGAGAAAATGGATGAACTCTCTGAACAGCATTCAGCGCACTGAAGTCGGGAGGCCGGGGAAAACGGCTGGCCATCTGTCCTGGGTGGTCTTGCAGATGCCACACAGGAGTTACACACACAATGGACACACACGGGGGAAGTCAAGGACTGGGGTGCTCGTTAGTCATAAAGAAATGTGCGGTGTTCCCACAGGATAGAGAGAGCCGGCTAAGACATTTGGGAAAACGCAGGTTGGTTTAACGGGAAAGGTGACCACGAGGGGGACCCGGAGGGTTAAGTAAGGCGACCCCGGAGTTACTTCAGGAAGAGGGAGGGCGGGGGTTGCGGGGCGGAGATGCAGGAGGGCTGATCCTGAAAAATGAATCAGGATACCGCCTGCTGTTTGCCAGACTCTCTTTTAAGCAGTTTATCTACTTAGTCATTTGATCCTCACGATTCTACGGGAAAGTACTGTTAACCCCAATAATACAGAGGTTAACGTAACACTTAAGTCAACCAACATGGCCGAGGCCACATTGCTACTAAGGGATGGACACACACACACACACACACACACACACTATCCATTTACCTACAAAATGACAATCACGTCAGGAAGGGGGGAAGGAGGGGGTGGGGAATGGAGAACGCAGACCGAGCGGGAAGGATCCTGAGCCGAGTTAGCCGTAAGGACCGGGGCTGAGCGAGGGGAAGGGCAGTCTGCGTCGGTGACGACAGGAATGGCTTAAGGGATGGCAGAAATGAGGGAGAACGGGCTTCCCAAATAAGGAGGCTGACTGAGAGCCACAGCGGCCGGACCACGGCGGGACTGGGCTGTGGCAACCCCGAAAAGTATGGCCGAGCAGGGAGAAGAGGGGGCCTCTCCCCCGGCTCCCCCACAACTCACTGAGCACGAGCACGGGACGATGGCCCATCATGGCGACGCGATGCTGAGCCCGGTACCCAGAACGGAGGAACCCGGCAGAAGCTTCTGGAGAGGGAACCTGAGAGAAGCTCAGAAAACGTTGCCTCCGCAGGGCTTACAACTAAACCCGCTATCTTCCGGGGCGCCACCAATCACTGCATCCACTTCATTGACAGGCACGAAAATGGACCAATGGCCATTCGCAGATCCGCCTTCCACGCAGGAACGGCAGAGCAAGCTCGGTAGAGAACGCGCGCTGCTGGAAGTGGAGAGCACGTGCGCTTGCGCAATGAGGTGGCCGCTCCCGGGGCGCGTAGGCGCAAGCGCGGAGGCTCGGGCGCTCCGCTCGCACGCCAATGCGCATGTATTTCAACTACAGGGTGGGTGCTGGGTGGGGTTGAGGCTTTCAGTGAACAACGCGGGTAGGTCATTGGACTGGCTTGCGGCTCAGCATCTCTCGGGCAGCAAAGGCCAGGAAAGCCGTGACAGTTTCCAGTCTTTCGCTCCAGCCCTAGCAAAAGTGAAGGAATAAAAGGACGGGGCTTAAATGGCGGTTGAGGGAAGACCTGGCTGCGGGTGGTATGGGAGTTGTAGTTCTATGGGGCTGGCCTAGGTGGTCAGCAGCATTGCTTGGGGGCACGCCCAGAGTTGGGGTTTTTTTGCCTCTGGACTCGGCTCTGCTTGGTCCTTACCCTATTTAGGCAGATATTTAAACTGAGGCTGAGTGGTACCCGAGGGTGATGGTCTATTTGTACTCCTCTCTCCTGAATTATTCTATCCAAAACATTTTCTCAAGTTCCCTGTAAGGCTTTTATATATATATAAAATTGATTTTTTTACAGAGAGGAAGAGAGAGGTATAGGAAGCCAGAAACATAGATGAGAGAGAAACATAGATCAGCTGCCTCTTGCACACCCCCTACTGGGGATGTGCCCACAACCAAGGTACATGCCCTTGACTGGAATCAAACCTGGGACCTTTCAGTCCGCAGGCCGAGGCTCTACCCACTGAACCAAACCGTTTTCGGCTCCTTATAAGGCTTTTAGAGTTTCTTTCTCCATACCTTTTGCCTCCCCTATCCTTTTCATCCACTCAACTGCTGGTCTATTACCTGATAGGAAAGGAAAAGGCCTGATACTGCAAAAATTAAACGTGGGGAGGACACAGAGAGTAATTGCCCATTCGTAGGACACTGTTAAGGTTTAAATTAATTTGTTTTTCATGTCCTCGCCCCCAAACGAAACAATTATAATGAAAACAGCTGTTTTCCAAACCAGTGAAGGGACCATGAGAGCACGAACAATTCAGGAACCACTTATATTTGACTATGAAATAGAAGAGTACACCGTTTCACACCTTTTTCCTTCCCAAACTGGAACAGCCTAAGATCTGCTGGAGATAACTTGTGAAATTGTCAATAGTAATTGACAATAGCACAGGTTGTTGATCATGTGATCCTAAGATTCTTTCCCAGGCACCACACCTACTGGTGTTCTGATAGAGAAGTGTACTAGTCATCCTGCTAACAGAAAAGGTGTGTCAGAGGCCCTGCTTCCCTTCCCTTAAAAGCCAGACCTTAATTACTCAGCATTTGGGAAAATGATTCTAGCTGTATGTATGTTTTTTTCCTGTTACTTTGGTTAATTGGAAAGTGTTTGTTCTGCATTTTCCATTAAATGGGAATGTTGCTGTATTCCCAGTGCCTAAAACTGGATCTGCTAGATAGTAAATACTCAATAATTATTTGTCAAATGAATATAATATTCTTCCTTTGTAACCCCTCTTAATACTTAGAACAAGATTTTGTACAGTGATTCCAGAAGACATAGTGTTGACTAGAGCGAACAGAGATTCAGTCACACTGTTGGCCAGGGAAATGCCTGAGACCATCGGACTATGCAGTTAACTGTAGGTGGAGTAGATTACTTTATGTAAGAGGCCTACTATGTCATTGGGTAGACATCAATGAACTAGCTCTTTTTGCAGAGCTAGTTGTGCAGTGGCAAAGAGCATGAATTTAGAGTTTATAGGCCTAGATTTAATTCCTACACTGCTACATATTGATGGTGGAATCTTGAACAAATTTCTCAATTTAGGTTTTCTCAAAATGTGGACAAATCTACCCACTTCATAGGATTAGTGTGAGAAATATATAAAATAAAGAATGTAAAGCACTGTTTTGAATTTTCTCTTCTGCCACTTTTGCTGCTCCCCAAACTCATCCTCTGTTATTGTCTAGTCAGAAATATGGATTCTTGTCCTAGCTGGCTTGGCTTGGTGGATAGAGCATCAGCCTGCAGACTGAAGGGTCCCAGGTTCGATTCCGGCCAAGGGCACATGCCTGGGTTGCGGGCTCAATCCCCAGTGGGGAGGGGAGGCATGCAGGAGGCAGCCAATCAATGATTCTCTCTCATTATTGATGTTTCCATATCTCTACCCTTCTCCCTTTCTCTCTGAAAGCAATAAAGAAATATTTAAAAATAAATATATATGGCTTCTTTAGTGTGGATTTTGCGTCAAGTGCTCTTCAAATCTTACAACCCAGTAAGAAATGGGTCCTCATTTACCTAGGGAGGGCTCAAATTATTTAGAAATGCATTTGCATGGAAGTTAACAAATTTTTCAAATGGTGAAGGAAGGTACTCAACCAACCAAGCCACACTGGCCAGGGCTCTCCAGGCGTTCAGTAAGCCAATTCCATGGTGAAGATGGGGACCAACTGTGCCCTTATTTCACAGTCTAAGACATCCATTCTCCAGGCAAAACATCCCCAGGTGTTTTTTATACCTTCCTATAGTTTTCATCTGAACCTGCCTCTGTGTTTATGTGGCACTTCTGCTTGAATCCAGAGCTGTGGGTGTGTCCAGAGCTTGGGAAAGTAGAATTTGGAAGAGGAGAGTCAGAACCCTGGAGGGGTCCTCCCAGCACACTGCCCCAGTCCATCCTCTATCTTCCAAACACAGGACCTACTGTTTTGTTTTGGTTTTCATCTTCTGGCATTTACAGACTATTTGGCAGGATTTCTGTGCATAGTCAAGTCACCAGTTTCAAGTAGTGACACATTTTAAAACAATACAATTAGCCTTAGCCGGTTTGGCTCAATGGATAGGGTATTGGCCTGCAGACTGAAGGGTCCCGGGTTTGATTCCAGTCAAGGGCACATTTCTGGGTTGCTGGCTTGATTCCCAGTGGGAGGTGTGCAGAAGGCAGCTAATGAATGATCTCTCATCATTGATATTTCTATCTCTCCCTCTTCCTTCCTCTCTGAAATCAATTTAAAAAATTTTAATTAATGTTTCATATTAATGAAAAATCAGGGTGGTGCTGGTTGTTCCTGTCCCTAACAGTTTTTTTCCATTGCTATCCAACCAATGCACAGAATAGTCCCTGACACATAGCTGGTTCTTAAGAGATATTTGAATGCTAATAAAATGAAATACTTACATAGATAAATATTTATTGAATGAATATAGGGGAAGGATAGTTTTGTTTACAAATGATCTGGCTGAGGAGAAAGGAAGGTGAAGACCACACTAAGAACCCACCACAGAGCACACACAGGCCAGCCGAAGGCATGAATGAGTGCACCCCTTTCTCCTCCAAGGCCGATGCTGGAAGCGCACCCAGGTGCCCCCTCCAGGGAGCTAACCTAAGCCCAGGGTGAATGTGCTGGGGGTGGAGGGAGGGAGGGCCAGTGGTTAACTTTGCTCCACCACCATGTGACCCGCTGACTCCAGGTGAGGGTGGGCAAAGAGAGTGGAAGAAAGAGGAAGCCAGAAGCTGGGTCAGGAGAGAACAGTAATAATCACATCTATCAAATGCTTAGGAAATGCTAATCCTCTACATCAATTATTTGGGATCCTCATAACCTTTCTGCAAGGGGAATATTATTACTCCTATACATAAGGGAACATACAGTTCCATTCCCAGTCAGGACACACATCCTAGTTGTGGGCTCCAGCCCCAGGAGGGGGCATGCTGGAGGCAGTCGATCAATGATCCTTTCTCATCATGATGTTTCTATCTCTCTCTCTCTTCCTCTCTCAAATTAATAAAAATATTTTTTAAAATGTGAATGATTCAACACATAAATGAACAAATGTCTTAACTCTGGTGCGTTGCTACTTTTCTCTTTTGTTGCCCATAACACTGGAGAAAGTTCATTGGAACTAAGGGAGCGAAGTGGCTTTGGGATTTCTAAGCCAAAATAGCAGGGAGTGGGGAGGAGGTGACCCTGATAAAGGGCAGCTCGAAGCAACCCCGAGTTACTCAGTAACCTGAGCGCAGGTCCCCATGGATGGCCTGGCCAGGCCCGGTTCCCCTTGGCTACCCTTCAGGTGCTCAGCCAGTCCCAGCTGGAAACTAGAGATGGAAAGTCAAAGATTGGACAGACCCCAGGCCAGGCGGGCAGGGAGCTGGTGTCAGAGTCAGGGGCCCTTAAGAGGAGGTCTGAGGTGGAGGAAAGAGTGAGAGATGAGGTCCCCAAATCCATCAGAGCTTCAGGGCCAGAGGAGGCAGGAGGGGGCACCTAGAGCTTGCCATTGCTGGGTGAGCCGAAGAAAAATCATGGACTGAGCCTGTCCAGCAGAGGCGGTGGGCCATGGAAACCTCCACAAGGGTCTTTCTCTCCATTGGACCAAAGGGTGGAACCAGCTGGTGCTCACTAGTTGTTAAAATACCAAGATTGTCCTATGCAAGCTGGTAAAGAGATGTTGCCCAAAGGTCTCCCAGTGTACCCCCTAGCGGCTGGCCCAGCTAGCCTGGCCCTTCCAAGGGCTCCCTCTCCGCCTCTCCACAATCCAGCACATAAAGAGTTAACACCTGCCAGGGCAGGGGTTCTCCAGGAGAGCCCTGTTATGGCATTGACTAAGAACCCCAGCAGATGGCCTAGGGTTGGCACTAAATGGATAGTTGTTGAATGAATGGATGAGCAACAGAGGAGAGGGGAAAGCAGAGATCCTGAGGAATTTAGAAAAACTGAGAGTCCGCAGGTAAGAACGAGATGGGGGAGGCCAGGATCAGGTAGGGAACTCCCAGAGGATGCTAGGAAGGCCCAGCTGAGGAGGCCTTGCTCTCTCTGCTTCTGCAGCTCTTGAAGACTCTTCCCCTTGTAGGGCCTATCCAGACCCTGCCTGGGCAACCCAGGGCTCCTACACCCAGACAGGGCTCAGGAAGCAGGCTGTGTCTCTGGACAGAAGGCTGAGCCCAGGAGGATATCCAGATGCTGATTTACCAAGAATCATTACCCACAGACTGTTGACCAGACACCCACTGCCCACACCACTCCACCGAAGGAGCTGGAAAACAGCTTTCCTGCTGATCAAGTAGAGAGCCTCTGGGCCAGGGGCCAGGGGCCACTGAAGGCCAGAGAGCATGCCTGGCCTGCTAAGAGCGATGCTACCAGAGGCTGCTGCTACCCGGCGGCTGATTCCCCACCCCCCTGCCTGCCTGGCTGGGCATTAGGTCAGGCAGTTGGACACTAGAATGCCACACTGTCCCCCAGAGCCCACGCTGGCCCAGAGGCTCAAGGCCATGAGGGGAGGTGGGGGAGGAGGTGAACTGGGAAAAGGAGGGGGATCGGGGCCTCCTGAGAAGGGGCAGGGTGGTTCTTAGGAGGAGCCCCACTTCGTATCTGCTCTGGGGAGTGGCTGGAGCCTGAGGACCTAGACCGCATCTCCTGGGAATGGCATCTTCAGGCAGGGGTCTGGAACACCTTCGCCAACACCCACAGCCCCTCCAGCATGGCAGGCCCCTCAGACAGGGTGGCAAGGTTGGCAGAGGACCTCCCTCTCACTTGCCCCTCTGACACTGGCCGTCAGCTTTCTTCTTTGAAGAGCCTGATGGCCTGCAGGTGTCAGAAGCACTAGTCCCAATCCTCGGCCTGTTCAGAGCCCTCCAGTGGCCCAGCAGCCACGGGGGAGAGGCCATGTGCCTTAGCAGGGCCTTCAAGGTCTTTTAGACGCTCCACCCTCAGCCTCAGTTCCTGAACACACTGGACACTCACGCAGCAGGCCTGTGTCTATACTGAGCCCCTTCTTGAAATGTCCCTCTTCTTTCTTCGCTTGCCCCAGTTCAGGGCTGTCCTTCCAGACTGCCTGTGGTCATCCCCTCCCAGGAAGTCTCCATTTCGGTCCTCCCCCTCCTCTCCTCTCTTATGGATTCTGCAGCCCCTCCTCCTAGGTCCCCTCGGCCTCTGTGCTTCCCAAGGTCACATTTTACCCCAAAGGCAGTTAAATTCCCTCCTCAGTGTCTGTCCCCCAACCGGACAGGGGCTCCTGGAGAGGGGTCATCTGGCTCATCTCTGAAGCCTGGCTCGCAGTAAGTCTCCTCACTGTCCGTCTACCACCCCAGTGGGTGCAAACCTTGCTGTGTAACAAGGACTGTTGACGCCTAAGTGAGAAGACCCTCCTTCCATCTGGCTTCCCTTCTCTGCAGCTGCTGAGGCCGCCCAAAGCCTCTCAGACCCTTGCCAGGCTGCACAGGGAGACCCCGTGTCAGTGTGGCCCCTGCCCAGCCTGCTGCACTGTGGTGGGGTGCGGGTTGGAGATGGGGAGGCGGCGGTTGGAGCAGGGTAAGCACCTGGCCTGTGAGGCCCAGCCCTCCCCAGCTGGGTTAATCTTCAAGGTCTGGAGAGCCACCTCTTTATCTGTCTTCATCTTTCCCTTTGGAAAAGCTTGAGGAACCCCTCAGCTCCTTCTTATGTTAACCCTGGAGGGGCCAGGCCAGGGTCTTTAAAATGTTTCTTTACTGATTTTGAGACAGAGACAGAGAGAGAGGGAGAGAGGGAGAGAGGGAGAGAGGGAGAGAGGGAGAGAGGGAGAGACGGAGAGAGGGAGAGAGGGAGAGAGAGAGAGAAAGGGAGAAAGGGAAAAAGGGAGAGGGAGAAAGAGAAACAACCATGTGAGAGCAGAACATCCATGGGCTGCCTCCTGCACGCCCCCTGCAGGGGTTTGAGCAAGCAACCTGAGCGTGTGTGCTCTGACGGGCACCCAAAGACCTTTTGGTGCAAGGGACCACACCCAACCACTGAGCCACACCGGCAGGGGCAGGTGGGGCCTTTAAGGGGCACTTATTCCTTGGGAAACACTCTGTAAACTAACACAGGTTTGTGGGTGTTTTTTTTTCTTAGGGTGCAGGCCCCCTCCCTTCCTTTCCCCCACTGGGTCCCCGCTGTGCCCCAGCAGGCACAATATATACTGAGCAGAACAGCCCCAGGGTCAGCTGGGCAGAAAGGACCTGGGGTCCGCACGCCCCCAGCCCTCCCAGTCCTTGCTCCACCTCAGGCCTCCGCCGGGACCCCGCCGCTCCCCGACACCTCCTAACCCCACCCCCGGAGCAGCAGAGGCTAGGTCTCCATGGGCGTGGGCGAGGCCTCCCGGGGAGGGCCTGCAGGTGGGCTGGCTCTGGCTCCGGTGAAACCTGCCAGCACGCCCGTGAGTGCCTGTCGGCGGCCCGGAGCCCGAGCCGGAGCCGGAGCCGGAGCTGCCCATGGCCGGAACCCCCCGCCGCGCCGCCCGCCGGCGCCTGCCGCTCCCCCTGCTCTGCCTCCTCCTCCAGGCCGCCACCGCCGTCCTCTTCGCGGTGTTTGTCCGCTACAACCACGACACCGACGCCGCCCGCTGGCACTGGGGCAACCACAGTAACGCGGACAATGAATTCTACTTTCGCTACCCGAGTGAGTGTGGGTGAGGGCTCTCGGGGGCGAGGACCCCCAGGCGGGGCATTTGGGCGCCCAGATCGACCCCTAGGGGTAGGTGGGCAGCCCTCTCGCCCTGAGGTGAAGATGCCCCAGATTTATAGTGCCACCTTCCCCCAGCGTCTGCCATGCTCCAGGTTCATGCTGAGCGCGGCACACGCTTTATCTGCTTCAGCCTGTAGACTGGACAGAGGTGGGGGGACTGAGGCTCAGGGAGGGTACGTGGCTGTTCGAGGTCATGCTGTCAGAATTGAGGGAGCTGGGATTGAAGCCCAGAGCCCAAGCCTCAGCTTTTATTTATATATATAATTATTGATTTTTCACAGAGAGGAAGGAGAGGGACAGAAAGTCAGAAATATCAATGAGAGAAACATCCATCAGCTGCCCCCTGCACCCCCCCCCCCCCGGGGATGTGCCCGCAGGCAAGGTACATGCCCTTGACCAGACTCGAACCCTGGACTCTTCAGTCTGCAGGCTGACGCTCTATCCATTGAGCCAAACTGGTTTCGGTTGAAGCGCCAGCTCTGACTGCTCCCCGTCCCTCTCCCAGTCGGCCTAAGGAGGTTTGCGGGGCTGATGCAGAGAACTCGCCTTTGCGCAGCCTCCACCCTGACCTCAGGAAGGAGAACGCTCTGGGCAGGGGGGTCAGGGGGCGGCGTGCAGCAGGCGGTCATGGCAGGTCGCAAGAAGGCAGTCTGGTCTAGGAGGGCTCGGGCGCTTCTTCCCCAGCTGCCTGGAGCTGGCCCTCCCAAAGTCAGAGGGAAAAGGACTGCAGCGACCCACCAGCCACCAGAGTAGCAGTCCCCCAGCCCCGAGAAAGAGGCAGGGCAGGGTCCTCAGCCCATTTAACAGGGGAGGAAGCAGAGGCTCAAAGAGGCTGTGACTGGCTCACGATCACCCATCGTGTTAGTGGCAGCGTGGGAACTGGGACTCGGGCATTCCGAGCTCCTTGCACCCCAGTTCACCTGCCTGCTGACAGGGCCTAGGAAGGGGAGGGTTCATCCCTGACCCCTGCTGGGACAGAGCCTCTCGAGGTTGGGGGCCCAGCCTTGAGATTCAGCCCCTGGGTAGCTGAGACCGAGGACATCAGACTCTCAAACGCCAGCACACATGCTTGGGCAGGCCTTCTCTAAGCCTCAGTTTCCCCACCTGGGCAATGGGGAGAAGGATGCCTCATTTGAAGGATAGACGTGCAAAGAAGGCTCAGAGTGTGAGAGTCTCCTATTAAAAAAAATCAAAAAAAAATCCGAGGCTGCCATTACTCTACTTTGCAGAGCCGGCAGCAGGTGGTCCCCCCTCACCCCCTCCCAGCCCCGGCGTGACCAAAGGAAGCTCACAGTGCTGAGGATCTGGAGAGTGAGGTGGAGGTCTGGACCTGGGCATAAAGGGCCAGACCCCCAGACAATCCTAGGCAGAGGGGGGTGACAGCCCCGCCCTCACCCCAGCCCTGGCTGGACAAGGTGAGCCCTGGAAGCTGGGGGCACAGCCAGAGCCAGCAGGCTGCGGTGGGAGACTCCTGGGGTCCTGCATTGTCCGGAGAGATAGGGAGCTGGGAGGGAACAGTTCACAGGCGGAGAGAAGTAAGCTCTTGTCCAAGGGGCTGACCCGGCTGCCTACCATGAACCCCCAATTGCTTCTCCCCCAGGCCTCACTGAAGGCCTCCAAGCCGGCTTGTTTCCGAGGTCTCCCTGAAACCTGCCAGCTTCTCACCCCTCTGTGGGCTCGCCTTGGACAGGCTGTCCGCCCTGCCTCGCAGTAAGAGGAATGGCAGTTGGGAGTCCTCCCTCTTTTTCTGCCCCAGGTTCCCACCCCTGTGGACTTGGGACCCTGGTGTGGGGGGAGGCTGGGGAGGAGGGAGGCGTGAGGTCCCTGGAGCCCGTGGCTTTGATGAGCCGGGTCTTCACCTGTCCTTGTGTACAGGGGACGGGGTCAGGGCCACAGTGGGTGTGGCCACCACTCTTTGATTTGGGAGATGAAAGGGAGCTCTGCAACTGCTGCTGTGCTGGGGGATGAGCCAATGCCAAGGGCATGGCTACTTGGAGGGTCTGTCTGTGTTGTCTGTGGGAAGGGCCCTCAACGGCCATCTGGTCGACTCTCCGGATATGTGGGGAGAGAGCCAGAGAGAGTATGTGGCTGCCCGAGATCGCACAGCAAGTTAGCCAGGCTGGGACCCGGTCTCTGGGCTCCCCCTCTGCAGCCTCTCCCCACACTTCTTATCCTATTAAGCAGGTATTGGAAAAAGGAGAGAAAAACCCAGGGTTACAGGGACCCCTCACAAAGGTGAGAAAGGAGTCCAAGACAAAAGCATAGGCAGGTCCTTTTTATGCGCTCCGGGACCTTACTCCAGGGAGGACTTAGGATAGATGGGACCACCCTGGAAGAGGCGGGGCAGGGGTGTGACGGGGACCAGAGTGGTGTGTGTGACCTCTTCTAGGAGAACTCAGACCCAAGTCCCCTTAAACACAGGAGCAGGGAGAGAGGGGGCACGGCCTCCCCATCTGGACACTCACTTTTCCAGCTCCTCGTATTTTACATCCCCTCTTTACCAATGAGGAAACGGAGGCTCGGAGAGGTCACATGGCTTGTCCAAGATCACAGAGTTCAAAGGGGAGAGCTGAAACCTAAATACAGCTCTGTCAGACGCTGAAGCCCCAGCTTTAACTTCCCTTGTCCCACAATCTCAATCTTGTTCAGGAGTCATCCGAATAGAGGGGGTGGGGAGGGGCAGTGAGGGAAAGAGAGGGCACTAGATGGCTCTACAGAGCTTTTATCTTCTCTCCAGCCAGGCTCTCCGGCCCCCACTGGGACCGGGAGGGGTCATCTTACCCATCCCCCTGCCTCCAGCTGGCGTAGCCCAGGGAGAGGGTCTGTGAGCAACATTCTCCACGGAAGGAGACTTCTTGATGTTTAGACTTCAGCTGAAAGGCCAAGGGATTGAGTTTTGATTCCAAACAAGCCTGAGGTGGGAGGTAAATATTGTTGCCGTTTCAAACAAGTTCTGGAGTGGTTTCGGCAGGTAATGGGCACAGAGCCCTGTGACCCAGCCCCCTTCGTGATCTTTCCGTCTGTCCTTGGGCAAAAGGAGAGAAAGCAGGCAGCGAGGCCTAGAAGAACGGCGACTGTGGGTTGCTCCTTTTCTACGGGGTTTTCGGACCTGGGAGGGAAGAGGCGCTGGGTGGGGTGGGGAACAGGATGGGCTGGAGAAGGGATGCAGTGTTGGGACGGTTTAGGAAGGCGGGTGGGGCTCCAGAGCCTCACTCCCCTGGGCTGCGGGGGCCGGCAGTGCACCCCCACCCTCTGCAGGGGCTTGCAAACTCATTTCCTGTCAGCCCCCACTCGGCACAAAGCAGCATAAAAGCACGCTTCTCTCCAAACCACTGATTACATTCTAAAATTCAAGAATACATTTTCGGCTTGTTGCTGCTTCTCCAGACTGAACAAAAAAGATGGCCGTGATTTTGTTTTCTTTGTGATTTGTCTCTTCCTACAAGGGGCTTGGGGTTGTTCACAACAAACACGTGTGTAAGGAAAGGGAAGCAGAGCACAGTGGGGAACACCGCCAGGGCCTCTGTAGTTGCTGCGGTTCCAGTGCGGCTCTGAGCTTCCAGGCGGCCAAGGGAAAAAGGGAACACCGTCAGTCATGTGTGCTCATCAGAGCCAAGGAAGCCGCACATCCGTGATGCTTTGGTTTCTTGATGTCCGTCTTCCACGCCTGGAAGCACAGGGACCGTGGCTGCGGCGTTCCGAGAGCCGATGCGCCCGCTCGCTCGGGAAACATCTGTGGCCTGAACGCGGGAAAGCAGGCTGCTGGGGGGGGGGGGGGGGCATTTCCTCGCACTGTGTTCTAAGAAAAAGTTCCCACGTAGAGCTGCAAAAGGGGAGCTTAGGGTCATGGTTGATCCTGTTCTCAATAACATATATTTATTTTAAAAATATTTTTATTGATTTCAGAGAGGAAGGGAGAGGGAGAGGAGAGGGAGAGGGGGAGAGAAACATCAACGATGAGAGAGAATCATTGATCGGCTGCCTCCTGCACGCCCCCTACTGGGGATAGAGCCTGCAACCCAGGCATGTGCCCTTAACCAGAATCGAACCTGGAACCCTTCAGTCCGCAGGCCGACGCTCTATCCACTGAGCCAAGCGGGGCTCAGTAACTTATTTACAGCAAATGCAACAGCAGCACGCATGACACGCTGTCTGTGCTGTCTTAAATGAAAGCCAGCGGTACAGAGCGTGGCACTGTACACAGACCCCGGCCCGGGAAAGAGTCCCCAGTGCCTGCCCAAGGTCACGCTGGCTTGTGTTTCAAACCCCGTTTACAGCGGATGGGAGAGGGACTCACAGCTAACAGTAAAGCAGATTACTGTCCGTGTTACTGCACATTACTTTATTAGCGTAGTTTTTTATGCCCAGGAGTGCAGAATAGAAAGCAAATGAAGAAGCCCCAAAATCTCCCTGCCCAGAAACCCCATTGATGAGTAAAAGTAGTTCAAGTAATTCTTCTATAAAAATAAAAATAGCCAAAACCGGTGTGGCTCAGTAGATAGAACATCGGCCTGCGACTGAGAGGTCCCAGGTTCGATTCCGGTCAAGGGCATGTACCGTGGCTGTAGGCACATCTCCAGTAGGAGGCGTGCAGGAGGCAGCTGATCGATGTTTCTCTCTCATTGATGTTTCTGACTTTCTATCCCTCTCCTGTCCTCTCTGTAAAAAACCAATAAAGTATATTTAAAAATAAATAAAAATAAATTGTACTATAGAAAGAGACAAGCTAAAAGGCGAAATCCTTCCCAGAGTGGCCACGTTGTGTGACTCCAGGAGCATCCTTTGCCCTGGAGTCAGGTGCCAGCCGTCCCACCTGCCCTTCATGTCCTTTTCCCAGAGGCAATCTGTTGACAACCTAAAGCTATTTTGGTAAATTGTAATTTTTTTAAATTTAAATTTCTCATTTAAATTTTAAATGGAGAGGGATAGGTTCTGAAGTATGAGGGATGGAGGTTAGACATCAAGAAGGACTTCCCAGCAGAGAGGGCCCATCGAAGAGACGCCTGGAGGGAGAGAGGGTTGTGAGCCTGGTCGGGGCAGGGATTGCAGCGGGAGAGACACGGGTGGGACTTTTAGGGTAAGTGGTTGTCAGAGACTAGAGAGAGGGCAAACGAGAGGGGGCAGAGAGAGAGCAGGAAAAGGCTCTATGCTGTTGCTCTGACACGGGGCCATCAGGGGTGGCCTGGGTCCCACTGTTCCAAGCTGGCCGGCTTGGCACAGGTGGCTCAGTCTGGGCGTCCCAAACCCCCCAAACGCTGGGGCCTCAAGAGCAGGGCCCGGGCTGGGTGGCTGCTGGGGGCCCAGCTGGTGGCTGCCAGGCCTGTGGGAGTCACAGAGCCTCCTCGCTGCCCCCAGGCTTCCAGGACGTGCACACCATGGTGTTCCTGGGCTTCGGCTTCCTCATGGCCTTCCTGCAGCGCTACGGCTTCAGCAGCGTCGGCTTCACCTTCCTCCTGGCGGCCTTCGCCCTGCAGTGGTCCACGCTGGTCCAGGGCTTCCTGCACTCCTTCCACGGCGGCCACATCCATGTTGGCGTGGAGAGGTGGGCCGCCGCTGCTCCCCCAGGTCTGCCTGGGAGGCCCCTGTTCCCAGGACCCCACTGAAGCCTTGACCTTCAAGTTGCCCCAGGATGCAGGTTTCCGACCCATCAGTGGATTCTCTTAGGGGCCCAGCCCGTTCTTGCTGCCTGATTTCTTCTCCCAACCTTGGCCCACACACTCAGCCACACCCTCTCCCCATTCCTGTAAGCCCCTGGTTACCCAAGAGCTGCTGGGAGGGTAGAGCGCTTCATGGAAACGGGCAGGGTGCGGAGGAGCTCCTGGTGCAAGATCCGGTTCTTCCACCTGTCCGCTTTGTTTGATGAGTCCCCAGACCTACCTCCCTGCACCGAGGCACTGAGACCTCTCCCCTCCTCCCCCCTCCTCCCCCCCTCTCCCCCCCTCCTCCAGGGAAGAGCTTAGACCCGAAGTAGCTCATGGCCTCCTTCCCCCGGGGCTCCGGGGCTCAGCCCTGTCTCACCCTCCCTGTCCCCACCCCCCAGCATGATCAACGCCGACTTCTGCGCCGGGGCCGTGCTCATCTCCTTCGGGGCCGTGCTGGGCAAGACCGGGCCGGCCCAGCTGCTGCTCATGGCCCTGCTGGAGGTGGCCCTGTTTGGCATCAACGAGTTTGTGCTCCTTAGTCTCCTGGGGGTGAGTCTGGATGGGGATGGAGCGAGGGTGGGCGTGGCCAAGGCCCGGCCCTGACGGGGCCACGGGGAGGGCTGGGGCCGTGGGGCAGGGCGCCCCTCCAGCTCAGCTCTGCCTCCCCAGGTGAAGGATGCGGGAGGCTCCATGACCATTCACACCTTTGGTGCCTACTTTGGGCTGGTCCTCTCCCGGGTGCTCTACAGGCCCCAGCTGGAGAAGAGCAAGCACCGCCAGGGCTCCATCTACCATTCGGACCTCTTCGCCATGATTGGTGAGGCCTGCCAAGGTCGGGTGGGGTGGGAGCCAGGGACCCCTGAGAGGGGCCAGAGAGGATGATCTCCAGGCAAGGTCTCAGGGTGCTGCCTGTAGTCTTTGGGGTTCTGGCTGAGAACTCCCTACTTGGATTCTTCCTTGAGGGTCCGGACCGGTACCCCTCCTCCTCAGCAGTTTTATGCCCGGTTCTTAGAACTCAGTGGAGGGGTGCACAGGCCCCGAGGCCCATTCCCATGGGCCTTTCAAAAATGTTGGCACCAACCCTTGCTTCAGCCCTCCAGGGCTCACCACCCACAAGTCAGAAACCAGACTCATCAGCCTGGCACCCAGCCCTCACCCTCCTCCTCCCTCCCAACTCCATCTCCCTCACACTAGGCCTCTCCCACCTCATATCCCCAGGCCTTTGTCCCCAAGGGTGCCTCCCACACCTAAGGACACTTTCTCCCAGAAGCCCCTGCCCTGGGGCTCGGGGGTTGGAGTTTGTGTATCTCCTCTGGGAGCAGTAGGGCCTGTGAGCACCAGTCACCACCCTGGTCTTTTAAGCAGGTACCCCCACCCTAGCCTCTGCTCCTCTCTCTACCTTCATAAAGGAGCCAGGAAAGGAAATGATTTTTTTTTTCTATACCTGAACCACTGGTGCCTTTTTTTTTTTTTAGAATTTTTTTTTTTTGCAGTATAACTTATATTTAATAGTAGTACATGTTTTCCTTTCCCCCCTCCCCATTATCCTCCCCCAGCCTCCCCTACCCCCCAGCACAGGTCCCCACCCACCCCCCTCCCTGCCCCAGTGTCTTTCATTCATTGATTATGCTCCTATGCATGCATACAAGTCCTTCGGTTGATCTCCCCTGGCATTCACCTCCCATCCATCCAAGTTTTTTTTTTTTTTTTAAGATATGTTTTTACACCCACTGCTAAACTTGACTGTTTTAAAATATCTATATACTAGAGGCTCTGTGCATAAAATTTGTGCATGGGGAGGGGGTGGGATGTCATTTAGCCCAGCCTGCACCCTCTCCAATCCGGGACCCCTCGAGGGATGTCGGACTGCCCGTTTAGGCCCGATCCCAGTAGGATCGGGCCTAAATGGGCAGCCAGACATCCTTCTCACAATGCAGGACTGCTGGCTGCAAACTGCTCACCTGCCTGCCTCTCTAATTGCCCCTAACCACTTCTGTCTGCCAGCCTGATCACCCACTAACCACTACCCTGCCGGCCTAATTGATGTCTAACTGCTCCCCTGCCAACCTGTGTGCCCCCAACTTCCCTCCTCTGTCGGCCTGGTCACCCCTAACTGCCCTCCCTTGGAGACCTGGTCCCTCCCAACTGCCCTCCCCTGCTGGCCTGATCGCCCATAACTGCCCTCCCCTGCAGGGCCTGGAACCTCCCAATGGCCCTCCCCTGCTGGCCATCTTGTGGCGGCCATCTTGTGGCGGCCATCTTGTGTCCACATGGGTGCAGCCTCTTATGTGTTGGATGATGGTCAATCTGCAAATTACTCTTTTATTAGATAGGATATGAAAGCTAAGTGACTGGACCATCAGTCAGTAGCTATGACAGGCACTGACCACCAGGAGGCAGATGCTCAACGCAGGAGGTGCCTCCTGGTGGTCAGTGCACTCCCACAGTGTTAGTGCTGCTCAGCTGACAGCTGGCAAGTGTAGGGGGCCCCAGCCTGTACCGCGGACACTCCCCCTGCTCACCCGAGCTGCTGGAGTGGCGCAGCGCCCAGCCCAGTCTCAGGCTCCTCCCTGGCCGCCTGCCGCTTTGTGCACTACTTTGTGCTGTGCAGGATCCACGCGAACAGCAGGCTGGAGCCCAGTGAGCTGGCGGGCAAGGCCAGGCTGTGTGGCACAGAGGTCCACTGATCCCTGCAGGCCAGGCCGCGGGACCCCACTGGTACACGAATCCATGCACCAGGCCTCTAGTGTATATGTGTTTTTACTGGGTTTAGAGAGGAAGGGAGGATAGAGTGATAGAAACATCGATGAGAAAGAGACGTCAGTGGGCTGCCTCCTGCACACCCCCTATTGGAGATCAAGCCTGCAACCCAGGCTTGTGCCCTGACTGGGACAAACCAGGGAACTCTTGGTTCATGGGCTGACACTCAACCACTGAGACACACGGCCCGGCCAATGTTTTGGGTGGTGTTGAGGATAACTGGGGAGAGGCTGGCTTTGTGTTTGGTGCTCCGGGTTTGCTGTGAAATAGAGTAGATGTAACCCTAGGGCAGTGGAGGCCTCCTGGCCCTTTGAGACCCAGATACATTTGGCTTTAAGTCCAAAGACTCCCCCAAGATTTCTGTGCGACCCCAGAGGCCTACCTGCTCAGCTCTGCTCCGCCTCCTCCATGCTAGGCTCTCCTCCGCCTCCAGCTCCTTCCACAGAGACACGAAGGAAAGGTTCCTCCCCACGCTCTCCCTCCGAGCACCCTGGGCGAGTGGGTGGATTTTATGGCGGGCTGTGGGGTTGCAGGGAGACGTTAGGTGGCACACCCAAGGACCACTCAGCACCAAGGGGCAGTCCCTCCAGCCCCTTGCCAAGCTCGTCCTAGCCTAACGATCCCACCTTCCCTCACTTTGCCCTGGGCCCTCCCCCCTCTCCCTCCAGGACTGACCTGGGAACCTCCATGGACAGGCAGGGCATTCGGAGCTCTTGCCCTGAGACGCCCAGGCCCGCCAGCCATTGCTCGGCAGACAGCGGCCTCTCCTGCACACTGCAGGGTCCGCCTTTCTAGGAAGTCACTGAGGTTATAAACCAAATTACTTTCCTGACACGCAGATCAGCACCCAGCTTAGGGCCTGAAATGCAGTGCACTTTGTCTTTTTTTTCTTTTTCTTTCTTTCTTTCCTTTCCCTTCCCTCTGGTTTTCAATTAAGCAGCTCCCTTTTGGGCCAGAACCCCTCTGTAGCTACTGTTTTTTGTTTTTTGTTTTTTTAATATATTTTATTGATTTTTTACAGAGAGGAAGGGAGAGGGATAGAAAGTCAGAAATGTTGATGAGAGAGAAACATCAACCAGCCGCCTCCTGCACACCCCCACTGGGGATGTGCCTGCAACCATGGTACATGCCCTTGACCGGAATCGAACCTGGGACCTTTCAGTCCGCAGACCAACGCTCTATCCACTGAGACAAACCGGTTTCGGCTGTAGCTACTGTTGGCTGAGCAGGTAGCACCCACTAGGCCGTGGGCTGAGCACTTCCTGTGTGTCAGCATTTAGTCCTCACTTTATAAGGCATGTATTATTTTTTAAATATATTTTATTTATTTTTTACAGAGAGGAAGGGAGAAAGATAGTTAGAAACATCGGATCAGCTGCCTCCAGCACACCCCCTACAGGGGATGTGCCCGCAACCAAGGTACATGCCCTTGACTGGAATTGAACCTGGGACCTTTCAGTCCGCAGGCCCATGCTCTATCCACCGAGCCAAACCGGTTTCGGGGAGGCAGGTATTATCATCCCCACTTTACAGAGGAGGAACTGAAGCTGCTGAGAGGAGCTGACTGACCTGCAGCCACACAGCTTGTGCCTCGTGGGGAGCCACTTCCTTCCTCTTACTCTGCCTGCTCCCCCCCCCTCCCCCTCCATCTAGGGACCATCTTCCTGTGGATCTTCTGGCCGAGTTTCAACTCTGCGCCCACCGCGCTGGGGGACGGGCAGCATCGCACGGTCCTCAACACGTACTACTCCCTGACCGCGAGCACCCTCAGCACCTTCGCCCTGTCAGCCCTGGTCGGGAGCGAGGGGCGGCTGGACATGGTACGGGAAGGCGGCCTTGGGGGAAAAGGAGGGAGGAACTGGGCGGGGCAGGAGAGGTCCGAGACCCTGCGAGGCCTGTTCTCTAGGGCGCAGGGAAGGGCGCAGGGAAGGGCGCAGGGAAGAAGGGCGCAGGGAAGAAGGGCGCAGGGAAGGGCGCAGGGAAGGGCGCAGGGAAGAAGGGCGCAGGGAAGGGCGCAGGGAAGGGCGCAGGGAAGGGCGCAGGGAAGGGCGCAGGGAAGGGCGCAGCGCCTGCAGTCCCGCCTGCCCTGGAGGCGGTGGCTCAGGGTGAGACGTGGGACAACAGCAGGAGAGTCAGAGGCTAGACGTGGAGGGGCTTCCAGAAGCGGTGGGCGCCCCGTGGCGGATGGGCTGGGGGGGGATGTGGGTGTGACCGCTGGGGAAGGGCCTCCCACGGCGGGCGCTCCCCTGCCTCCTCAGGTCCACGTCCAGAACGCAGCCCTGGCCGGAGGGGTTGTGGTGGGGACGGCAAGTGAAATGATGCTGACGCCCTTTGGGGCCCTCGCCGCTGGCTTCCTGGCCGGGACTGTCTCCACGCTGGGGTACAAGTTCTTCACGGTACAAACGCCCTCCAGCCCCGGGGCAGAAGTTCTTCCCGCCTCTCTGACAGGCCTGGGGGTGGGGGCGGGGGGAGCACACGAGACTCATTCCTGGTGTCCTGTCCTCCAGCCCGTCCTTGAGTCAAAATTCAAAGTTCAAGACACATGTGGTGTCCATAACCTTCATGGGATGCCTGGGGTCCTGGGAGCCCTGGTGGGGGTCCTCGTGACTGGGCTGGCCACTGGCGAAGCTTACGGAGATGGGTAAGTGTCCCCCCTCCCGCCCCATTGATTTGCACTGAAGTCATTACCCCTCGGAATGACCTCCTTCACTCCCCACCCCGCCATGTGCACCAACAAAAAGAGCATTTTCATTTATTCATCCCTATTCTGGGAGCTGAGGACACCAGAGTGAGCAAGACCAGCCAGGGGGACTGCCTTCCTGGTCCTCGGTCAAGTTTAACATATGATTTCAATAGTGTTACTCAAGGGTCAGTGAGAGATAATGAGCCTTATGACCGACTTTTGCACATCAAGGCTCAGAGGAGAGGGCAGGCAAAAGGGACCCTCAAACTGAGTCTCGAAAGGTATGTGGGTGTCTGCTGTCACACGAGGGGGTTGTCCAGGCTGCGGGCCCGACCCGGGCAAAGACAAGACTCAGCCCGATGGGTCCCCTGAGCCGTTAGCGGCTGCAGGATGCAGTGCTCTCTGCACTGACCGCTGCCCCCACACCCTCTTGCAGCCTCCAGAGCGTGTTCCCTCTCATAGCCGAGGGCCAGCGCAGTGCCACGTCGCAGGCCATGTTCCAGCTCTTCGGGCTGTTTGTCACGCTGACACTTGCCTCTGTGGGTGGGGGTGTTGGAGGTGAGTGATCCTGGCTGGGGGTGGGGGGCTGACAGGAGCTCCAGGGAGGACAGAGGCAGAGGAAGGGGGTTCTCTGGAGGGAAGGCCATGGGAACCCATCCCCCTGACATTTATTTACTCCGATGTTTATTGAGCACCTACTTTGTGCCATGTGTGGGGTGGGGCTGCAGAGTTCAGGGGTCACCTCCTCCAGGTAAGGAGGAGCAAGTGGGCACCTGTTTCCTCCTGGGGCCAAGGAAAGGTGGAGCACTCAGCAAGGGGCTGAGCGGGGTTCCTCTGCTCTGGTTCTGTGGCTTCCTTGTGCTGCTGCCTCCACCCACTAGAGGGCAGTCCAAGCTCAGGCTGAGCCCTGAAGGACATGGCGGGCTGTGTATATTGACCCGCCGCAGGGGCAGGGCGCGAAGGAGGTGGCGTGGCTTACCACCGGACTGCAGCACAGAAAACTGCCTGACGTCCGGGCTTGGTCCCTTTGGTCTTAAAATAAAACCTTTGGGCATCTTCACCCTCCTGCTCTCAACTGGAGACTTCCATTCGCAGACAAGGTTCAACGCGTTCACGCATCTAATTGTTATTCAGTGCACACTCTCTGCACCCTCCTGGACGGGAGGCCGCCGAAGGCAGCTGTGGTCCATGAGAGACTCGCCATTTGGTTCATTACCAACCGTGCAAAACGTGAAAAACCCACTCAACTTCTCAGAACCTCAGTTCCTGCTCTGTAGTACAGGGATCCCATTCTCCTTCAGGATCGCTACCATTGCTTGTCAAGCCCTTTGCATGGCATCTGGCACACAGTAGGTGTTCAACAAATGTGGCTGTGACTTGCCTGGGCTTGGCGGCTAGGCATCACGCCGATCCCCCGGCTCCTCTGTGCCTGTGGCACTGGGTGGCAATCTCCCTCGGGGATGGCAAAAAGCCTCACACACACACCTCCCCCACCAGGGTGCCTGCTCAAGCTGCCCTTTCTGGACGCCCCTCCAGACGCCCAGTGCTACGAGGACCGGGTTTACTGGGAGGTAAGACCGAGGTGTGGCCCCTCAGCCCACAGGGCCCTGTCACCCTGCCTGCCTCCCTTCCTGTGACCCAGCCTGCCTCTTTCCTTCCTTGCTGCTCATTCTCCTGGGGGAGGGGGGAGCAGTGCCCTTGAGCTGTGGCATTCGGCCACCTGGAGCCACCCCTTTACCTGCTCTCCCCCTCCCTTCCCCCGCCAGGTGCCTGGGGAACATGAAGATGAAGCCCAGGGACCCCTGAAGGAGGAGGAACTAGACACTCAGGCCTGACTCGCTTCCAGCCCTTGAAAGGATGCTCTCCTTTTGGAAGATAATGCCTGGCTACGCTTGGGAAGTTCTTTTGTCGCCCCCGTCCTTCCTCCCCGCCGCAAGAAGGACATCACACATCAGAAAGAGCCTCTTCCACAGGCAGCACGAGGGGAAGGGCTGTAGGAGGCGCGGGAGCTGGAGGAGGAGCAGGGCTGTCTCTGGCTGTAGTGAGGGGAGAACCTGCCAGCAGCAGCAGCAGCAGCTACAACATGGAAGGGAGGCACCCAGGTGGCTGCTGACCCCCTGGCCCAACATCACACCCTGACTGTGGCAGGGCCTGCTCTCCGCGGGTGATAAACACCGCTGTCACCAGGGATGCTGACTCCTTCCTTGTGCGCTGGGGACTTGGGGAGTTCCTCCCACCCTCTAGCTCGCAGTGTTAGAAACGTGGGGTGGGAAGCGTCTCACTCCCTGGGTCTCTGGAGCTCCCTCTGGGATGCTGTGTGCTAAGGTGGGTTTGCCTGCCTGAAGAGACAGGGAGCTCTCTCCCCCTGGGACCTGGGGCAGCTGGAGGGTTCTAGTCCAGAACTGCGGTCACTCTGACTCTCCACTTGGGCAGCTTCTGAGCAGAGTAGGAAGAGAGCACCCACAGGGCCTCAGGGGCATAAGGAGTTCTTTGCTGTTCACTGGAAGCAGCTAGACACCGCCCGAAGTCCCTGTCCCCCTCTGAGAAGGGCCTCCAGCTGCTTTAAGTCATCTGACCACCAGAGGGCACTCCAGGCCCAGCACAGGAGGAGGAGGCTTTCTGGCCCCTCTGGCCCTCCATGAAGAATGAAGTTCTTATCGCCTAACTTCAGCTCTGGTCCTCACCACTCCTGCCACGACGACGTTTGAGCTCCCAGCCCCACTACATGTCGGGCGAGTGCCAGGGCTTTCCGATCTCCTCCAACAGAGAAATCATCCCTCCAACAGACCCAAACTCCCTTCCCAGCCCTGAGGAACTGGGGCCTCCCTCCGCCCTCTCCCGCCTGCCCCCAGTGCTTCCGGCAGGAATTGAGCCCGGCTGCGGATCTCTCTCCCCGCCACCAAGACCCGGTCAGACCCGGGACCCCAAGGAGGCATGGAGGGATCTCTGGGACCTGGCCCTGTCCCAGGACCCCCATGAGGCTGGATGGACTGAGCTTGGCTGGGGAAAGAGGTCAGGTGCAGAGTGGAGAGGGGAGGGCAGCTGAGGGACAAGCACTGTATGGGAACCATCCCTGCCCCCACTTCTTCACTACCCTCCTTCCTCGGCAGCCTCCCCTGCCCAGTGCTGGCCGGGGTGGGTGTGTTGGAGATTTGGTGTCCAGGCATAAGGATGGCTGCTGATACTGCAAAGAGGTCCCCGGTCCTGTCAGCCCCTGCTGGGCGGGAGGGAGTTTGAGAGAACTGAACCCCTCGGGGTCTCAGCTCCCAGTCCCGCTGACCTGCTCTGTCCCAACGCTCCCCAAGCAGTCCCCAGATCTGAAGACTTCAGACAAGGGAGATGCAAGGATAGGATAAGATCCCTCTCTGCCCCAACTCCTTCCGGGTGGGGAAAGCTATGAATATTCATTTACTCGTGACCCCTACATTTTCTTGACCTACACTGCTGCTTCCTCCTTGGCCACAACTAAATCTTGCCCAGGTCTGAAACAAAGGCTGGTCACTGCTCTCCTCTCAATCCAGGAAGGCTTCCTGGAGAGGGACCACGGAGCTCTCTGGCGGAGAGCCGTTATCCAGCCAGCTTCCAGAGGAACAGGCCCCCGAGAAAGGACAGTGCCTGCTGTCCCACAAACGGCCCCGCCTCTCCTGCAGCCGGCAGTCCCGAGCTCTGCCGCTCCCAGAGTCCCCCTGTGGCTGGAAGACCCCGCACTGCCCCCAAGGCTAGGGGCACTCTGTGTGGGGGCGAACTCTCCTAAAACAGACCCTTGGTTTTTCCCTCCCTCCCGTCCCCCGGTTTGCGTCTAATGACTGGCGCCTAGACTGCTCTGCTCAGTGGGCCTGAGCCATCATTGGTGTCGGGGGGGGGGGGGGGGGCACCTTCCCCATCGCTGCTTTCCGGCAGGGAGCTCAGTGGGCAGGAAAGACAGGACCAACCTTGGAGCCCTCGGCTGAACCAGGACCAACCTCCTCCGTCTCCTCTGGTCTGTGACTTAGCATTGCCGGTCCCGGTCCCCAACGTGGTGGCCCATCCATTCAGGCGGGGTCAACAGGGTGACAATGAGCAGGTCGAGAAGATGGCTGGGACCGGGGCCACGGGCTCCCTCCTCGCCCCCTCAGGACAGCGCGGCCTCTGCCGCTCAGGGCCAGCCCCTCTGACCACCACCGTCACTCCCCTCCGCGCAGGGCTGACACGGGCCCACTCGCGAACTCTGCCCGGCACCAGTGCCCGCGCTCTGGGGCGATGACGGACGAGGACGCTGGCCCTGAGCGTCTCCCAGGGCCCCGCTGCTGGAGTGGCCGGGCCGCCGTGCAGAGCCGGCAGAGCCGGCAGAGCCAGCAGAGCCAGCAGAGCCGGGCAGAGCCGGCAGAGCCGGCAGAGCCAGAGGCTGGGAGCAGGGTTTCTGGAAGTGGCCACCGGTCCCTCCTGGCACAAGTGTATGTGGGTGCAGGACCTGCCCAGAGTTCTGGATGGGAGAGCCCAGGTCCCCCAGCGCCTCAGGGGGCTTCTGCGCCAGAGCGGCCAGGTCCCCCTTGGCCAGGAGCTAGGAGCAGCTCCTGTGACCCCTGGAGGACCCGGCTCCGAGCCCAGGCGGCCTGGGAAAGGAGCCCCAAGACCTGACCCGCTCCCCCTCATTGGGATTCACGGCACGGCCTGCGGCTGCCCCGGCGGGGGGAGGAATTAGAGCGGCCTGGGTGTCCAAGACGGGGGTGGCAGCCGCGACCCCCCGCCTCAACTCGATATTTCTCTCCCACCGTCAGGCTCGCCCAGCCCACACTCCGGCTCGGCTCCGCGCCCCCTCCTTTGTCTGCCGCCCCAGCCGCCCGCCCAGAGCCGCCGTGCGCCCGCCGCCGGGACGCGGGGACAATGCGAGCCAATGTCTGAGCCGGCCATGCAAATGCCCGGCCTGTGAGAACCCGCCGCGGAGGGGCGGCCTGGGGAGGCGGTCACGCAGGGGGATGAGCTGCCGGCCGGCCGCCCGCCCGCAGGGACAGAGCGCCATTGTCTGCGCGTCTGACCGCCAGTCCCCCAGCTGGCCCGGGGGGCGGGGGGCAGAAGGTGACTCGAACCAGGGAGCCAGGCCGTGGGGCCAAGGAGGGCTGGTCACCGTCCGAGCTGGGCCCGCGCCTCTCCCCAGGGAGGTCAGACCTGGTGGGCCCACAGCTCACCCCCACGCTCGCTCTCCAGAGCCGGCTCTTCCCTGCGAGGCTCCGTCTCTTGGACCTTAAACCAGGTCCCTCTGGGTGCGCTTCCCACCCTCTGATCTGTTGACCAGCCCCCCAATCTCTGGCCCCCTTTTCACGTGGCTTAGCCAATGCAATCTCACAGGTCCCTGGAGCCAGTTCCCTTCCAGAACCCTGAGGCAGGGGTGGGCAAACTCATTAGTCAGCAGAGCCAAATAGCAACAGTACAACGACTGAAATTTCTTCTGAGAGCTAAATTTTTTAAACTTCTTCGAACGCCACTTCTTCGAAATAGACTCGCCCAGGCCGTGGTATTTTGTGGAAGAGCCACACTCAAGGGGCCAAGGAGCCCCAGATGGTTCGAGAGCCGAAGTTTGCCGACCACTGCCCTCAGGGAAACACTCCTGCTTCCCCAGGGCGGGCTGTTACTGTTCAGATGCCCGGGGATCCTCTCTGACTTTGAGCCCAAGACCAGTCCAGGCCTTCCTGCCTGCCTCTGCTGTCCACCGCCAGCTCGGGAACCACACGTTTCACTGGGAGAAAAGCCAGCCACGGCAGGACTGAGCTGGACGTATCCAATGATGTGTGTGTGTGTGTGTGTGTGTGTGTGTGTGTGTGTGTGTGTTGGGGGGGGGTGTTGCCACAGAACGTCCCCTCCCACGAGTGAAAGCAGCAAGTCCCTCTGCCTACCCCAACCCAGAGCCCGTGTCCACCCAACAGATGCTGTCGGCCCCGCCTGGAGGAGAGGCCTGGCCGGTGGGAAGGGCGCCCTGTGCTCAGAGAGGGCCCCGCAGCCGGGAACCGGCCCCTGCTTCTGGTCGGTGCAGGCTTCAGGCTGAGCTCTAGGAAATGGGCTTGAGACCCAGCAAGCGCAGGACCCCATCCCTCTTTTCTAAACGCCCATGAAAACTTAACGTCAGTGGTCGGCAAACTGTGGCTTGCGAGCCACATGCGGCTCTTTGGCCCCTTGAGTTTTTAGCAAAGGCCAGCTTAGAAGTACCCTAATTAAGTCAATAACAATGTGCCTACCTATACGATTTAAGTTTTTAAAAACCTGGCTCTCAGAAGAAATTTCAGTCGTTGCACTGTTGACATTTGGCTCTGGTGACTAATGAGTCTGCCCACCCCTGCCTTAGATCCAGGGCGGAGGCCACGCAGGGGAAACACTGTTTTGGAGCCGGTGCAGGGATGCTTCTGGGACTCATCGTGGGTTAGGGGGACAAAGCCAACCGGGGCAGCACCGTCTCCAGCCCAGGGTGGCCGGAGGGGCTGAGGGAGGGAGGGGAGGGGCCGCTGGCAGGGCCGGCAGTCCTCCCGGAGGCGGGTCCCAGCTACCTGGGAGCCCTTTGTGTCAGGACTGGCCCAGCCTTCCCCTGAGCAGAGCCCTTCCCTCCTTTTCCGCGGGGAGGTGGATCCCGGTGCCCTGATCTGTCGGGGGGGGGGGGGGGGGGGGGGCGCAGGGTTGGAGTGGGGGTGCAGTAGAGCCTGGATGCCTGGGGGCGCATGTGGGAGACTATTAGATAAAGGCATTACCAGGGGATTGGGCTGGGGTGCCAGAGCAGCAGCAGCGCTCTGCCCACTCCGCATCTTAGGAAGGGGTCCTCCTGCAGCTTCTAACTCTGCGGCTCTCCTTAGCTGGGTCCCTGCTTCCAAGCATTCTGACCTGGCTTAACAACCTGTTTGGCTCAGTGGACAGAGCGTCGGCCTGCGGACTGAAAGGTCCCAGGTTCGATTCTGGTCAAGGGCATGTACCTTGGCTGCGGGCACATCCCCAGTAGAGGATGTGCAGGAGGCAGCTGATCCATGTTTCTAACTCTATCCCTCTCCCTTCCTCTCTGTAAAAAATCAATAAAATATATATTAAAAAACAAAACTAACAAAGCATTCTGACTGGGGCCCCCCAGTTTCATGGAAATGCACCCCTGACAGCCACCTCAGAAAGAAGACAAACCCACATGCTCACACAGGGCTCCAGCCTCCCCTGCCTGAACCCCAGAGCACACCTCCCGCCTCCCCCGCCCTCTGGGCCCTCTCCCTCCCCTCCGGCCGGTGCTGCAGGGCCCTGGGGTCTGCTCTGGGGTCTCTGGGCCTGAGGCAGGACCCAGGCAGGCCCAGCTGGGGGCCGAGGCTGAGAGAGGAAGTGGCTTTGCTGTGCCCAGGCGTTGTCTGGGTTCTGAAACTTGCGTTTCCTTCCCCGCTCTTCTTGGCAGGAGAATCCTCAGCTGGAGAAACTGCCCTCCCCCCATACACACACGCTCCAGTGTCCCCTCCTTTCCAGCTCAGCACCATCCATCTCCGTCTCCTCAGAGCAAGGAATGCGGCCAGGACACTGTGAGCTTGTTCCCAATCCCCTTCTAGCTCACTGCACTTGGCCTTTTACAGACGCCCTTCCTCCCACGGCTGCCTCTGAGCTCTGGCTCCGAGGCCCAGAGGCCTCCCCCCCCCCCACCCCCCCGCCATCCTCACCTTTCATTTTGTCCCAACACCGTCTGAGGTGGCTGTGTCTTTGGGTGGGTGGGTGGGGTTCAAGGTATCCTCAGTGGGAACTGGTGGGGGGGTAGGTTCCCCCTTCTCCCCATTTCCAGCCATTCAGGCTGGCCCTGCACTACACACCGTTGTCTATAAGCCATCCACCCTTCCTGGCCAGCCCCTCAAACCTCAATTATTGCTGGACTTAGCAAAGGGCTTCTTGTTGGCAGTTGCTAATTAGGACCATTAAGAAATTCGATCATCAATGGGGTAGCTGGCTGCGGCCTCCAGCACCCATCACTCGCACCCCCTCCCCCCCGCCAGGGGCTGCGCCAGGGTGCCTGTGACATCTGCCGGCTGCCCCTGCCAGGCCTGCCCCACTGGCCTCAGGCCCTCCCAGGCCCAGGTGGGGGGGTATAGAGGCTCAAGGGGACTGAGCTGAATCTTCTGGAGAAGTAGAGGGACAACCTTCACTTCTGGGGACCCCAAACTAAAAGCAGAGACGCTGGTGTGTGTGGGGGAAGGACTGTGTGAGCCGGTGACACGGCATCTTTCTTCCCCAGGACCTTTGGGGGCAGGCTGGATGGAGCATGGGAAGACTCAGGGGAGAATCGGGGTGAACGCCCTAAGGCACATCTCTGCTTTCCAGCACCCAGAGCTCTTGGCACCTCCACAGTCCCCCCGCCCCGCCCTCAGCCAGGTGATGGAGGACTTACATTTGTCCAGAGGTTAGGGGCCATCCAATGGGACCGGGAAAACTCTGTAAAAAGGGGATGATGCCCCTGAGAACATGCCCCTCACAGTGACTGAGGACCTACTAGGTGCCAGGCCTTTGGATTATGCTCCCCAGTAATATACACCACCAGCAGTTACATCTCCCAGGGGGCTGCCCCTAACCCCTGCAGGTGGACAGGCTGCCTCCTCTTTCACATCCAGCGCCCTCACCCCTTTCACTCCAGCCCCTCTCACAGGGTGTGTGAGAGCTGTTCTGACAAGAGAGCTGTTCCCAAGAGCTGTTCTAACCCAGTGGTCGGCAAACTCATTCGTCAACAGAGCCAAGTATCAACAGTATGGCGATTGAAATTTCTTTGGAGAGCCAAATTTTTTAAACTTAAACTTCTTCTAACGCCACTTCTTCAACATAGACTCGCCCAGGCCGTGGTGTTTTGTGGAAGAGCCACACTCAAGGGGCCAAAGAGCCGCATGTGGCTCGCGAGCCGCAGCTTGCCGACCCCATAACCTTCCCGCATGGACGCAGGAAGCCAGTGGCCGTGTGTCGTTCCCGCAGATGAGAGCCCATCAGGCTTTGTTGCTGCGACCTCGCCCTCGCCCCCTGCCCTACCCTCCCGGGCCTCCACCCTCAGAGCAGGATGAATGGCAAGCCATCTTTTGTCCCAGTGTGCCTCAGTTGGACTTAATCAGGGCAAGAGAGCGGCTGAGCCCCAGCCAGGACTTGAAGGAGCTGGTAGGTGGCCTGGCAAGTAGGGCTGGGCCCTCAAAGGAGCAGGCTGGCTCTCAGACAGCCTGTCTGGGCTTCCTCAGGCCCAGCCTGGCCTCTGTACCCCCTCCCCCATCCACTCATGTCCCAGAAGTGGCCTAAGGGGGCCCAGAGGAGCTTGGGAAGGCCCCCTCCCCCGCCAAAGCCTGCTTTCACTTTTCTCCACACCCCAACTTCAATGTCCTGACTTTTCTCTGCAGCTTTGGAAGGAAGGATCCACCAAGACGTCAGTCTCCCTCACCCGGGGGGAAAAAGAGGAGAAAAACGTCCTGAAAACAAAACCCGCACAACAACCTTAAAGTAGGAGATTTGGGTTGGAAGGCTTTAATCCTTTAATCCTTCTCAGATGGGCCTTGAGACGCTAATGGTTTTCCTAATTATTCCTTCCCATTTTCCCATTGCCCTGTAAGGACTTCGAGAGGAGAGAAATTCAGTGAAGGACTGTGGGATGAATGGTGGGCTGACCTCCCCCCAAACCGAGCCCCGAGTCCAGACGGCTGGAGAGGTGGGGGAAGGGCCAGGAGTGCTCCAGCTGGGGGCACCCCTGTCCGGCAGGCCTGCGACAATGGGGCTGCCTGAGAGTCCAGGTGTGGGCTGGGGTCCTGTAGTGTGAATGGCCCATTATCCCGCCTAGAGGATGGGAATGGAGGGCCTCTTTGTGTCCCCAGGAAAGGCCCCTCTGGGTGATAATCACCCTGGGAGGGAAGTAGAGGTGGTGATAAGGGTCTTTATTGGAGGCCAAGCCTCCTCAGAGAACAGTTGGCCATTCAGCCTCAGCCCTTCACTTGTCTCTGGCAGCCTGGGACCCCATGACCCATCCATGAGGAGCTGGGGGTGAGGGAGGGGCCAGCAAACACAGCCACGCCCTCCCCATCACTATGGCGACTAGACCCAGTCCCGCGTCCCCGCATAGATCGGAAATCACTCCCTGGCCCCCTCCCTAACCCCCACCTGGTCTTGGAGACTGTGGGGGTTCTGTCTCATCTCCACCAACTCACCGAGTTTCTCTCAGGCCAGACCTGCCTGCGAGGAGTCGTGGACTCTGCTGCAGCCCTCCATGTTTATGAAACACTCACAGGGGTTCTCACTCCACCCCTGCAAATGCCCTTTAGAAGAGGGCATCAGCCCCGATTCACAGATGACAAACCCGAGGCTCAGGACAGTTCAGAGGCTCCTGTGAGACCCGCAGCCAGGAGGGGCGCAGCCCAGAGAGCCTGGTCTTCCCAACACCAGGCCAAGGCTCCGGCCGCGTCTCTGGGCCCGGAATGCTCACTCCCCAGTCGCCGCAGGCCTGGCCTCCGCTGCTTCCTTGTCTCCTCGGGTCTTTGTGGGAACCACGCCCTCCCTGGAAGGAGATTTGCTTCTAGACAACACATGAGGTGTGTCAGACCCACGTGAGCAGAGCCAGGAAGCTTCTCAGGGCAGAAGGCCCCGATGCCCAGCAAGAAGCTTGCCCACAGGTGACCTACCCCACCCCCACCCCCCAGCGTGTCACTCACTGGTCCTGCTGTTTGGATCCCTGATCCTTCCCTCCCTAAAGATAACATCTAGGCCTCAGCTCCAGGCCCAGAAAAGCTGCAAAACCAGAGAGGGGCTGCGTGGGCCTCGGCACCAGCTGTATTGACTGATGACCACCTGCCCTGGCACCGACCAATCAGGAGAACAGGAACCTGAAGGACACACCTGAAAAGCAGAATATTCTAGTAAGACCCTCCCCTGAGACCTCCCCTAAGACTTCCGTCTGCGAGAGAAACGGGCTCGGGACAAAGGACCCAGTGCCATTCCCTCACTAGCACATCCTCAACCTCTAAGGGACCTCAGGAAACTTGCGACCTGGGGAGCAACGGGGCTCACCCCCGGGACGGCTCCCAGGCTCCCTTCTCTGAGTTCTCAGGGGCCACAGCAGTCCCGCCCCCGCTTCCCTGCTGCTGTGCATCACGACCCTGTCTATTTCTGCCAGCGTCATGGACCCCATAACCTTTGGCTGAGTGCATGGGGCCCTTCCCTCTGAGTATCCCCACCCCACCCCCTTTTCCTTAAATAAACTGTTTCCCTTTATTCAGCATTTGAGGTGGCTAGTCAGCCTGTGCACCACCGACTTTCACCTTCCCGGGGGGCGTGCAGGCTGAACAGGACTGGCAGTTGTTGGCGTGAGATAACTGAGCGGTGAGGCTTCACAAACTAGCCTGCTGATTGTTTTTGTCCTGTTCATCCGAACCAGAGAATATTTTTCCCATGGATTTTTAGAGAAAGTGGGAGGGAGGAAGGGAGGGACTAATGTGAGAGAGACACAGCGATTGGTTGCTTCCTGCACATGCCCCACCAGGGCTGGGGATAGAACCTGCAACCCAGGTAGGTGCCCTTGACCGGGAATTGAACCCAGGACCCTTCAGCGTGTGGACTGACGGTCTAACCACTGAGCAACTGGGCATTTTTTTGCACCTATTTAAAATTTTTTACAAGAAAAAGTTGAAAAAGAAGAATCTGTCTTCTCCTAAGCTCTTATTTTAAACAAGTGGCCCGGTGCACGAAATTCATGCACCGAGGGGGGTTCCCTGAGCCCAGCCTGCACCTGCTCCAATCAGGGACCCTTTCGGGGCTGTGTGAACCCTAACCACCTCTGCCTACCTGCCTGATCGTCCCTAAGTGCTCCCCTGCTGATTGCTCCTAACTGCCTCTGCCTTGCCCCACACCTGGGACCCAGGCTTCCCTCCCTCTGGCCAGCTATAGGCACCCAGGACCTGGGCCAGCTTCACTCAGGCTGGCCGCAGCCACAGGCACCCACAGGCACCCAGGACCACAGGACATGCTGCTAACCCCAGGGCCGGAAAGGCCCCAGCCCCTCTATGTGCCTGCCTGGCCGAGTCCCACCATTCTGACTGCCGTGGCGTAAACAACTTTACCATATATGTTCTCCCCAGCCTCCTGGAGAGAGGGCATGAGCTGAGAAACTGGAGATGCTGCAGCCCCAGGGCCATTTTACCAATGGGTACATTGTCATTTTCAGATCTAGATTTGAGATAATCCATCAAACCGCTATATTTTTCAACTCTCAACTTAGATTGGTTTGCTTTAATAAAATTTATCCGATTGGCCTCCATTTTTTAATACAAATCCATAATAAACTGTTAACTTTCCTGCATTTAAAATAGGATTGAACGTGTCCCTCACAGAGAGATGAAATCCATAATACTACATTTGAGTGACTCGTGTTCTTACATTTTGTCTAGTATTATTGTTGAGTACACTGTTGTCTCTGAGTGTTAATCTGTTCCCCAACCTTTTTCACCATGTGGAAAAAGAATAGGATATGTCATTGCATCTAATGTGGGAAACAGGATACTGATTCGTTTCACTTTAGTGGCATTTGGATTATTGGGATCAGTTGACTCAGCTGTGGTGAGTTCTGGCTGCCATCGCTTGGCCTCCACGCCCTGGCCCGGCGCTTGATGACTTCACCACTTTATCCTGGGGCCTGGCGCTCACGCCTCTCCACCCCACCCCTTGCTCCGACTGGCTGGTAGCATAGCCAGTCAGGAGCCAAGGTACGGTCACATTTGCATGTTACTCTTTTATTAGATAGGATTGCAGTTCCTCGCTCGACCCCCGCCTCCATATCCCTTTTCGCGCTTTCTTTTTCTCCAGATCATTTCTCACCTTCTGATACTCGATGTATTTTTCTGTTTGCATTCCGGTTTGTCTCCCCGCCAGCCGCACAAGGTCCGAGGGTCCTGTGGTCTGTTGTCCAGGCTGCTGCCCAGCACACAGAACACCTGGAGGCGCCCCGTCTGTGCCGGCAAAGGCACGGTGAGCTGGTCTGTGTGGGAAGGCTCTTGGCCGAATCGCCTAGAAGCAGGAAAAAGGTGGCCTCAGCTTGGGTTTCTAGCCTGTGGGGTCCCTCCACACCTGGAGCTACAGCTGGAGGGTCCTTCCCAGGCCCCATCCCCATCGGGCTAAGCCCCCTAAGGCCTGAGGTTATGCACCATTCACTCCTCACTTTGTTGGGCGCATCCACAGCCACTGAGTCCTTCAGTCAGAGGGGCCTGAAGTGAGAGCAGCCATCACCGCAGGCTCATTAGTCCCGGCCAGAGAGGAGTGAGGAGCCTGCCCTAGGCCAGCAGGGTCTGCAGAGTCCGTCCATTTAACAATGCCAGGGACAGCGGCCACCATTCCTAAGCCCTGCAGCAGGCTTGTGTGCGCGAAGCATAATCTGACCGAACGTGCCCTGCAGCCCTGGCATGTGGCTATGGTTTACATCCCCATTTTGCAGATGAGAATGCTAAGACTAAGCACTCAGAGCTCCTACAGCCTCCGCTCCGCCACACAGATAGGAAAGGCAGGGGTGCACTTGCATCCCAGATGAGGCGCTGATGTGCAGAGGGGGGCGTGGCCCGCCAGGGAACACTCGGGAGATCAGCAAGACCCACGGTGGGGCTGGGCCTCGGTGGAGAGGGGTCTCCAGGTGAAGTATTATACACGCCTCTCAGACGTAGTCGGGAAGCAGCCAGGCCATCACCGTCCCCCTCACAGGGCCAGATGCCGGCTCAGGGGGCAGCGGTCACTTGCCCATGTGCCCAAGGGCCAGTGAGAATCCAGGTGCTCTGCCCACACACCTGGATAGGGAGGGAGGGGGCAGGCGCTTCTGCTCCCCAGCCAATCCTGTAACGCTCTTGGAGGACCTGGGCAGAGGCTGGGGCCCAGCAGCCAGGCCCAGCAGGCCTAGGAGGAGGCCGGAGCAGGTGAAGGAAGGGAAGGTAGAGAGAAGGGACTGAAATGCCACTATTTCCTCTCAAATGAGGAGTCTCAGAGGTTCTCTCATGCTCTGGTCTTTTAAAAAATATACTTTCATTGATTTCAGAGAGGAAGGGGAAGGGAGAGAGAGAAACGTCAGTGATGAGATAGAATCATTGATCGGCTGCCTCCTGCACACCCCGTACTGGGGATGTGCCCGGAACCAAGGTACATGCCCTTGACTGGAACCCAACCCCCCGGGGCCCTTCAGTCCACAGGCTGACGCTCTATCCACTGACCCAAACCGGCCAGGGCTAAATTTATTTCTGAATAAGTAATTTCTTCACTTCAAAGGCACAAAACTTTACAAGCACAAAAAAGTGCCCTCTCCAGTAGAAGCTTCCTTCCTGCCTTGCAGTTCTCACGGCGTGGAGACAACCAGCATCCCCAGATAACCCTCAGCGCTTGTTCAGGGGGCCCAGGGGACAGAGGGAGGGGACGGTCACTCAGAGGAGCAGATGGGGGAAGGGATAGCTCTCCCAGGGGAGCAGACAGCAAAGGCTTAGGGTGCAGAGAGGCAGGAGAGGAGGCCAAACCCCAGGAGCGCAGAGGCCTTTGGGCTAGAACCTGCATGTTTCTGAGGCTCAGCCTGAGGTCTCTCGGAGTCTAGAGAGGGTTTGTCCACAGTTCCCTTCCTCCAAAGGAGCTCCTCTGAGTCGTGGGCCCTGTGGCACCTGCTTAGTGAGGGGGCTGAGCCCTGGTCTAGACAGGTGTCTCCCCTCAGTCTAGTCCCGAGGGAGACCTGCTTTAGTGTGGTTGTGAGGGTTAAGTGCACAAATGGTTCCATACAAAGCTCGACACAGACTACATTTTCAACTAATGTTGGCTGTTACAATTGTCCCAAGGACACCCTAACCATCCCCCGTCTCAATGTCCCCTCTCTACGGAGATCTGTGTGTTCGCTTTCCTCATTCCTGGCTCCATTACTCCAGTGTGCCCCAGCTTTATATTGGCTTTTCAAGGAGGGCAGTGACGCTGCGAGTTGGGGTGTTCACAGTGAAGAAAAAGACTTTCATTCCAGGGCCCTGAGCTCCTGGGACAGGGCTAGGTGCTAGGCCTGAGCCCAAGCACAGCCCACTCCCTTCCTGCCGCCTCCACTTGAGCCTGGGCTCCAGCACCTTCTGCCTCATCCCACTGGGAGCCGGCTCAGAGGCAGCCTCCACACTGCAGGCCTAAGTCGGTTGCCTATTTGGAGGCAAGGAAGCCCCTTATTTCTGAACGGAGCGCCTGGCGAGATGTCCCTGCAGCGTGTGGAGGGGAGAGCGAGGGCTCCCATCCTAGAGGCTGCGTACAGGTCCTGGCCACCTGGGCCCAGCTTGGGCCCTGAAGGGGTCTCTGGTAATACAGCCAGTTACAAACGCAGAGGCCCCCCGGAGCCTCCTGGGTTCGTGAAATGGGGACCACACACGTCAGCTGCAGAGACCGACCTGGTTCCCAATCCAGTTCTGCCCCATCCCAGCTGTGGGAAGCGCCGAGGCCTGGTTCTGACCTGTGGGATGGGGAGGGTGTGCTGGGCCGGCTCCCAGGAGACACGGGCCGGGTAGCAGGGTGACTCTTCCTGCAGTAACAGGAACTGGCCAGCAGAGGGCGACCGCCTCTGCCGCCTCCCAAGGCAGGCCGCTGGGCTGGACGGAAACACGCGGTTCCCCTTCAGAAGGGAGGAGGGGGAGGTAGAGGGTGGCTTAGGGGCCAGGCTGGCACCCAGCTGCCCTGGGAGGCTGTTCTGCCTACCACCCTGTACACGGGTCCCCTCTGGTGGCCGCACTGCGCAGGCTGAGCCCTCCAGGAGCTGATGTCAGCAAAGACCGGGTGCTCTCTGCATTTTCTCCGGGAAGAGGGGAGGCAGGTGTGGGGGCCGAGTGCCCACCTTGTGTCTGCACCCCTCTGCCTAAGGGTTCACCCCCGCCCCCGGTCCCTCCCAGACTGGTTTGAGGACCTGAAGCTGCAGGCAGGATCTGGGGAACTGGTGACCGCGGGGACCCGGGCTCAGCAGGTCCCTGGAGCTGAGGGTCCTCAGCACCTGAGGGTGCCCCATGCTGAATGGGGGCCCAGGGGATGAGAGATGCTGCCTCGGAGGTGGGTGGCATCGGGGACTTGGACCAGGAGGCTCGGGGCAGGGCCAGGTCTCACAGAGCGAATGCAGGGGTCTGCTGGTTTGCAGACCCCGGATCAATCTCATTTCGAGGGAAAACAAAATCGGCCAGGAGAGGCAGGCGGCATAAGCCAGAGGGAAAATCATGGCGCTTTGTCTTCAAAGCCACAGGCGGCGAGGGGACCAGGATGGTCCACGCAAGGCCGTCGCCCAGTGCAGCGGGACTCCGCCAAGGCTCCGGCTGGGAGGGACCGAGGGGCACAGAGCAGCCGCCCGGAGGCACTGGTGCCAGGACAGGACCCTGTCTGTGGGGAAGAGGGGAGAGGGGAAGGGGGAAGCCCATCAGAGCAAATGGCCACAGGGTGAAGGGCCGCTTACCCGGAGGCCACAGGTCAAGGAGACAGAGGGTTCCATTTTCAGCTCCGTCCTTTCACTGCTGAGTGCCCTCGAGGAAGAAGCCACTTGCCCTCTCTGTGCCTCGGTAGTGTCACCTGTACTATGGGCACGTGAACAGGGGGCGTGGCCACGTGACCAGCAGATGTGGGCACGTGATTGGGGCGGGGCCACGTGGACAGCCAGATGTGAGCATAAGAACAGGGGATGTGGCCATGTGGACAGCAGGGTGTGAGCACGTGATCAGCCAGAAGTGCACACGTGAACACAGTGTGGGGTTATGTGAGGGCAGAGGAGGGGGCCTCTGGAGATGAAGGAGGAGTCAGGTGAGGCCGGAGGAGAGGCCACATGAAGACTAGGGGAGAGAGAAGGGGTGGGGCCAGGAGCCCCAGGAGCCCCCAGAAGCTGTGGAGGCAGGAGGGACCCTGCCCGGGAGCCCTCTGAGGGAGCACAGCCCCAGACGCCCTGATTTCAGATTCTGGCACCCAGAATGGGAGAGCACTGGTTCCTGTTGGTTCAGGCCGGTCTGTAGTCATCCGAGCAGCTGCCTCAGAAAATGGACCCCTCCTTTTGGGGCTTTGACCTGGTTCTGGGAACAGCTGAGCCCTGTGCCTGTATCAGGGGAGACCCCCCTAGACCTCTCACTGCGGGGCTCACAGGGAGATCCATCCCGGTGTCTGTGCCTGGGCCCTGTCTCCTGCTCCCGGGGCCTCCTGGGCAGTGGCAGCGCAGTGGGCACACCAGGCAGGCTGCTTGGAGGGAAGTGCAGGGCACGTGGCTCAGGGCCTTGCCCAGCCCCCAGCTGCAGGATGAGGCGGGGCACTCCCCAGCCCGCCCTTACCTCCAGGGCCTTCCCCCAAGGAGTCCAGCCTGGGCCTGGCCCGGGCTTCTGGGAGCACCTGGGTTGACAGGAGCACACAACTGGGTTGCGGTGCCCAAATTCTAGATGCCAAGACTGAGGCTCAGAGAGGGGAGCAGAGTCCCTACCCCCAGCCCACCTCCCCCTCAACTCAGCCCAGCTCACAGGTGGCTTCCCCAGCTGCCTCCCCTGTTGCCATGGTGTTGGAGGGGGTGGAGGGGCAGAGGGAGGAGGAAGAAGAGGAGGGAGAAGAGATTTCTGAGAAGCAATCCCAAAACACACACCAGCTGGCCCCTCCTTCCTCACTCCCTCTCTCCAATGTCAAAGCATCCATTTGTGCAGCTGGGCCAGGCCTCTTCTAGCCCAGAGCAAAGGAGGTCAGGAAGGCAAGAGGGTCCAGGGAGTGAGTTCTGGGACCCCAACTTCACCCAGCAGATTCCCTGGCCCCGGCTTCCATCCCCCTTCCACAGTTCCCAGACCAGGCAGCTCTTTCCTGCCTCCCTGCCTTTACACAGGAGTTCCCTCCATCTGGACTGCCCTCCCTCAGCCTTCAGGTCCCAGCCGGCTTTAACTCCCCTGGAGAACCTCCCCTGAGTTCCTGGGGGCTGCCCCTGCACCCTGCACCCCCCCCCCCCAACAGCCATTTTCTTGATGATGCTCTCACGGGGCGGGGAGGTCTTGGGGATGCTGGCTTTGCCTTTGTACCCCAGCGCCTGGCACAGACAGGTGCTCAGTAAAGCCGGAAGGAAGGAAAGGGAGGGAGAGAGGAAGGGAAAGGAGCAGAGAAACACCTCTCCTAGGATTGAAAAGGACCTGGGCCGTGAGCACCTGGCACAGGGCTGGGCACGGAGCACAGCCCACTCCCTTCCTGCCGCCTCCACTTGAGCCTGGGCCCCAGCACCTTCTGCCTCATCCCATTTGGAGCGGCTCAGGGGTCCTCTCTGTACCCACGGGCCTGTGTCCGTTGTCCCTTTGGAGGCAAGAGAATCACACCAGGATGCAGACGGGCACTTGACTTCAGGAGCTCGTGTGTTTGGGAGAATTGGGAGAAAGGCCTCCATTCTCCCAAATCCAGGACCATGCAGCTTGCAAGGCCCGAGGCTGACCTTGAGCAGGGACTTCAAAGGGTTTTCACACTGAGCTCTTTCTGCAAGCTTGCCTCACCTGATGGCCATGACATACAACAGAAGGAAACAGCTGCTTGGGGCGAAGTGGTGGGTGAAGGCACTGGGAGATGGGACCAGAGCCCCCTTCCCCCTGTAGCTCTGGGCCCCGGGGAGGTGGGGGGTGGTCCTGGCGGTGGGATGGGGCAGCCAGGAGGGAGGGAGAGCCTGGGGAGAGTCCAGGGGCTGACATTTACTAACTGGCACAGAAGGGCTTCCATATCTTCAGATCTGCGTGTTCATGCCTTCGTGGCTGGGCCAGCGAACTCATCCTTCACAGCAAGAAGTCAGTCTGTCCAAACAAAAATGGACATATGTCTTTGGAAAAATCATAATGACTTTGACCTTTAATGTTCTCACAGTTTCTTTTTTTATTATTTTTAAAATTTTGAATGGATATTTCAGGGGAAGTATCTCCTATCTAGAGGAAATATTTATATGAATCCAGCAATTTCGTCAACTTTTTTTCTTTTGTGAAATTCAAGTAAAATTAAAATTGTATCTGAAATAAAAAAATTAAAAAAAACAAGATTGTCGCTCCTGGGCCTTCAACTCCGCCTCTGTCAGCCATCCTCCTGTTAAAAAGCCACCTCCACTTATTACCCGCTGCAGCCAGGCCGGCGACAGCTCTGGCTGAATAAAGGCCGCAATTAGATCGTTAGCACCAGCCCCAACCCACCTGCTCAGAGTCCCTCAAACACGTTTTAATTACAATCCCTTAATCTCCTTCAGATGGTGAGGCTGGCTCTAGGGCTTTTGCCCCATCAGCCCCTTCCCCTCCCTCTCTTCCCCCAATTAAGGGGGTCCCCTCTGCAGAGAGCCCCCTTCCCAGCTCAAGGCCTCCCAGCCCTGGGAGGAGCAAGTTCATGCACAGATGGCAGCCGGTCCACCTGAAGTTCCCATGGTCGAGCTGAGCTGAGCCCCACCAGCTGTGTGGCTCCTGCCTGGGCACGAGCTGAGCTGCCGGGACAACCCCCGCGTCTCCTCTTGTCCTGGTTTCTCTCTGTTCTCCCGGAAGCAAGCATCTTCCCCCGGCTCTTTCATAGTGACTTCTCTCTGTCTGTCTGCCCTGGCAGTTCTGTGGAGGAGCCACCGTTCTGCTGCAGGTGGGACTGAGGTCAGGGCCCTGATAGGCGGTCTCCGGGGGCAGCCCTAGAGTGACCTCCAGCTGACCTCAGCAGAGTGCTGCCTTGCTCCTGGCCCCTCATGCCCAGTCAGGTGCTGACCCTTGCAGCCACCGAGGGCTGGCAGGACACTGGGTGGGCTTCTCTCCCTGAGCTTCGAGCAGGGCAGAGGCAGGAGGAGGGACAAGATGACCCAGTATGTGGCCCTGTCTGAAGCCAGCCGGGGATGAAGCTCTTTCCTGGGAAAGTTCTTTCACTAATTGACTTGCAAATGTCTCGTTTGTCCCTGGATTCATAATTAGTGCCAAGGATTTCTAGGGCCCCACCCTGGGGCGGCTTTTTTGGAGCAGCCTGTTCCTCTCCCCTCTCTGAGGACGGCCTGAATGGGGGTGGACAGAGCTGGGCACCGGTGCCCAGCTGCTGTCCAGCATTCCCACGACTCTGGTGCCAGCATGTAAAAGGCGAGGTGCAGGGAGGGTGGGGGCATGGGGACCAGGGCTCCCCGCCATCCTTCGGTTGGGACCAGGGCCAAATCCCTGAGGCTCCAGGAAATGACAGAGCTGGGGAATGAGCAGTGGCAGCGGGTGGGGGCTGGCTGGCCAGCACCCCCAGGAAGGAGAGCCCAGCCGGGACTGGGGGCCTGGCATGGCTGAGCCTCCGGCACAATGAATGGGCCAACAAGGGGCCTCTCTTCCCCATGGTTTCCCCACAAAGGCCTTGGCTGCGCCATTGGATGTGGGGGGCTGGGGCCACTGAGGAAGAGGAGAGGCCATTCTCAAAGACACCCCGACTCCCAGGCTCTGCACTCCCAGGAAGGGGGCCTGGGCTGGGGGCCCAGTGCTTTGGGTTCAGACCCAGTTTGCACTTGGATCTGCTGAGCAAGGAGGGTCACCCTCCCAATCTCAGTGTTCCCCACGGTAACATCCCTGGCGTCCTTCCCAGCCCTGACGTGCCCCTCGGAATTCCTACCCCCTCAGCTATCACCACCAACTCCATCCCACTTTCCACTGCCAATTCTCAGCCCTGTCTGGGTGGGATGCAGCCAGACCTCCCCTCGGGCTGCATCAACACCCCTCGCCCAACACCCGCACACACCTCCCTTCAGGTCAGGTCAGGAGGAGCTGCTCCCATCTCCTCGTGCCAGGAAGTAGGGGAGTTCTAAGCTGTGGCTGCCTCCCTGCGAGCCCCAGGGCCCTGCTCTTTGCAAACCATGTGACCTAGATGCATCTGTCAGCCTGTCTGGGCCTCACCTGTGGAAGCCCTCACAGGTCAGCTCCAGGATCCAGTGTGACTGCCAGTGGAAGGCTCTGTGTGGGAAACTGGCATGAATTGGCTACTCAATCAAAGATCTTGCGAAACCAGTTTGGCTCAGTGGATAGAGCGTTGGCAGAGCGTCGGCCTGCGGACTGAAAGGTCCCAGGTTCGATTCCGGTCAAGGGCATGTACCTTAGTTGTGGGCACATCCCCAGTAGGGGTTGTGCAAGGGGCAGCTGATTGATGTTTCTGACTTTCTTTTTTTAATATATTTTATAGATTTTATTTACAGAGAGGAAGGGAGAGGGATAGAAAGTCCGAAACATCAATGAGAGAAACATCGATCAGCTGCCTCCTGCACACCTCCTACTGGGGATGTGCCAGAAACCAAGGTACATGCCCTTGACCGGAATCGAACCTGGGACCTTTTGGTCCGCAGGCTGACGCTCTATCCACTGAGCCAAACTGGTTTCGGTGATGTTTCTGACTTTCTATTACCCTCCCTTCCTCTCTGTAAAAAAAATCAATAAAATATATTGATATATAGGGGGGAGTAAATGATTGCCATGTAAGTTGCCAGGGCTACTGACATATCCGCTTACTCTAAACAAAACAAAACAAAACAAAACAAAAAACCCTCACGAAGTTCTTCTTATTCCTGTTTTCCTCCCAAAGCTTTTGGTCAGCCTGCCTGTTTTTCTATGAGTGAGATGTTCTTTCATGGTCTACCCCCATCTTTTTTGCCTGACTCTTCCAGCAGTTTCCATCTCATCTCCAGATATGGCCATTTTCCTTTGGGAAGTCCTTCCTGAAGTCTAGCCTATTGCCAGTTCCCCTCCCCAGGCCTGGCCTCTTCCCACTAGCCCTGCAGCTGGGGCCCCAAGGGAAGGGGGTGGAGGTGGGCTCTATGGTAACTCTGAAAGAGAATGCCCTCTCCTCATCTGCATACAGACAGTCTCATTTGCATAGAGACAGGTCTCATCTACATAGGCTCAGTGGGACTGGGAGAACACATTCCCACACATTCCGAAGCGTCCCTCCAGGACCCTCCTGGCATCTCTGTCTAGGGAGGGTCCCTCCCACCCCTACTGCCCCTGCCTGGGTCCCGGTTTTTTCTTTTCAAAAGGCAGTCCACCCTCTGTCGCTCCTCTTCCACCTGCTGTCGCTGGTGCTCTGCTTTTTTCCCCCTGTGCTCAGTGGAGTTTTTCCACCTCTTGTGCCTGCTCCAACTCCTTTACCAGGAGCCTTCCTTCCCAGCCAGGAAGGAGGCCACTAGTGGAGGCAGAGGGCTGGCCCCAGTCACTCCTGTCAGATTGATGCTCGGGCTCTGGAGTCCAAACAAAAGCTGGGGGAAGGGGGACACCATCCTGGGCAACTTCCCTCATGCTGACCTCAGGCCAGACCCTGTCTCCATTCACCTCTAGTCCCGAGGGACCGAGATGGGTGGTGGTGAGAAGGGTCCCAAAGTGGGTCCTTGTCAGGCTGGGCAGCAGAAAGGTCCTAAAAGGAGGTCTGGGTGCCTCAGAGACACTCCCCTGGGCTCAGAGAGCCTGGGGCCCAGGCCCTTAACTTCGCCACATGATGCAATGGAGCTGCCTCCTCCTGGTTGCTTCCTAGGCCTCAGTCAGCCTTCCCAGACACTGTCCTGTGGGGGGCCCTGGGGCTCTTTGGCTTATAGGTTGGGGGGGCCTGAGAGTCTTCTCCTGACAGGTGTCCACCAGGCTGAGGACCCTGGACATAGCCCTTCCCCTCCCTGGCCTCATTTCCTCTGTAGAACAGGAGCTGGGCTATGCCAGGTGGCTTTAATGTGCCCAGCCAGCATTCTGCATGCAATTTCAGCAGGTGCAAGGATCCCCTGAGGCACATCTTGACCTGAGGCTAGGAGTCTTGGTCCAGAAGAGCTAAAAAGTTGTTATCCATGTTTAAATGGGAGTGTAGACACAATCTTCTTCTTCTTTTTTTAATAGGGAGAAGGATAGAGAGATATAAACATTGATTAGGGAGAAACACTGATTGGCTGCCTTCTGCATTCCCCCTAATGGGGATCAAGCTCAACCTGGGCATGTGCCATGATCGGGGGACCTCTTGATTCATGGGTCATGTTCAACCACTGAGCAGCACTAGCTGGGTTGTGGACACATTCTTGAATGTCTGTGGAGTATCTCAGGGAAGACACAGGAACCAGTGGTTGCTCTTGGGACAGATGAGTGGCTGGAAACAGGGATGGGAAGGAGACGTACGGTCCCTTTTGTGCTGTTAGAATTGAACCATGTGTATTATCATAAGCTTCTTTATTTAGAAAAATTCCAGGATTCAGACTATTTTCCCATGGAGGCATTGTTCCATTAGATGAGAGGAAGGACTTTTTATTATTTTTTAAAGAATTTTTATTGATTTGGGTATTTTTTTAAAAAATATATTTTATTGATTTTTTACAGAGCAGAAGGGAGAGGGATAGAAAGTCAGAAATATCAATGAGAGAGAGACATCGATCAGCTGCCTCCTGCACGCCCCGTACTGGGGATGTGCTCACAGCCAAGGCACATGCCCTTGCCGGAATCGAACCCGGGACCCTTCAGTCTGCAGGCCAACGCTCTATCCACTGAGCCAAACCAGTCTCGGCTTGGGAGTTTTTTTTTAGAGAGAAAGAAAGGGAAACATTGATGTGAGAGCAAGACATGGGGTGGCCGCCTCCTAAAGATACCTTATCATGGATCAAGCCAAAACCTGGGAATGTGCCCTGACCAGGAGTTGAACCGGCAACCTTTCAGTGCCCAGGATGGTGCCCAGCTGAGCCGCACTGGCCAGCCAGGCGAGAGGGAAGACTTTTTAGAGGGTGGTGGAGAGCTTAACATGTGCTGGCTCTGGACTCGAACACCTCCCAGCAGGAGCTGAGCATGAGAGGACTCTCTCTCGGAGGAGCTGTTCCATACAGATGTGCTATCGGGGAAATGGGATCAAGAGCACAGGCCCAGCCTCTTGATGTGGTTCCCCTGCCCCTGAAGCTTCCCTCCCAGGATCGAATTGAAAAGTCCTACTTGCTCTCTAACCTGAATTCCTCTTGATAGACATATCCATTTCCTTTTATCACTACCCAGGGAGACAGGAGGAGTGGGTGGGCCTGTGGCCAGGGGTGCTCTCTCTCCTGTTCAAACCCAGGAGGATATATCTGAGGGACACGTCATGGAGACAGAGCCCCCCCCCTCCAGTGACCTCCCACACAGGCACTGTGGGGGAGCAACGCACCTCCCCTGTTCTCTTGGTTCTTGGGATGATATTGAGGGGCCTACTTGGCTGGCAGCTTTAGCCCATTGCTCTGAGTTGGGACTGACCAGATCCTGGCTGTTCTCGGGATCCCTGGGTGGCTGCTCCCCCACTCCCTACCCCACCATGGGAGTTCTAGCTTCCTCCTTCTTTTGCAATGGTGGCTTCTGCACTGGTCTCCTAGAGGGAGCCCAGGATTGCCCTCCTCTCATTCAGTCCCTCCCCTCCAAACCCTGTCCAGGGACATCTACTACCACCAGGACTGCTGTTCATTAGTCATGAGTCTTTATTAGACAGGAGATGGGACTTCCATCTTAGAGGAATCTCAGCTCAGGCAACACAGGAGGAGCCCGGATGGGATGGAACGGGAGCCAAGTCTTCTCCCAGGGGCTCCGGGTGGAGGGCTGTGCCTCCCCTCTCCCATCCCCCTCAAAGGCTTCTTGGAGGAAGCAGTCAACTTGTAGAATTCAGCCTCATCTTTCAGTCAATCCAGGGAGGCTTCTTAGAGGAAACCCAGGCCAATGGGTGAAGCAGGTGCTTCTCTTTGGTCTGAAAAGAAAAAAATTTTAAGGGTGAAAAAGGTTCTGTTTGGATGGAGACCTTAGCAGGAGGCAGAGGACAAACCTCCATGGAGAGTGTCCAGTGGCCCCGAAAGGCTTCTCTTCCATCAGGGAAAGGCAGGGTTTGGGAGGGTCCCCTGACAAAGGGGCCACCGTGACAGTGGCTGACTCTAGGCACCTCTTGTAGGTGCTCTGCCCGGGGCCTTGGGGCACAGGGGACGCCAGGCTGGAGGCTCAGATGCCAAGCAGGGGAGAGACCAGGTGGAGGCCTGGGGGACTTGTGTCAGGAAGGCAGGAAGCATGCTTCCCTTGGCCGGGGACCAACCTGGGAGGATGTGCGTGACTCCCACAGCTCCCGCGGCATCCACCCCAGCCCTGTCTTCAGCCTGCAAGCAACGTTTTAGCATCCCTCAAACTTCAGCCCTGCACCTAAGAAGCAGGTCTCATTCCTCCCAGGAGAATTTGTGAAGTCTGCCCCAGCCTCCCCCTGCCTCCCAGCTTCTCTCTCCTCAGCCCCTCCCTCTGTTTGGCGTGCACTCTCCTGGGAGTCAGCACAGGAGGGGGAGGGCACATGCTCTGGGATCCACAGAGCCCCATCTGAAGCCCGGCCCAGCCTACCGGTCTCTGGGCAGCATGTCTTTCTTGGGGCTTTGCTCCCACCTTTGTAAAGTGAGGACGACATCGTCCAGTTTTCAGGACTTTTGGAAGGTGAACCCAGGTAATAGCTAAGAAAGGGCTTACCCAGGCAAGTAGTTCCTTCCTTCTTGGGGTGTGGGGAGCTGCTCCCAATGAGGGGACACGCAGAAACCAGGAGTCTGATGCACCGCTGTGGGGGTCACTCCTTTCCTGCCCCATCCGGGGTTGGAAGCCAGCAGCTATGGAGACCCCCCACACTTCTCCAAGGGCTTTAAAACCTGAGGAGAGAATTTTAGAAAGGGGGAATCTGAGCCATGCTTGACACTGACAATCAGATCCTATCCGTGTCACCCTCCTCCCCAGACTCAGACTTCCCAAACTACTTCCCTCCTCCCTGCTTCACCTTCTCCTTCCCTCCCCAGGCCCCATACCAGGTCCCTAACCTTGACCTTGACCATTCTCTGGAGGGGTGGTGATGAGAGGTCTGCAACTGGATGAGGCAGACCTCCCATCCCCAGAGGTAAGGACTTGGTCTTCCTCAAACCTGGGCTCTGTGAGGCCTGTGCCCCTGGCTCCTCTTGGTCCTGTTCTGGGCCCAGGCGGCTCCCTCAGTGCCCCAACCAAGTCTGTCTGCCTCTCCCTCCACAGCTCCCTTCCCCATCCCTTGCTCCAGATTCTTGGGGCCTGGGAGCCCTCCCAGCACCGGTTGGCTGGCCTGGGGGAACAGCAAAAGATGGTGCCTATCAGGGCCTGGGAAAGGGTGGTGCATGAAGGTCTATGAAGGACCCCTCCAACCCCCACCCCCGGTGGAGGAGGAGTCCAGATGGAACAGTTTCCACCTGTTTCGCCCGCCCAGCCTCAGAATGAGCCAGCATCTCCTAGCAACAGTACAGAGCAGGGGTCTGGGAAGAAGGTGGGAGCTGGGGAAGAGGGGTGGGGAACAATGACATCATAAATTATCCCCAGCCCCTCCCTGCCAGCCCCCTCTTCCTCGGTTGAGAATGGCCTTTTCTCCCCACCTGCTCCTCATCCCGAGTCCCTCCCCAGCGCTGGGCCTGCTCAGGCCAAGGGGACCATTCTCTCCTTTCCGCTGGAGCCCGGGGGCAGGGCACTCTCACCATCCCAGGATCTCTCTGGGGCCCTGTTGGAACCTCCCAGTGGGGGGGGGGGGGAGGCAGAGAGAGAGAGAGAAAGAGAGAGAGAGAGAGAGAGCGCCTTCCAAAGGCCCCCCACCCCCACCCCCACCCTGAACCCTGGGAGGTTATCACTTTCCCAGGGTCTCTGGCTCTTGCTTCTTTGGGTGAAGTTGGGGGCAAAGAAGGGAAAGTTCCAGGGATTTGGTGACATTGACTTTCCTTCTCTGAACAAAGGCTTTAAACATGGGGCCCCCACGTCTTTAAGGGGCACTTGGACCTCTCACCACACGAGCCGAATCTCAGCTCCCCTATCCCAGCAGCTGGGCTCCAGGAGGCCAAAACAAGTGACTGAAGCCGGGAGGCAGTCTCTTCCTTACCTTTCACATCAGTCATGTCAAGCCCAGGGTCAAAGAACTGGTGTGTCAGCAGTACGGACCTTGGTTAGACATTGGGAAGGACTTCCCAAGATAGAAATAAGCAAAATCATAGAATTTCCTGGCTGGAAAGAGGAAAAGTCTGTCATAGAAACAGGAAATTGGGTGGGAACCTCTTAAATTATACCTCATCATTGCTTTCCTAGCCATATTAAATAACACACTGGGAATATGTGAGCATAGAACCTGACATATAGTAAGCCTCCGTTTGGACTATTTTTAAGAAATCATATCTTAACACAGATTCTTACTGGATAAATATCAGGAGGAAGGGCTACATCCCTGAAGACCTATCTCCCCTCCTCCAGGAACCTATGGGAAAATTCAGATATGAGGTAGTGCCCTGAGTGTACCATGGCAGCCAATTGCCATGGCAACAGCAGGAGTCTGGTTGGTTGCAGGGCAGCGTGGGGAAGCCAGCTGGTGCCAGATGGATGAACCCAGCAGAAGGTAGCCCCAGCCGGGCGAAGCTCACGTCCCCTGTGCCCAGGGCTCTCCCTCCATATGCCAGCCTCCGCCTGCTCCTTCCCTCCAGAACTAAAGGCCCCACTGCTATCTGTGGGGGATGATGCCAAAACCAGTCCTCCTCCCAGCTCCTGGCTTGTACACAAGGGATGACTCCTTAGAGACAAAAGCCCCCTCCTGCGTGGAGTCTCCCTGGACCACGGGCTGAGGGGTGTAAATGTTCTGAACTGAGCTCACTCCTGACAATGCCGAGGAACCACAGAGCAGGGACCTGAGAGGGGCCTGGGCGACAAGGCTTGGAGACACCATGTTGCACACATTCAGTGGAGGCCACAGAGTCTGGCCAGCTCCCTCTGGTGAGCTGAGATACGGGCTGCAGGGAGGGAGCGGAACAGGTTAGGGCAATGGGGGATCTGAGCTCCACTGCCCCGTTTCCTCCTGGGACTGCTGGACAGCCTTCACCCAGGGCTGGGACCTTCTCCCTGCGGATGAAGAAGCTGTGGTCAGGGAGTCTGCCACCAGTCGTTACAAATGCACCTCCCAAACCAGGCTCCACAAGATGTTCACCTGCTTGAGCACTCCAGCCAGTCCACTTCCCTTCCCCAGGAGCTGCACCCAGCAATCCAGGCCCTCATTTCCAAACCCTGGAAGCCTTCCCTGATGGTCTTCACCTACTGCCGTGGTCCATCTGGGCCCCTCAGCTTTTACAATCAACACTAGACACCTGCACACAGCCTCCCAAAACTCATTCACTCCTGCCCATCTGACCCACAGCCTCCCAAAACTCATTCACTCCTGCCCATCTGACCCGCAGCCTCCCAAAACTCATTCACTCCTGCCCATCTGACCCGCAGCCTCCCAAAACGCATTCACTCCTGCCCATCTGACCCGCAGCCTCCCAAAACTCATTCACTCCTGCCCATCTGACCCGCAGCCTCCCAAAACTCATTCACTCCTGCCCACCTGTGGAACTAAGTTAGGGGCAGTAGGTGACTGTCTAAGGTACCCGCTAGTAAGGGAGGAAAGCCAGAATGTGTATCCCAACCAGCCTGTCCGATTTGAGTCAAAAAGCAAAACCTCGCCCTGGCTGGTGTGGCTCCGTTGATTGGAGCATTGTCCCGTGCATCCAAGGGCTGCAGGTTCGATTGCCCTGAAACCCAAGTTTCAGGTTTGATCCCTGATTGGGGCACCTGTAGGACAGTTCAGATTAGCAATCAGTGACACAGGCCGGCAAGGGGAGAAGCCTCTTTAGGGAGAACGAGATTGGGTGTGGAAACTGAGGTGGTCTGGGGAGTCCTTTTGTGTGTGTTTGTTTTTTTAAGTATCAACTGAGGATATGTGGGGAGAGAGAGGGAGAGAGAGAGAGAGAGAGAGAGAGAGAGAGAGAGAGAGAGAGAGAGGTAGATTAGTTGCTTCCTGTAAGCAACCGGACCAGAAATCAAACCTGAAACCTTTCGGTACAGGATGATGCTCCAACCAACCGAGCCACCCGGCCAGGGCTGGGGACTCCTTTTTAGCTCTGTCAGTCTTGCCTTCCCACCCTCCCTGGAGGGGGACCCTGTGCAGGAGGAGGAGGGGCTGAAAGAGTTCCGGCTGAAGATGAGACTCAGAGTAGAGTCAGCCTCAGAAGCATGTGTGGGCTGGGAACGGGATCTGAGGAGGCCTGGCAGGACTGGGAGTTTCAACTGGCAAGAAAAGGGAAGAAGGGGGAGTGGACCTGTGGGCTCTGACTGGGGCATGAACAGGAGCCTGTCTGGGAATGACTCCCCTGTGCCTGTGAGACCGTGGCCAGGTCTCAGCTTCTGTTTCCTTCCTGGACACCATTAAAGCTTGAAGCCACCCCTCAGGCCTTCCCTTCTCCAACCCATCCCACTGCACCCCCAAAGGGTCCCGTGGGAGCTAAGCCCCCTCACCTGACTGGGCCACTCACAGAGAGGTCTTTGTGCAGAGGCTGGGCCTGGGGGAGGGGCAGGCCAGCATTCCCGCTTACATTCCACCTCAGTGCCCAGCAACAGGCGGTCACCATCTCCTCAGCTGTCTCTCCCACCTCTCACCCCCTTTCTCCGGGAAGAATTCTCTCGGAGCCTGGGGCCAGCCCTGGATACCCCTTCCCCTTTCTGTCACTCCCTCTTCCAGAAGTTTCCAGGACTGAAACCTACTTCTCTGTTCTGCACTCCAGTGCCCAGCAGCCCATCCCCTATCCTGACCTTAGGGCACTCACTTGCTGGGGACCAATCTTGGCGTCTCCACCTCTCTCCAGAGAGCTCCCCCCAGCCCATGTGCGTGTTCGTGCGCACGCGTGTGTGTGTGTGTGTGTGTGTGTGCGTGTTGCGGGGGGCATTCTAGTGCGGAAGAAGCAGAGACCTTTCCTGAAGCAGCTCCCAGGCTTTTCACACGTCCCTTCATTTGGCCTGAACTAGCTGAGAGCCAGTTAAGTGTCTGGTCGGGGGTTGGGCTCAGTGGGCAGCTAGATGGGGTGTCCTCGACCCTCCTGGGAGGGGTTATATGCTGCTTCCCAGCCACACCTTGTACCCAGCATCTCTGACTATGTCAGCTGATTTCCCAGTACCCGCCTCAAGTCCAGCCTTCCTGGTGGAGCACACAGGTTCTCAGTAACCAACCTTGTGCCTCCATCTCCCATCTCCAGCCCTGGGGTGCTGGACACTCTAGCTCCCTAACATACCAGGCTCTTCCCTAACTCCTAGCTTTCAAGGCTACTCTATTCTCCACCACCCCACTTCCTCAAACTCTGTAGACTGACACATCCCTTACCCTCTATCCCCTTTATCTTTTATCACTTATCTTTTGCCTCCTCCAGGAAGGATGGCTGAAGTGATAAAGTGAATGACAGTGAGAAGAGAGGAGGAAAGAAACCTCACAGCTGAACCTTGGGGAACCCTTTTGGCTGGAGGATTGGTGGACCAGGAGGACTGAGGAACAGAACCAGAAAGAATAATCAGGGGTGTAAGAGAGAAACCAAAGGCCAGCGGAGAAGACGACTGGACATCGGTATGAAAGAGTTCACCAGGCCTGGGCACGGGATGTTGGGCCCACCAAGGCGCAGGTTAACCAGAGCCGTGAAGATGGAAGCCAGGCTGCTGGGCTGAGGAGGGAGGACTTGGAGCTTCACTTCAAGGACACAGCGGCCTCCACAGGCCCCAGAGGGACCCTCAAACGGGCAGGTGATCCTGCCTGTCCACACAGGAGGGAAACCCTCCTCCTGGTGCTGACACGTCATTCTGATTCCTCCAGAACTTCCTACATGACCCACGGTCCTCCCCGGGGGTGTCTGGAGCTAGACCCAGTGGAAGGGCCTCTCTCCCACCCTGTTCCTTCCTGTGCGAGGCTCCCATCTCTTCTGGCGCTGCCACGCCTCATCTCTTCCTCCTTCTCTCCCATCCTCTCTTCCCAATTCCACTCACAGGAAGACTCAGCACCGTTCCTCATCAAGCAGGAAGTCCTTCGTATAATCTCGCCTCCCTCGTGTCCACCATCCATGGCTGGCTCTCGGCCTGCACCTGTCAAGAGAGGCCGGTTCCCAGGCGCCAGTCACCTAAGATGGCGGCCTTCCTCTGCTTCCGTTCCCACAGCCTTGCCTCCTACCCCTGCCTTTCTTTCTGAAGCCTGAGCCCAACAAGGTGGGGGGCCAGGCTGGGGAGCCAAGACCGGAGGAAGCAAGACAAAAAAGGACAGAAAAGCCGGCCCCTTGGCATCTCTTAGGCATTTGAGTCCAGCTTGGGAGGGAGGGCAGAAGGGAAGAAAGAAAGTAGTGTGAGTTTTTATTTCTGTCTTCTTCCTGCCACTTCCCCCCACTCCATACACACTTTGATGAAAACAAAATCTCTCCCCTTTTCTCTCCTCCACCCTCCTCCCCCTTTTTCCTGGCTCCTACCACAAGCCTCCTGGAATGCAAATGAGTTGTATTATGCAAATCTATGCAAATCAGGCTTAACGAGCGGAAGGAGGGGGCAGAATGCCTAATGAGCAATGGTGGCTAGGTGCAGATGGAAGATGGCAAAAATGACCCCCTCCTCTTTGTTCCCACAGCCTGGAGGCTTGCTGGGATAGTGGGGTATTCCTCCCTCTCTTCTGGCTGAGAATGGGCCAAGGCCCCATTGCTTCAGCTGAGAAGGCCTAGGATGGCCTTGGCTGTAAGTAAGGGACAGGAGAGCTTGTGGGGAGAGAGGGTTCAGTACAAAGGATTCCTGCTCACTTGCACAGCTTTGCCCAGAGACTCTGATACACCAGCTTCCCGCCCCTCAGCTCCAAGTGCTGAAAGAGGGTGATGCTCATGCACATCGTGGCTGTGCATCAGAAAGAGGATTCCCAAGGGAAGATTCCTGACCAGACCCAGGTTCTTCCTGGGAGGGGGGGAGGTAAAAGCTGTCTCTCTTTGTGCTTTAGAAGGTGAGGGTTGGGGAGGTTGCCATAGCAACGTAGCATGAAACACCCACCTCCCCAACATCCAGCCCCAGAGGACCTAGGAGTTTTGGGGGGGGATAATAGATTGACACCCCCTGGTGCCCCCACCACCTGGCACTGCCAGCCGGAGATGGCGCCATCAAATCCTAGAGAGAATGGCCCCTTTGTTTCTCGGCTCACGATGTTGGGGGAGCAGGCTGGAGCACACAGAAGGGCCTTTCCCAGGCCCTGTTCCAGTTTGCATGACTCTTGCTGGCCTCTGGAGAATCCTGTGGCCATCCACTGGTCTTTGTGCCCTGGCAGATGGCTGCCACTGTGTCTTTTCTCTCATAGGCTTGCCAGCTACTGCTAGGTATGCCTCCCCCTGTGCTTCCCCCTCCAAGCCTCTCAGGCAGAGATGGTAGCCAGTTTGCACCCCTTCCTGGCTTGTGTGGACATCTCATATGCCCAGATATGCTTTTTTTGTAAGGAGCAACTTGTGAGCTCTCTACCAGCTCTAGGACAGTTTCATCCAACTCATGCAGGGAGACCCCCCAAAGGAGGCATAAGACACAATAGGTGGGCCAGGCTGAATTCAGTAGCCTGTGTTGGCAGGAGTTGGCACTTCCACTAACCAGCAGAGTTGGTCACACCTCTTCCATTCTCTGGGGATCTGTAAAATGACGGATATAGGGCTGGTGACATCTAAAGCTCAATTTAGCTCTACCTGGTAAGCTCACTCCATATCTTACAGGAACTTAGGTTAAATCCTTCCTGATTTCTCTCATCCTTCTTACTGCTAGAGCAGTCCCTGCTGATCAGACTCCTCAACACAGACAAACCCTATTTCCTGGAGATGGAATGCCAACTCCCCTCAGCCTTTTCTTCTTCCTGAACTCCAAAGCTGCTGGAAAACACACCCCACACATTAAAAAAGATAGAGTCTCATATCTGCTCATGCAGACAGGACTCCCTCCTAACCCTCTCCACAGGGGTCAGCCACAGCCATCTCCCTCACTGGCCCGGGAGCTGTCCGTGGTGCTGGAGGCGGCTCCAATGCACGAGTAGATGACAGAAGATGGGGAGGATGATGGGGCACCCATCCAACCCAGGCGAGAAGTTAAAAGAGGGGGGGGGGCAGAAACACCCGGAAACAGTAATGAAATGAGTAAACGTATTCCTGAAAAAAGTTTCTCCTATCTAAAGATCTCCAATTTGCCAACTGGGGAAGGAAGAGCACAAAGTCATGGAAACTCTGACCCTCCCATCCCTCCATCCCTAAAGACTACAGTGTCCAGGATTACCTCCATCCTCACCTGGATATGATCTAGAAATTCACAAGGACATGTCACCATAGTTCCTGCCTTGGGGAAGAGTTCAGGTAGAAGTAATTGACAGGGTACAGACCTCTAAACTCAATCCTAAATTCTAAGGCTCCTACAAGAAATTTAGTAATAGAGATGAGGAAGATACACAATCTGCCCAATAGTATAATAGCTATCAGGAGCTTGAGAAGAAAGGTAGAGAAGACCATAAATAGTGTGTGTGTGTGTGTGTGTGTGTGTGTGTGCGCGCGCGCGCGCGCGCCAAAAGATAAACCTACTAGTATATCAGTGGTTCTTAACCCTAGTTGCACATTAGAAACACCAAGGGAGTTTTTATACAATGCTGGGGCCTCAGCCTCATTCCCAGATACTCTTGATTTCACTGGAGCTGAGCCCAAACATCAGTATTTTTAAAAGCTTCCCAGGTGATTTTAGTATGTAACCAAGTTGAGAATCACTGTCTTGGGAGAAAGCAGAATTAAAAAGTGCAGGGGTTGAGCCTGCTCAGGTGGAGGAAGAGGCAAAGCTAGGGACCCTGCAGAAGGAGGAATGAATAGGGAAGAAGACAGGCACGTGACTCCTCTCCTAGCGCTCCCATTGGCCTGGAGACCGATTCAGGTGGTGGGCTTGTCTCTTCTGTGCTGTGCAAGCCCAAACCACTCCAAGGCAATAAGAGAAACTGTCTCACCACCCCAGTCCCTGAGCAGAGGCAGGAATGGGTGCAAGGAACATAAGGGCATGCTGCTCCCCTTCACCCAGAAGGTCCCCAGGGAGGCAGTTGTGGAAGGTAAACAGCAACAATGGTCTCTTTCAGGGTCCAGATTCCAACCCTTCAGCCCAATTAGCAGACACAGCAAACAGCAATTCAGCCGCCTTCAGCTGCTGTCATAACAAATTCAGAGCAGCCTTAATGGGGGATTAGGGCAGGGGAAGGAGGGGGATCACTCTGAGTCCTGGGAGAGCCTGGGTGGCAAAGAAGGGTTCCCCTTTTCTCTCACCTCTCTCCTATGTCAATATGTACCCACTCACCTTTACCTTCCATAACACTACTCGTTCTCCTCAAAGCTCCAAGAATATTTTTATAGTTTTGTCTCCTCTTTCCCTCCAAAGACTTTAAATCATTAACCTAAAACCTCTTCTCTCCCAGGGAAGTTGGCATACCCTGCTTCTGGGTGAGAGAGTGCCACAGCTCTAGATCTGAGATCCCAACAGCACAGAGGAGAAGGTAGAAAGGTCAACCTGTCCCCAGAACAACTCCCAAACCTTGGAAAGCACAGACTTCAAGGACTTACAGACGGAGAATGCAGAGGGAAACAGGTGCTTCTCTGGTGGGTTCCCAATTTTGGGAATTCAGTTGAGTCTCTACTTGGTTTGTTAATTATACCTACTACCTAAGTAGTTCCTTTAATTTAATAAACTGTGTTTTTAGTAATTCTAGAAGCTTAATGGAAAAACTTGGAATTGTCACTTACACATACCTTATCTATCTACATAAGTCAGTTTACCAATCATAAGTAGTCTTACAGACAAGGGGTAAGATCCATTAAGGAGAAAAATGCAATGGCTACTCTGCCATGTGGACTCCAGCCTCTTCCCTTAACAGGCTTCCCAAGCACAGTTGTTGGTGCTCTGCCCAGCCTTCAGACACTGCCTGCACAGGCCCTAGGAGTTGCTCCTTGACTCCCAAAGCTATAAAAGCAAAATAAACTTCCTCCCATTTAAATGCTTTGAGCTCCTCAGTCAAGAATATGCCAAAGAGCTGTCCTCTTTGTATTCTGAGACCAATCACAGGCTTTCAAAGAGTCATTTCAAAGTATAGCCTTTTACCCTTCTGCCGTGGGTAAAAGGCTACTCTCTATCCATGGGTATCATAGCATAGTATAAGATCTTCCACACAGAATTCTCCATTTGCTCCCTGTACCAACCCAAGTATATACATTCTCATCCCCATTATACAAACATCCAGCTGAGGCTCAGAGATCTGTGTAAATTATGGCTCCCGAAGACAGACATTGGATTAGTCACATTTGCTATTTCTATTTCTGTCCCTCCTCAGGCTTGCTGATTGTGATGATTGTGGAAGGACATTTCAACAAGACCCTTTCAACGTCTAGAATTGGGGGAGGAAATTGTCCTAGGATGAGGATATGAGTGATCATGCAAAACTTGAGTCAGATGCTTAGAAACTGCCTTTGAACTCCTGGACTCAGAATTCAATAGGACAGTTTGGGGATGAAGAGCTGAGGACAGAAATGGTAAAGAAACCAGCTTAGAATTTGATTTCCAGTTGGAATAAATGGATACTGCAAGATTTGAAGAATATAACTAAATATTCTTGGACACAGACAGAGGCATGATAATACAAAGGAAGAAATTTCCTGATTGGTAACTGGTGAGGCCCTTCCCAGCCCCTTTCAACCCAGCTTTCCTGCACCCCATTCTATCAGTTCTCATCTTGGGTTCACCTGGAGGAGGTACTGTTTTGCATAAAGTTTGGGGAAGGACTCAGTTGTCACTGTGACATCTGCATTTGGTAAACCCACTTCCCCCTATCTGAGAGTGTCTGCTCCTCTAGTGGTTTTACACCTGTACGTAGCCAGTGGAGCTTCCTGCCTACCGTGGATCACACACCCCCAAACTCACTCGAGGCTATACATCAGTCAGTTTCCACCCTCATAAGCAGACACATAAGCAGCTCAAAAGCAGTCACCATCATTCTGACAACCCCACCAACACACCTGCAGGCACACCTAAGGCGGACACAAACCCTCACCCTGACATCCTTCTGACCTCTACTCCCCCTTCCACTGCAACACAGGTTTTGTAGACTGTAAACCCTCAACCCACCAGTTCCCTTGGGCTATCTATTCTCGTTTGGAGATTCTGTGATCAAATGTGCTAATAGTGATCATAACCTAGACCCATTATTGTACTTAATCATACAGGGTCTAAGTCTCATGTGGGTGAGCCTCAATATATCCCAAGTCCACATTTTCAAACCAGACTGCATGAGAAGTTAAAAAAGGGGGGTTAGTCCTGACTGGTTTGGCTCAGTGGATAGAGCATCGGCCTGCAGACTGAGAGGTTCCAGGTTCCATTCCGGTCAAGGCCATGTACCTTGGTTGCAGGCACATTCCCCAGTGCGGGGTGTGCAAGAGGCAGCTGGTCTATGTTGTTTCTCTCTAATCAATGTTTTTAACCCTCTATCCATCTCCCTTCCTCTCTGAAAAATCAAAAAAATTTTTTTTAAAGGGGGATATCTTTCTTGGCATCTTATCAGATGCCAACTCCCTTCAGCCCATGGTCACCACCACGCTTGCATCTGCATGGACCTTCCCTCTTCCCTCCTCAGCTCGTCCCCATCAGTCTCCCTGCCCCACCCTCTCCAGATCCTCTCACAGGCAAGTGTAAAGCAGTGGAGAAAGCATTGCGTTTAAGACATGGCACCTCATTTGAGCCTGGGCTCCTCATCTGCACAACGGGATTAAGAACAGCTACCGCACAGGGTTGGAGGATCAAAGCCAGGGGCGTAGGCAGAGCACAGTTACCTGAAAGTACCGTGTGGTATTAAGGATTATCAGTTTCTCCTCCAAACCTGCTCCCTTTCTCCCTAATCCAACCTCCAACTGCCTCCCTCAAAAAATAGCCCCCCCCCCCGCAAATTCCAAACAGCTGACAAAGCAAGAAGCCATTCATCCTCCCTTCCTCCAATCCTCTGAAGGAAAAAACATGTACTCTGGGCTCTCTGAAGCACCATAGTTTTAGTTTGGAATTCCTACTATTTCTCCCACATAATATGTAATTAGTAATTTTCTACCTTCAAGATCAGTTCCTGGGAGGAAAAATGTAAATTTACAGGGGAAGCTGGAGTTGTACAAAGTCATTTTGCCCAGCTCTCCTGCCCTCCGTTTACTCCTCACTGCCCTGCCCCGCGCTCTGGAATGCCAGGAGGTGTGGATGGCGTGGGAAGCGAGAAACAGGCAGAGGGGGCTCCTTCTGGCTGTGGCCACATTTACTTTTTATTTTACCAAACGGCGCTAGACCATGCTCCTCTCCACTGCACCTAAGCACCCTTTGCCTAAAATATCTAAGTCAGGCCAGATCAATGGGCTCTTTTAGGAATGACCCTGATTAATCTCTAATTCCCTGCTTTCTTCGGGCAGCATAACTACTAAGCTACAAATTCCTTTGTGTTTGAGCTCTTTAAGGCCATTTGCTCTTGGAGATGAAAGAGAAAGAGAGAGAGAGAGGGAGGGAGGGATGGAGGGAGGGAGGGAGGGAAGGAGAGAGAAGGAGAGAGAAGAGAGGAGAGAAGAGAGAAGAGAGAAGGAGTGGGAAGGCAGGGTGTCCTGAAAGACCCCACCTCAGCCCTTTGGTCGGTGAAGACAGGGCTGGCATGAGAAGCTTGTCAAGACCTCGACTCAGGTCCTGGGCTGTAAGGAGGAAGGAATGTGGAAACAAGGGGCTGGGAAATCCTCTGCACTCACTGTCCCAGAGCCCAGGCTGCTCCGCAGCCACCTGCCCACCACCACCCGGTGCCCCCAGCCCCATCTCCGCTTTGCCACTCCCAGCCAAGCCGGACAGACCTGTATGGCTTCCGGGAGCCAAAAGAGCAAGAACGGTTCTCAGCTCCCACCTCTGCCCCAGCCGCGGGCAGCCGCCGGGAAACTGTCCCAGAACCCGGAGGGGACGCCCGGGCCGGAGCCCAGGTGCTGCCCTGCATAACCTGCACCCCGGTTTCAACAGACCCTCCCCTGGAGCGGCTTCCCCAGCGGCGGACCGTCACCCGCTGCCAGGACCGGCCCCAGCCCGGGAGGGAGAGAGCCGCACGCCTCTTCTCGCTCCCTAACTCAGCGCGGGGAGAGGGACGTGGGACTGCGGCTCCCCCAGCGCGGAGGGTGAGGTCACCCGGACGGGGTGGTCCGGAGGCTCGCGGGCCGCCGGGTCCTCCGGTCGCCTCCTCCGGCCGTGGGTCCCCGCGGCTGCAGACCGTCGCGCGGCCGCCCCCGCCCCCCGGGGCCCCTCTGCGCCGTGTATGGGGTTATTTTTACTTTCGGTTATCTAGCTTTATGAAGACTCCACACCACTCATACAGCTAGATAACCAAAGATAACAACCAACCCCGCCTCCTGGCCGCCGCCGCCGCCGCCACGCCGCCCCGGCCGCCCGCCCGAGAGAGGGAACGCCAAGGGAGTGAACGGAGCCCGAGACCCAAAGACTCCGATCACAGGGACGCAGACACCACGGAGACCGAAAAGGGCGTGGAAAGGACACGACGGCCGGTGGCACCAAAGTCCGGGGACCTCCCCCCCAGAAAAGCTTCCGACGCCGCGTCTCCCGCTCCCCATTCGGGCCTGAAGTGGGAGCTCCGGGGCCCCGGGGAGGGGGGCTCGCCGGCTTTCGTAGGACCCGGGAAGACCACGGGGGCCGGGCGAGGACTCCGGACCTCCGCGGGGCCCCACCGGCTCCTCCAGGAGATCCGGGGGCACCCACGGCCCGAGCCGCAGCCCTCGGGGGAGCCTAGCCCTGCGCCGGGGCCGCGGGGGGAGCGTGAGGCCCCGCCGTCTCCCAGCAGCGGGAAAGGGCTGGGTCCGGCAAGCCGACCCGAGGGGGAGGGGGCCGCGAAACCCGGGCAAGACCCCGGGGGCGCCCCCGTAGGAAACAGGGAAATCCCTGCAACCCGGAGAGGGGGAGGCCGGTGGGGTGGGGCGGGCGGCGACCCAGGGGTTCCCGAGCCAGTCTCTCCGGAGAGGGGAGGGCGGAGCCGGCCCCGGAGGGGAGCCGGCCGGCGCCCCCGGGGAATGGGGGAAGGAGAGGGGAGGGCGGGCGGGCAGGTGAGCCGAGCCCCAGGCCCCGCAGGACCCCCCGGAAAGGCGGCCCGGTATCTAGGGCTCCAGAATCCACCCGGGGCGGTGAAAATGGCCGGGGGCCTAGGTGAGAGGTGCTCGGGGTTTGGCGGGGGTTTCGACCAGGAACGAGAATCGTCCAGAGGTCCTGGGGGCCCCGAGAGAGGAGTGGGGCTTGGCCGGCCCCTCGGGCGGACGCACCGGCACTCTGGGTTCCGGGGCGCTCGCCCCTCTCGGGCCCCGAGCCGGCCAGGCCACTTACATCGAGCCCAGGGTGCCCATCCGTGCTCCCAGGCGCTGTCCTTTCGGGCCCTTCCCGCCCACAGAGCGCCACGGCCCGGGTCCTGGTTGCCAGGGCTCAGCAGGCGCCGGGGCGGAGTCACCCACCCGAACCCCAGCCTCGGCGGAGCGGAGCCGGGAAGAGCGCGTCTCACCTCCCCAGCGACCACCTCAGCCTCAGCGGCGGCTCTAGCCCAGCGCGCTCCGGCTCCGGACTTTTCATTCATCCTTTCACGCTCCCTCCCCAGGCTATCCTCTGATTGGCTCCGCCGAGTATGACGTCACCGCCTGGTTGCCCCTCTGGCTCCGCCCCGCCCCTTCCCAGTTTGAGCCGGAGAGCGCAATTGGGGCGCCCCACCCCTGGAGAATGGGGTGGAGGCGGGGCGGACCTACTATGTCTGTGTGCCGATTCCCAACCTCGGGCTGCCTGCCTCACCTCCGACCCCCGCCTGCCATCTCCAATCCACTGCCATTTGCAGCTCCCTCTTGTTGCAGGTCTAACATTTTCCATTTCGGCCCAGGTACTCGGCACCAGGACCAGGACTCAAAGGTGGAAAAGACAACCAAAGGACTGGAGACTACCCCTACCTGCTTCCTCACATTACGATATTCTTTGTGCTGCTCGGTTCCGGTTCCTCCCAGACTGTGACCCTAATCTTTTAGGACTGGCAGAAACTGTTCTTGGTTTCCAGCCCCAAACAGTGAGGGATTCTGGAAGTTGGGTACTCCTGTTGGGAGACAAGAGTCTGACAGAAGCCCGGCTTCCTTTTTTTGTGGTGCAGAAACGAGAATAGCTCTTGTACCTGTTCCCAGCACCAAAGTTCAGTTGGGAGAGGCCGAGGGATCCCAGCTGGCAGTTGCTGGGGCAACAACTGCAGATTTGGACTTGGTCATGGAGGTCTTCCTTTCCTTCCTCTACCGTGTGCGCCTGCATCCCTCAGGCCTGGCCTCCACCCCTGATCCATCTCCGGGTGTCTGGAGAGCTGGAGTAACTGAGGGGAGGGTCCCTCTCCAGCAAGGTTTCAGGTTCCCGACCTGGCTCCCCATCTGGCTGAGAGAATCAGAGCCCGGGAATGCCAGCCCGCAGGCAGGCGGTGTTTGGGTTCTTTCTGCTGGAGAGCCTCGCTGAGCCTCTGTGCCCACCACGGAGCAGTGGGAATCCCTGGTCCTGAGATAGCTGACAACTCCCTGACCGTATGTGGCCCCTTCTCTAAAATAATAATAATAATAATAATAATAATAATAATGTGGGCTGCTCCTATCACCAGGGATATTTGAACACTTCACCAACCAGGGTACACCCCAGAGGACCCCCTGTTTGGCCAGCAGGCCTGGCAGGATTGCTTTATCCATCCCAGGGGCCCATCTCTGAGCAGTCTGGGACAAAGCCACAAAGCTGAGCCTGAATGCTACGTGCTTTGGTTAGATGCAAGGCAATGGCCAGTGGGTTTCATTGGATGCCTCCCTCACAGGCTGGAGTATGTGTGAATAACTGCTGTGTGATCGTGAGGTGGGGGCACTGAAAAACAGGACAAAGCCAGGGACTGAGTGCTCCCCTCCCAGAACACAGTGTGGAGCTGACGCGTCTGCCTGACTCCCCTGGTCTAGGGCATTCTCAGGACTGTGCGTGGCACAGCTTTTCCCTTGGTCGGTCTTCACAGCGTCCCCGGGCCCTTACTCAAAGGGAAAGGCTTTTCGGAAGCGTCCACAGTGTCCATCTTTCACCCTCCCAGCACTGGGAGCACACTAATGGCAGGGAGGGAGGGAAAGAGCCAAAGTGTCTACTCCCTACTTTGTTTCCTCCTGCCCCTCCAGGTGCCCCTCCAGCTCAGAATGGAACACCGTGGGAGGGAGCACGGGGCCCCTGAAGTCATATCTACCCCACTAGGATGCTGCTCAATGTATTCCCTTAGTGCCTCCTCCATCCCAGGCCCCAGAGGAACTGTAAGCCCCCTGTGCCATTCCTCTTTGTGCCTACAAACCTCAAATATGTCTCAGTACATCACCTCACAACCCTTTACGGGGTACCCACTAATCTCTAGACATTCTGGTGATTTTAAATAGAGTCTACACTTCTCCAGACACACCACCAACTTCCCCTCCAGAGACTTCCCCATTTGCCCCCCCACAACATCCCTTAAAAGCTCCTTAAGGGAATCTTCCCTCCCCTTCCTCCTCCCCGGACCCAGTGCCTGGAAGGCTGGGGCCAGCTTGTGGGAAAGAGCTGGATGACCTGCTTGCTAACATTGTCCCCTTTCTTCTCTGTCACCAATTTCCAACCAATTCTCCTGCCCTTTGTGGCGCCCAGTCTTATTTCCACAGCCCCATACGCTGGCCTGGGCCATCCACACAGTGTAGGCAGAGGCAGCGGGATCAGTGTGAGCTTCCTTTCTCTGTCAGCCACTGCCATACTTTTGTGGGGGAGGAGGAGGACCGAAAGGTTTCCTTGCCCAGGTGGAGACGGCCCCTACCACCCACCCACCCCCATTGGCGAAATTCAGACTAACATGGACTTCCTCAAAACCAAGGTCAGGAGAAAAATGGGTACATACAGAAATGTCCCCAAAGTAGCTCAAGAAAGAGTTACAGCCCCCCTGCTACTTACTGTGGCATTGGGCTCTACAGAGGTACCTCAGCCTAAACAGAGGGTTGCATTTAAGGAGGCCCCCACAAAAGAAAATGGAGAGGAGTCTAAGTTGTCCTGGTGCTCTCTGCATGGAACAGCCTTCTCTGTCCGGATTCCCCATGGAGGAACTGGTTTTGTCTGGGTGGACGGGAAACCAGTTGCCCACCACTCCTGCTCAGGGGTGAAAGTGAGCAGGGCTGTCTCTATTCCAATGCAGACGGAGCGGCGAGACACGAAGAACAGAAAGCGGCCCACCATCATGTCCTTGGGACTGGTTTGCACAGTAAACCATGTTGCTCCAGTTTCAAAAAAGAAACTATTTCAGGCAGCAAATGAGACAGCCCCTCAAGGACAGAGGCAATTTCATAGCTATTCTACTCAATGGTATCTAACACATGCCTCAGTGTAGTAGATGCTTGGTAATTAAAGAATTAATAATTCTGGACAGGTAGCGCAGTTGGTTAGAGTGTCAACCTGATGTGCCAGGGTTAAGAGTTCGGTCGATCCCTGGTCAGGGTACATACATCTCAACAGATACTTCCAGCAGTACCACCTCCCCCACTCACAGTGGTTTAAGCTCCCTGGTGCCTATTCACCACAAGCCAAGCTCCTCTCCTCTCTCACTTCTGTCAGCCATGAACAGGTATCTCTGCTCCCTTCTCCCCCATGGGCAACTGGCCCTAATCTCCTCCCTCAGGAGCCTATGAAAAAGGCCGGAAGAGTTCCCTGGATCCCTAATGCTTCTCTCTCTGTTCCCCTCTCTCTCTCTCTCTCTCTCTCTCTCTCTCTCTCTCTCTCTCTCTCTCTCCTGGTCACAGGGCGGCCTTTTGCTCCTAAGCCACCTTGTTCCATTCCCATTAGCAGGGACTATACAGGTCTTAACTACAATCAGGGTAGAACAAAACTGGGGGCTGAAAGCTAGAAAGGACAGGGAGTGGGACAGAGAGGGTGTAGAGAACAAGAGAAAACAGATGACACAGGGCCAGCTTTCCTTTTTTCCACACCCACACCACCATCACAAACAAACAAATAAGAAAATAAATACCGCAAACCTACGATGACACCAGAAACAAACAGGCCTTTGGGATGCCCAGCACCTGTGAGGGAAGAGAATGCAAAGGTTCAAGTCCTTTGAATGACACCAATCTTCTCTCCTAACATCCCCGGTTTCCCTGTCTTTCTCTCACCAACTCTTCCCCCCAGTCTTATATTTTTAGGGCCTAGAAATTCTAAGTTCCTCTCTTCAATTGACAGAGCTGGGGGCTGCACATGGAGAGAGCCAAGCGAGAAAAGCCTAGCCATGTGGGGGGGCAAGGCGCCTGGCCAGGGCCTCTCCAGCCCCAGCTCTACCTTGCATGGAGGGTTCCACCCAGCCTCATCCCCATACCCTCCCTCCACCTCCATCCCAAACCTTAGGGTCCAGGGGTTTTGAGCCTGTGGGGATGTTATGGCTCTTCTGATTTAAAACTACAGGAATAATCTTCTGTGCAGTGGGCACTACCTCTTCAGAGATTTCTGCTGTCCGTGGCCAGCAGAAATCATACTCAGGACAGAAGGAAGGATCTGGGGCCAGGGGTGTATTTTTGTCTCTTTAGATCTAATTGCATTGTACATTGTAAAGTGCTATGTAGTTAAGATATTGTCAATCATGTTATGTCTCTAGCTTTCTCCCCCATCTCTGTCATTACCTATTCACCTGTCATCTCTCCATGCATATCACTAAGGATCCATAAAGACATATCCTGTGTCTAGCCATTTTCTTTCTCTCTACTCTCCTCTTTTTCACACACACAAAACGCGTGAATACAAAGCAGGGTTTTGTGTGTGTGTGTGTGTGGTGTGTGTTTTTTTAATGTTGGGTGACCCAGATCCTAAAATTCTAAGGGGGGGGGGGGAGAGAGAGAGAGAGAGAGAGAGAGAGAGAGAGAGAGAGTTGGTGAATCTATTTACCTGAAATTGAATTCCACAACTACTTTTTGGTAAAGTTAAGAAGGTAATCTAGCCGAAACCGGTTTGGCTCAGTGAACAGAGTATCAGCCTGCTGACTGAAAGATCCCGGGTTCGATTCCGGTCAAGGGCATGTACCGTGGTTGCGGGCACATCCCCAGTAGGAGATGTGCAAGAGGCAGCTGATTGATGTTTCTCTCTCATTGATGTTTCTGACTTTCTATCCCTCTCCCTTTCTTTCTATAAAAAATCAATAAAATATATATATTAAAAAGAAGGTAATCTAACTATACATAGAGGAAATCAGAGAAAAGGAGGGCGGGGGAGCAGGGATAAGCCTCAAATCCAGGCTTTGAATGTCCCTCCCCATTTCTCACACCCACAAATACCCTCTTGACCCCTAGCCTCAGCATTGCTAGCCCATCCATTTCATAAATTAGCTTCATACCAAAGAGGGGAGCAACCCCCCCCCCCAACTTGCAAACTTGCTGGAAAATAGGCACAAGCATAACTTGCCTCTAGCTCCTTCCCTGAAGCAACAGTACCTCTCCTCACTGATCTCTGCCCCACCCCCACCCTCACACACACAATGCCCAGGGGAAGGTGGTGTCCAGGAGCATGGAACGTGTGTGTGTGTGTGTGTGTGTGTGTGTGTGTGTGTGTGTTTGGTGTTTGGCAGCCTCAGCCTCGCCCAGAAATCTGGCTCTGGGGCCCCCAGCTTCCACTGCCCCACAATGGTCCCAGCCCATCTCCCAGAAAGGACCGTATGGGTGGGGTCTAGGAGTGAGAAGAGTGCCTTCTTTCTATATCCTCTGGCTTTTCTTGAAAAAAAAGAAAGAAATTAAAGACCAAACACTGTCAGATGGGTCTGATGAGGGCTGAGTAGGGTTCGCTCCCTCCGAACTTAAGAGTCTGCTCCCAGCACTTCCCTTGGCTGTAAGCTTCCCTCAGCTCCCTTCCCACCTGCCAGCACCTGGGGAAAGCAGCGAAGGAGGGGATGGAATTAAACTAATTCCCATAAAATGCTTTTGGATTTTTTTTTCTAATTCTGGTTTCCACTTTTTTTGGAAATGTGTCTCCTTCCTTCCCATCCCCCCAGACCCTCAGACGTAGTCCTCCCCTAAAACCTGAGGCTGGGGCAGAGGAATGCGCCAGAGCGAGGGGAGCTCGGAAGTCCAGACACAGAGGCATTTTCTCTTTCCTCCGTCTCCTCGGGCTGCCTGCCTGCTGCTCCTCTGGGGAGCATTAAGATGTTGGCGGGTTTTGTAGAGAGAAGGGCGGGGCAGATTAATAGGATCAGTAGCACCATGACCCTAAAGCCCCCTGAATCCTATTGACAAACTTAGTGAGCTGTCTCCCAGTTGGCCAGGGCGAGGTGAAGGAGGGGGACCAAGAGGACCTCTGGGTAGCTGGGCAGGGCCGCTGCCTTGGTAGATGCCCAGGAAGCAGGAGGTGAAACCCCACTCTGCCAACTCCTTTGCCACACACCTGCCTCGTCCCTTTCGCTCACTCCCTTTCTCAGCCTTTCCTTCCGGTGATTATTACACCTCCCTCCATTAGTCAGAGGGGAAAAGAGGGAGAGTGGGGGGGCCTAAGTGATCTTAGGAGATCCCGCCCCACTCCACCCCCAGCCCAGGTGTCTGAGGGGGTGAAGGCTCTCCGGAACGGCCACTTACCAGGCTCCTGTGAGGAAGACTGCTCGGTGTTGCTGGACTGCTTCTCCCCCCGGCTCCGAGCCTCCTGCAGAGGGGAGGCTGCAGCTCTGATGACGTAGCATCTGTCTCTCCATTCAGGAATTTCCGTTTGCCTCTTTCTTTCTCTTGGTGATCTCCCTGGAAAGGCAGCAAAAAGGGGGTGCAGCCCCTGTCTGGAGACACCACCTCCACCGAAACAACCACACACTCCGAGGAGCCCCCTCCCTCTCCCTTCCCGCTCCTGTGTAGGAAGGGGTCTTTGTCACCTCCACGGTGTCCACCTCTCCCTCTGCCTCTGCTAACCTGAGACGGGATGAGGGGCTAAGGGAAGCTATTGTTCCTCCAGGCCACCCTCGTCCCCAGAGGACGCGAGAGAGAGGGTGCAGCAGAAATGGCCCCGTCCCCAGTCTCCCTCCAGTTCTAATTCACCCGGAACTGGAGAGAGAGCACGATTGCATGCTGTGTGTGCATCTCACTGGGGAGTGGAGTTGATGATACTAAAGAGGGATGGAGGGTAAAACGTGCCATTTGGAGATTCAGGGTGTTCCCGTCCCTCCTTCCCAAACCTCCCCCCACTCCCTGTCCCTGTCAGCTCAACTGATCACAAATGCAGTGCTTAGTTGTGAAGGAGAAAGTGACAATGGAAGAGATGAAGGCTGAGAGCTGGAGTGGGGGAACAAGCTAGGGGGCCATGGAGGCCACCGCTTGAGAATCTAGACAAGAGGAGGGGAGGGACCACAGACTCAAAGTAGGAGATAAATTATCTTGTTCTTAGAGGAGGGAGAGCAATTTGGGGCTGGTTTCAGGGCCAGACTGATGTTTGGTGGAAGCTGGGGCCCAGAATGGTACAATGGTCTGGTCTTTTTTCTCTCTCCCATCCCCACCCTCAGCCCTCCCTTCTCCCCCTCCCACTCTTCCTGGCCTGCATGAGAACTCAGTCTGGGTTGGAGGTGACAGACAGCAGGCCTGCATGCTAATGAAGTTTGTCTCAAGTTCATTGTCAAAACCCGTCCCTTCCCCAAGGCCCCCTCCCCGCCTCTCCCATACACAAATCTCCATCCAACTTTTGTCCCACAGACCTGGAGGCCACTTGAGTCTCCGCGGGCTCCCCTCTCTCACCCTCCCCCACTGCTTTCAGTCTCCCTCTCCACACCACTTCCCTCCACTGGGGCGGGGGCCCTCTGCTCCCCGGTGCCTTCCCAGCCACCTTCTGGCCTGGCCATCGCTAAGCTCTGAGAGAGGGATTCTGAGGGCTAAGGTCAGAGTCTGTAGACCTGGTCCCTCTTTCCCCACCTGAAAGTAGGAAGGCTTTGGGGAGGTGAGAGAAGGCAACAGACTGCCCTCACCAAAGGCTCCCTGCCCCCCATCCTGGCCCAGCCCCCCAATTCCAGCCTCAGCTTCCCCCTCCCCTCATTCCTCCCATGATGATTATTTTGCTCTCCCCTTGATTACATCTGCTTCACTAGCTCAGAAATAAAGATCCTTTGAGACTAATTTTGCACCCCCCAGCTCCCCACCCCTTCTCTCCCCCTCCCCTCTAGACCAGGACTCCCTTCAGCTCCTTTCTCACCGGCTGGAAGACATTGAGTTCCTTGTCTAGGGAGCTGTGGGGCTGATGGGAGGGGGTGCCAATGGAATGGGAGGGGGTGTCTCTCCAACTTTGGGACGTGTCCAGCAACCCAAACCTGTCCTTTTGTTCCTACAAATCTCTTCATACTGTCACCACCCTCTGCAGTCTGCCTTTCTCCCTGTAACCAGGGGATGGGGAAGAAGGGGAGGAGGTCCCTCAACTCACTCCACTTCTCAATTCTAGGGCAATGGGGGAGGGGGGAGAAAAGGAAGGAAAAAAATTAAATCCCCCCCTCATTAGCCAGAAAGGAAGCAAAAGGGGATAATTATAATTAAAAGCAGACAGCTGTGGATTGCGTCTTTTATGTTTCTCCAAGCTTCCTACCCACTTCTGCACCATCATCCAAAAATCTGCACAACTCCACCAGCATCTCCCCTGGTCCTTGAGTGTGGGGAGAGTGCTGGGAGACTAAGGCATGGGGTGATTTGGGGAAAGGGAGTCCACTTCCTCTCCCCATAAACATCGCATTCTTAAACATCTCAACAGGCCCAAGAGATGGAGGTGTCCTCTTCTTTTCTCCCAACCTGCACCCCCACACTAATAACTAATTTGATAATTTGGGGAAGTCTTTGGTTTTCCTAAAAATACTAATAACTTATTCATAAGGATATTAATACTAAGAATTTAACATAATCTAGCACATTTTCTCATTCAGGCATCTCTTTCCTCCTTCCTTGGGGTTGCCTCAACGCACAGAAGGGCTCTCTGATAGCCAGAAAGGCCAGGACCTGTAAGGGGGTGTATTCTAACAGAGAGACGAGCCTGCATTTAGAGCACACAGACGTGTACACATATACTCACACACACTTTATAATTTGGGGGTGGCGTTGCTAGGCCTAGCTCTGCTATTCTATGTATTTATAGAACTTGATCATAGGCCAGAACAGCAGGGTAATTATAGCATTATTAGCATATATGCAAATCAGGTAACCTATATCCGCTGAATGGAAGCAGATTATTATTTATTTCTCTCCCCCCTCCTTCCCTGGTATCAGCTCTGGCTCCTCCGAGCTGCACACCAGCAATTATCTGACATTGTAAGAGGGGGTTGTAGGCCTGGCAGAGGGGCCTGTAGGGAGAAGGACAGGGAAAAACCTCCCAGCGGGTTATCTCTCATTTTACTCAATGTTATTCTGGGAAGAGTGGGGAGGGGCTTGGTAAGAATCCTTTGAATTAACAAAGGAAGGGGTGGGGGGTGCTAGAGAGACAGAGACCTGAGAACAGAGAGAGATGAAGCCAGAAAAGCTGTGAAGCAGTCACAGAGATGGGGAGGGACAGACCCCACAGTTTCAAGAGAGTGGAGAAGCCAGAGAGAGAGTGTGGCGAACTCACAGGGAGAGAGGCACAAAGGATGGAGATCTGGAGAAAACAAGGATCTGTTTATCTGGAAGTGGAGCGGTGAGTGCTCCAGGGTCACTGGGTTTGGGGCAGCCTGGGGGCCCGGACCTCTCAGTCCAGGCTGACTCCAGCCCATCCCACACTCGCACCTCTGCACTCTTCCCGCCACCGAAGAAGAGGTCAAGGACCTCAGGCCAGGCTTTTGGTTCATTCTTCATCCCGCGCACCAGGTGGGAGCACAAACTGCGTGGACAAAGTCCGACTTTGCCCTCCTTTCTCCTCAGGACTGGCAGGAGCCCTCCTCTCCCTCAGCATTGTCTGTTGTCTGTCCAGTCCTGGGCTGCAGGGCTGGAAGAAGGGCCTTGAGAGGTGTTACTGCTTTTCCTTCATATTGTTCCCAGGACTCCCCCTGCTGAGTTGCCTGGCTGAATGGCATTCTGGTGGCTCTCCGTGGTGGCCATGAACCAGGTCCTGGGATTTCAGAGCCTCATCTATATCCTTCCCTCCACCCCACTAAGAGGTGGATTAGGAATCTCTGTGACTGGCACCAAAGCCCCTAGAACAAGATATTGCATCTCCATTGCTTCAAATATCTCTTTCCCCTTGCAATGTGGCTATCCAGCTCTCTCTGTCCCCACAAAATACCTTTGGCAAACCACCTGAGGCAAACTGCAAAGAGGGCAATATAGCGGGGAGGGAGGATTGCTAATCCTGTGGTAGGGTCCAAGAGCCAAAACGCATGCTCCTCCGGTGTGTGTGGTAAAATGAGGAAAGGAAAGGGTCTCTGAGAGAAATGAACACAGACACCCAAAAAGACAGCAGCCAAAGACGAAATTTCCAGGCTGTATTTAGATTTTTATAAAGAAGTGAAAATGTGCTCACATAAATATATACACAGACCAGCAAGAAGGATGGGCTTTATCGCCAACAACCATGTATCTAAGATAGGCATTTGCATGTGTATCAGCTCCGGGGTCTGGCTGGGTTTCTTTGTGGCTGTTATAATTCAGAAGAGTCCAAGAGCCGAGAGGCAGTGGGAGAGACAAGCTGGGCAGAGCGAGGAACCTAGACACAGCAACCGAGACCTACACGAGTGAGAGAGAAAGGGGCTGACAGACACCAGAACCCAGTCAGGGACAAGGCAGACAGAGACTGACAGCCAGCCCGCCCCAGGGACTGTGCTTGCCATTCTCCATCCCACGTTAAAGACCTGGGATGTGGCCCTCACTTCTGCCTGTTTCTCCCCCAGACTCAGCCAGACTCAGCCCAGAATTTCGGCGAGTAGATTCTCAGCTTCAGCAGGCGCATCCCTCTGCATTGGCTGGAGTCATCTGGACAATGGATCCCCCCCTTCCAGCCCCAGGGCTGCCCCTTCTCCTCTCAGCCTGGCACTCAATGATGGGGCCTCACCAGCATTTCTCTTTTGAGCTATAGACTTTCCTACTTCTGTGGCTCTCCTGTGCAATAACTGAGCTCCAAGCCTACGGAGCCGCGTGTGCGCACACAAACATCTCTTCTCTCCTCCAAAATCAATCACCCTGCCATCCACTAGGACATCTGGGACCACACATGTCCTGCCTCTTGCCCAGGAGCTGCAGCATGGTCTCTGTGTGCAGTCAGGCTCCACCATCAGGCAGGCGGACCTGGCCACCACTCGATCTGTTACTGCCACTGGCACCTTCCAGACCCAGGACTTCAGGGGTGCAGTCTAGATAGTCTTTTACTTCAGGGTCATCCCCCCCCCCGAGCCCCCACCTAAAGTTGACAAAATCACCCTTTTGGTGGATTGATAATATATCAGATACGAATGGTTCTCTGACAAACCAGCCTTCCCCCACAGAGCTCCCATGACACCAAACAATCATGTCGGCCCTGGCAGGGAGGTCAGACCTCGTCACAGAGTCCGAGCCAGTGCACCCGCTTGATGACAATACCCTGAGCTGGAGAGAGATTTTCTACTTCCCATCTCCCTGGGTCTGCACCGTTACCTAGGCCTGTTACTTTTATCCCTGGAACCTTATACATCTCCTCCTTTGCTTGTTTCCACAGAAATAACGGTCTCCCTGTGCGCACCTGGCCGAGCGCCAGGACTGTGTGTGACACGCAGCGCGAACACAGACTGGCACACGCATCCATGCCTGCTTTACGCTCTCACCACCGCGCTGTTTTCTTGGTGCAGCGATGGCTTCTGTTCGCTTCTTTTAGGTCTGATGCTCATTTCTGGGACTCAGGCTCTTGGATTTGGGCTGGATCCCTTTGCTACATAAGTAGCCAGTATGCCCCACCTGTGAGGCCCCTGCAGCCTTGTCCAGAAGGTACTGATCTCTGGGTGGCTGTGTATGTGGCTGCCCTGGTGAAAGCAGGCGGGTTCTCTGCCCATTGCCCGTTCAGTGCTTGTGGCAAGGTCCCCACTGACCACAGAAGGATTTCAGTCCTAACCTGGCGAGTCCGGTCACGCCTGTTTGCAGCGTGCCATCGTGTGTGTGGTGTTGGGGTGTACGTACTACAGTCACATATATGTCCATCGTGGGTATGTCCACGCTGTGCTGTGTGTGTGGTTGGGGCCTGCATGGGTGACGTTTGTTGATCTCAGTGTTCGTCGCTGCGTGCTGTGGGCGCACACCCTTGACTTGGCTGTGGGGCTTGGGGTTCCAGGACCATGGTCTGCAGTCCCTGAGGCACCTGCGTGTGCGGAACTGTCCCGCGGGAGCCCACCTGTCTGGCCCGGGAGCTGCGGGTGGCGGCGCTCCGCTTCCCGCCAAGCCCCGGCTCAGCCGCCCGCCCAGAGAGGCGCCGGGCGGCGCCCCCACTCCAGGCCGGAGACCTCGGGCGCCCAGGTGGGAAATGAAGCAAGAGAGCCGAGGTACCCAGCGGGCGCAAAAGAGAAAATCGGAAACCTAGGAAAAGAAAAAAAAAATCCATTTGGAAGGAAACAAATGTTAAACATGAGATAAAATGCCGCTAAATGAAATAAAAAAGAAACATGCCAACGACATTTAAAATGTTACACTAATTATAGGAAAGGCAAGGAAACAAAGTACAAAAGAAAAGGCTCCGGGGCGCCCGAGCGCAGAGACCTCACCGGGAGGCGAGGGCGGGAGCTGCGGCCGAGCTCCGGCGCCGACCCGGCTCCGGCGAAAGCCCCGCGGGAGGGCCGGTCCCCGGTCCCCGGTCCCCGGTCCCCGGTCCCTCTCCCGCCGCCGGCAGCGCGGACACAGAGGCCACTCCGCACATCGCCGCGCCGAGCCGGTCCTGGTGAACTGAAACCCAGCGCGCCCGGCCCGCCGCCTCGCAGGCTCAGTTCCCGCAGGTTCGCGGTCGCGGCCACGAGGCCCTGGCAGACGTGCCTCCGTGTCCGCGGCGCCTCGGGCGCTCGGGCAGCCCGGTCTGTCCGGAGCGTGGGCACTGCGGCTCCGCGGCCGCCCCGCGCCGCTCGGGACCCCAGCCCCCGGGGCTGAGCAACCAGTAACGAGGCGCTGGGGTGAGAGGGGAGCCGGGCTGGCCAGGCAGCTTTTTTTCTGATTTAGAACTGCATGTCGACTATTTGATTTTCATATTGGGGAGGGGGTCAAAAGTGGGGAGACATTGAGAAGTGGGGAGTGACTAGCTTGCCGCCTTTCCACTGTGCCTTCCTGTGCTCTGGTCTACAAATCTGTGTCAGCCTCAAATTACCTCCAATAAGCAAATACATAACATAAAGCGCCACTCTCTTCTAAAACTATACTAAAATAAAATAAAATATCCCTCAGTCATTGAAGTAGCCTGAAATAAAATACGGCCCAAGGCACGTCCCTCCTGGAGTCTCCATCAGTCACCCACTATGTCTCTCAAAGTTAACGCACTCGAAAGTGCTGGAACTTCTACTTGGAATTGACTGATTTGTGCTGCCTTCCTACCTGTTCACTCCCTCCCCGTTTCTTTATTTATATATTTATTTTCAGAGAATGGTGATAACTATGTATGGGAAAATATATGTTAAGATAATTTGTGTTTATTTTTTAATCTCCCAAGGTAATTCTATACATTTGATACAATTCCAATCAGATAGTACTTGGTCAGGAATGACTGTAAAAACAAAGCATTTGAAATAACTTAAATGCTGACATTAATAAATAAAATGTGCAATAGTTAAATATATAGACATATTTGAAAAAGATTTTTAAACTGATTTTTGGAGAGAGGAAGAGGGAGAGGGTGTGTGTGTGTGTGTGTGTGTGTGAGAGAGAGAGAGAGAGAGAGAGAGAGAGAGAGAGAGAGATCAATCTGAGTGAAAAATGGATCTTTGCCTCCTGTATGGCCCCTGCCCAGGATAGAGCCCACAACCAGGCATGTGCCCAGTCCCGGAATCCCCAGCTAACTCAGCCGCACCAGCCAGGGCCAGACTTACATTTATCAACATGAACAGATCTCATAGCATAATGATATTAAATTTCATTCCTAGCTCAGTCACTGAACTAGGTGACTTTAGGTAAGTCCCTTACCCTCTCTACACTGCTCTCCAATTTTCAAATGCCCTCTTCACTTGACTGCTACCAGATCTGAATGACACCCTGCACACCAGTTTCTCTAAAAACCACCAAGTGACCTGGCTGCAAAATATCACACACACTGGAAATACCTTCTATGATCCAACTACCGCAGTGCCTCCTACTGCCCCACACCTCATCCTGAATGGGTCTCCCATCTGCCCCACCACAGAGCCCAGATCCTCCAGATGGAGGGGTCCCAGGCCTAGAGGCATTTGGGCTCTGGGGGATGGAGTGAGTGCAGAGGATGGAGCGGGTGGGCAAAGTGGTTCATTATCACCTTACAGCCCCTTTCACACTTTTCCCTCTTCCCTAACCCCTGCCCCAGCTGCAGTTCACCTAGTATTCCTCCTCCTGGCTCTTTCTTCGCCTTGCTTTCAGGCGTGGGGAGCGTGGAGGGGCCCACCTGAGCTGCAGGGCTGGAGTGGGAAGTGGACTGAGATGACAGTGCAGGAATATAATGGGGAGTCTAAGAAGAATTTTCTGACCTGCCAAGGCAGGAGGCCCGATACAGTTGGTTCTCAGAGAAGAGTGCCCTGAACGCCCTGGGAATGGAAAGGGATGGGGGCAAGGAGTGGTAGGGAAGACACGCCAGCACACCCAAATGAGGGAGGAGGAAGGAGAAGAAGGAGGTTCTCAGGGGGCACAGGGGAGTTCTGAGTTTTGTGTTCTCTCCAGGAGAGGCTTGCATCACACAGCTAACGAACTTCTTCCCTATTCCCTGTGCTTCTGGGATTTGCCTGCTCCCAGAGGGCGATGCTTTCTAACAAGGTGCCCCCCCCACCCCCGCCCCTCCTTCCCCAGAAGCTGAAGCCGCCAAAGGTTTGTGGAATATAATGGATCATTTTCCAATTTACCAGGGTCTTAGAGATTACGCCGCTAATCCCATCAAAGACCATCTGCTTACATTGTCCTTCCTGAGCCAAAATAAATAGATCCTTTACTCCCTCCACCTCAGCTCCTCTGGGGTATTGTTGCCGAAGAAAGTTGGACAAGGCCCGTCCCATTTCCCCCTCCCTCCCGCTGCGGGCTGGACAGAAAGGGAGAAAACAAACTTAGTTTGTCTGAGGTGTGAAAGGTCGCTTATGCTTCTGACCTGCATTCTTCTGGGGAGCCTCCGATGATGGGAATTGGGGAGAGGGGCGGGCCGGGGCTCTGGGGGTCTCCGAGGATCAGCCCCCTGCGGAGGTGTGGGACAGGCTACTCCTCACCCCACAGCCCTGCCTCGCCCGGCTCCGCTCTGAGGCCACCTCAGCCCCAGCTCATTTTTGGTCTCTTCCCCTCCCTTCCCCCCCCCCCTCCTGAGTTCCTCCCACCTGAGACAGCTGGGAAAAAATTACTGAAACCTAACTTTCCTCTCTCCCTTGGCAGAACTGTTGGGGAAACGGACACAAAAACCCACATAAACACTAATTTGATTCCATCTGAGAGCTGTTTATTCTAGAGGCTTTTCACATTGGTTCTCGTATTTGTTATGGGGGTTTCATAAATGTGGGGGAGCGGAGAGGCTTAGGAGGAGGAGCTTCTTGGGAAGTTTATGGAGAGCAGGCTCAGGAATGAGATCGGACAGGTTGTCAGTAAAAGATGGCAACTGCCACAGCAAAGAAACGAACTCCAAAACAGGGTGAGGGAGTGAGGGCAGTGCCTCTTTGAGGAGGCGGCATTCCAGCAAAGGTTTAGAGGAGGTAAAAGTTATTCAAAAGGGAATCAGGAGAAAGCGAGCTTCACACACAAAGAATAGTCCTCCCTCCCCAGTTTCCTCTGTCTTGGTCACTTCTGTTCCACTCTGTCCTTTAACCATCATTCTTGGCTATATTCTAATCTGCTCGAGAACTTAAAGGGGGCCCCGGCAGCCTGTCTGATCCTCTGCAGATTGCCCCCAACTCTGACAAATAGCTGTCTGTTCGGGGTGACTGCCCCCCCTCCCCATACCTGGTCTCCCACAGAGGCACATTTTTCACTTTAGAAAAGCAACAGAGTCCCAGAAACCGCAGAGCCACAGGCGTCAGGAAGATGTCATTTTGAATCAATCCCAGCTCTGCTACCTGCTATGTGATCTGGGGTCTGGGTCCTGGGTCTCTGACTGTCCATTTCCTCATCTGTAAAACAGAGCGCATGCCCAGCTCACAGGACTGCTGTGAAAAATCAAGGGGATCTATATAGTCCCTGGTGGGTGCTCCATACAAGAAACTGTGCGAGACAGAGCAGGGCTGAGCCCCACACCACCGAGATGTTAGACAGGATTTGCTCAAGAAATCTAACAGGGATGTGTGAAGCATGTATATGTTTAGAGACAAAGTATGAATTCCCAACCACAACATGTGTTCATTTGACAAGTGTTTGCTGGATACCTCCAGGTACAAGGCACTAAGAAACACACAGGGGAATGAGGTTTTGCCCTGATTAAAGAGCGAAGACGAGAACACAAGTTACTGGCGGACATAACAGAACATGGTATGTGCTCAGAGAATGAGATAGAAATTCTACGGAGACAGAAGATCATGTTCACTTGGGGTAATGTGGAGCCAGGAAAGTTTTCATTAAGGAGGCGGCATGAGCTGGCTAGTCCTCGAATGGACAGGCCCTGGACAAGCAGAATGTAGGGGGAAGCAGAGAATGTGAGAGACCACACTTGACAAGAGAGAATGCTTCTCAAGAAGACCTACAGCTCCCTGTGAGGCAACGGCACGGCGTAACTGCTTACAGTGAGTGTGTCTTTGGCTCCGTGAGCAGAAGAATCACATCCAGATCAAGAAAGGTGAAAACTGGCCAGACCAGTTTGGCTCAGTGGATAGAGCATTGGCCTGCAGAATCAAAGGTCCCGGGTTCGATTCCGGTCAAGGGCATATACCTTGGTTGCGGGCACATCCCTGGTTGGGTGGGGGGTGGGGTTCAGGAGGCAGCTGATTGATGTTTCTAACCCTTTATCCCTTTCCCTTCCTCTCTGTAAAAAATCAAAAAAGTATATATTTTTTTAAAAAGGTGAAAACTGTTACTATTCTGTGAAAAGATTTCATCTGAAGTGAGATACTGACACAGGAGAGGGATGAGAAGATAATTAGCCAAAAGACAGTGACGGGGCTCTGCTATACATAAGGCGTGTGACCAGTGGGGGTTACCTTTCATGTCTCATCTTTGATTTCTTTATCGGCAAAGTGAGAATGCTATTTACTACACAAGACTCCCCATGAGGTTAAAGAAGTGCCTAACACGGAGAAATACTTAAAATGATTCTTCAGAAATAAAGCATTGTGGGGAAATGGATGGATGACCGAGACATGGCATCGGTCTTTAACGATTCAATGGGCCAGGTCCTGGCCAGGTAACTCAGTTGGTTAGCGTGTCATTCTGACATGCCAACGTTGTAGGTTCCATCTCTGGTCAGGGTATGTACAAGAAGCAACCATTGAATGCATAAATAAATGGAACAACAAATCATCCATGTCACTCTCTCTTTCTCTCTCCCCCTTCCTCCCTCTCTCTCTCTCTCTCTCCCTCAAATAAATAAATAAATAAATAAATAAGAGGAACAGACTTACTTAATGGTGCAGGAGAAGAATCAATGAGTGGAAATAAGCAGATTAGGGTTGGCATGAAGAAGAATGTACAAATACCTGGAAAAGACCAAATACAGAGAATGCTAGGTTAAGAGTGGCCACTTATCAGAGATGTAGATGAAGGAATTTCTGTTTGGTTAACGTGGTTGAACTAGCCAGTCCTAACATGTCTCCCCAAGGTCAAGATTCTAATACAAAGCAGTGGCTATGTCAGCTTAACCAGAAAACTACAGCTTCCTTGGGAGTTCCGTGAAGGCAGGGATCATGCTCATTTGCTTATTTATCTATGAAGTGCCCAGAGGAGTGCTGGGCATACAGTGGGCATTTGATTAATATTTGTTTAATGAATGAATGAGACAATGCATGGAAAATGTCTTAAAAACTGTAAAATATTGCAGATGGTTGGAAGTGGCAATGATAATGGGTGATATTGTGTTCTGTTTCAAGTGTTTTATTTCTTTTTGTTTGTTTAAATATATTTTCAACAAATATATTTCAGAGAGGAAGGGAGAGGGGGAGAGAGATAGAAACATCAATGATGAGAGAGAATCATTGATTGGTTGCCTCCTGCATGCCCCGAACTGAGGACTGATTGAGCCTGCAACCCTAGCGTGTGCCCTTGACCAGAATCAAACCCAGGACCCTTCAGTCCACAGGCCTACACTCTATCCACTGACTGAAACCGGCTAGGGCTCAAGTGCTTCCTATACGTTATTATAAAGACAGTAAGTGTTACACATGTGCCCTTGACCAGAATCAAACCCAGGACCCTTCAGTCCACAGGCCTACACTCTATCCACTGACTGAAACCGGCTAGGGCTCAAGTGCTTCCTATACATTATTATAAAGACAGTAAGTGTTACAGGAGTTCAGTAATGGGGAAAGCAGGGAAGAAGTGAGGTCTGGAGGTCACAGGAAGGGTCAGGGAGTCATAGGCCAAAGACAGAGAAGGTAGGGTAAGAATACCTTGGTTCTGTTGTGCTAAAAAAAACTGGGAGGGGCATAAGTGGGCTGCAGATCTGTGGGGATGGCTGCTAAAATAAGACGGTGAACAAGGCAGCAGGAGGGAAGGAAATGATAAAGGGAGGTTTGGTCATGGAGTTGTAAAACCAAGCCGAAGGAAGATAAAGAGAAGGCGGGTCTTTCCATGACTTGCATCGTGGTGGTAAAGATCAGCTCCCTGCTTAGGAGCACAGTCACTTCCAGGGTTTCCCGGCTGAGATGGGGCTTTACTCAGTAGCCCCTGCATTTTGGCAGAGATTTCCTTCCTCTACCAAAGAATTAATACTTGATAAAAGGATAATATTGAGTTTCCCATGAACTAGATGGCCTGATTTCTGCACGGGGAAATTGAAGGAGAGATGTCCGAGGAGTCCTGAGGTAGGAAAGGGTGAGGCAGCAAATTCCTCAGGTTACCATTATTTGATTGAAAAAAGAAAAGAAAAAAAAAAGACCCCTGCCACCAGTTCTTACTCCAATCAGTCTAGATGTGGGTGGGGGCTTCTATCTAAATGCTTCTTTAACCTAATCAAGATTTATCCTCAGTATTCCAAATTTTTTCTTTTCTTCTCCTCCTTCTCCTTCTCTTTCTTCCTCTTCCTCTTCTTCCCTCACCCAAGGATATTTTCCCATTGATTGTTTTAGGGAGAGTGGAAAAGACAAAGAGAGAAACACATAGATTGGTTGCAGGCTCCTCCCCAGGCTGTGAAGAAGCCTGCAACCAAGGTAGGTGCCCTAGATTGGAATCAAACCTGGAATCCTTTAGTCCACAGGTCAACACTCTGTCCACTGAGCCAAACCAGGTAGGGTCACCTTGCCTCTTTCTTACACCCTTTTGAGAGCTGGAATCAACCCCAGGTGATACGTTTCTGGCTCCCTTTCAGGTTTCCTCTCCCTGCCTGTGTGTGTCCTTCCCATTAGAGAGAGTGCCATAATTTGAAAGAGCCTTTGCAGAGAAAAGCCATTCTGGCGAACACCAATGAAGTCCTTGGCAGCCAGGAAGAGGCGCTCCTCTCTCAGTTTGTTGTCTCATGCTGCCACCTGGTGTCCTCAAACCTTAGAATACCTCACCCTAGCGAGGGGCCACATTTCATTCGCTCAGATTCATTTACACAGCATATTCATTTTTTTTATTTGCCAATTTGCTTAATCTTTTCGCAAAAATATACTAAGTCTTCCCTCTGGTCAATTATAGTGCAAGTCACCCCATCCCTCCACTTGTTTCTAGGTAGCCCTTGTTTTCATGCCCACCTCTGTCCCTTTCTCCCTGTTTAAAGAGACTCCAGCCTTTCTCCTGTAAATATTACAGATAACTCCCACCCACTCCCTCTAGCTATTGTTCGAACCCATTCCTTTTGCCAGCAGGAGTGGAGACAAGGGGGTCCGCAATCTCTCCCTGACAGTGGGTTTCCGACCTGAGAGACAAGATTGATGGGCATGAAGCATGTCCACTGAAGCCGCGGCTGGTTCGGCTCAGTGGATAGAGGTCGGTCTGCAGACTGAAGGGTCTCGGGTTTGACTCCAGTTAAGGGCACGTTCCTCCGTTGTGGGCTCCTCCACATCCCAGGCCCTGGTCGGGGCTCTTGCAGGAGGTAACCAATCAATTGGTTATTCCCTGTCTCTTCTACTCTCTCTCTAAAAATCAATGGAAAAATATCCCTGAGTGAGAATTCAAAAAACAACAAATAAACAAACAACACCCCCGCCCCCCCACCCCCCCCCAACACACACACACACAAATAGTACACTATAGAGCAATATACTCCAAACTGGAATTAGGTGGCCTGGAGACAGGGGACTTTTACTCCTGCAGAGTTGGGACTCCTTCTGTGGCACAAATGCTCCTCCTAGTGGTCATGCCCGGTTATGGCAATGTCATCGCTCCCCTCCCCTTTGCCCCCTCCATCCCAAGAGTGGGGCAAAGACAGGAAGAAAAGGGGTGAAAAGGAACTGTAGGGGTCTGAGCTGGGCCGGGAAGAAAGGTAAGCAATCAGTGTCATTTAATCTGCACTGATGTGAATTTCCAGAATGGAGGGTGCATTCTTATTAAAGTAAAATAGATAAAACCCATTTTGACTTGGTTTTATGTATCCCTTCTATTACTATGATAACTAACATTTATTAAGCTCTAATCTTTGCTAGGCACTAAGTGCTGTACTTCCATTGTACAGACTCCTTAAAACTCACAAAGACTCTGCAGAAAGGTTAGGTGACTGTGCTGAGTCATACAAGCAGTAGGCTGTGGGGCCAGGCTGAACCCAGATCCATCTGTCTCCAAAGCAGGGAACATGGTTTCCTTCCATCCCTTCGGAACCGGCTGACAGGGTAAAAGGAGGCAAAGTTTATTTATGTCAGAATCCAATGGAAAAATAATCTCTCTTCTTGGAGTTAGCTCTGATCTATTCCAGCTCTCAGGAATGACTCCTGCCTGCAGGGCAATTTCCTACTGAAACACCGCCCAGCAGCTCACCTGACAGAGCCCAGAATGCGGACGTTAGAAGGATTAACGAAAATGGATCAAATGTTTATTTGAGTGGTCCAAATCAGTCAAACTAAAATTTACCCACAGAACATGGCCTATTTTTTAAAATCGATTTTAGAGAGGAAAAGGGAGGGAGAGGGAGAGGGAGAAGGAGAGGAAGAGAGAGATCAATGATGAGAGAGAACCATTGATCTGCCTCTCCTGCACACGCCCTACCGGGGCTGGAGCCCAAAACTCAGGCATGTGTCCTGACTGGTAATCAAAACCTGGCCTCCCGGTTCATGGGTCGAGGCTCAGTCACCGAGCCTCATTGGCTGGGCCACGCCTACTTTATATGTTGTTTAGTAGGGGCTTGACGTGGGGGGACACAAAGATAGCTAAGCAGTCCATATCCTCTGAAACTAGTGGAGGAGACACACATTTTTATAAAAATATCTCTGAGGTAAGGGAAGTATGATAAAGAAAGCCAAAAAGTACTCTAAGTGAGGTTTGAAGAGGTAGAACCAAATGTCTCTCTAGAGGATTTGAAAGGGTTTTATAGAGGAGGTAGCTTGTGAACTGGGCTTTAATGTGTGTAGGATTTCAACAGACACAAATTTGGGTGTGTGTGTGGGGGGGGGAATAAAAAATAAATAACAAGAACAAAGACCAGGAGTCTGTTGCGGGGTGCAGGGCATGTGGCAGACTTGTTCTCAACTAGATGGAATATAAGGTTCACAAAGGGCGCTGGCAGGGTGAAAGGCTGGCATTAGAGGGTGGAGCGCCTTGGATGCCAAGATCAAAGGTTAAACTTCATTCAGCACCAAGAGACATTTAGGATTTTTAATAGCAAGCAGAGATACACAAGGAGTTGGCAAAAGTAGGTTTATAGTTGTTCCTGCGGAAAAAGACATGCAGGTTATAATTATTACAATAGCTTTATTAACTCAAAAGAATGTCACAATGGTGCAGGGCACTTGGGTACAATCTTGTAAGGGCTCAGCGTGCTGGCCTTCATTATGTACACATCAAGCACACTTGGGCACAGAATTCTTTATTGTCATCAATTTCTTGACATGCTTCTCTTAATGCAGTGAATCATATCATCCACGGTATGTGTTTTTTGTAAAAAGACTATTTCTGACAACACCCCAAAAGAAGGAGTTCGTTGGGGTGAGAGGCCTGGTGATTGTGGCGGTCACGCCACTGGCTCTCATCACCTGTTGGGGACTCACACCTGTAAACCTACTTTTGCTCACCCCTGTATTTAAAACTATGCTTTAGAATGAAGTTTGGCAGTTATGGTGGACGAGGGTTTGCTAATTTTTGGGCATAAAAAGGGCAGAGACTTACCTAAAGAGTTGGTGTGGGCAGGTAGAGAGGAGGCAGATGGACAGGGACCTGGAAATTGGCTGATATACACGGAGTGGCCCGATTATGACTATCCTATCAGTACTTCGCTGGGCCACCTTTTGCCTTCAATACCGCAACGATTGTTGGCATTGAATCCACGAGATGTTGAACGGGATGTGAGGAATCTGACACCCTGCCTGATGAATAGCACTGTCCAGTTCTGTGAGATTTGATGGTTGTGGAACCAGCTGCCTGGTGGCTCTTTCAACTTTGTCTCACAAATGCTCAATTGGATTGAGATCTGGTGATTGTGGGGGCCACCTAAGCAAGGTAAAGTCTCCCTCATGTTCTCGAAATGACTCCTGCACAATGCGAGCACCGTGGCATGGTGCACTGTCTTATTGGAAGAAGTCATCTCCATTGGGATACCCCATCAACATGATAGGATGAACTTGATCAGCAACGATACTTAGGTATGCTGTGCTATTCAGACGTTGTTCCACACGAATTAAAGGGCCCAAATCATGCCAGGAAAACATACCCCAAATCATAACACTGCCCCCACCAGCTTGAAGGGTTGTATTCATGCATGTGGGATGCATGCTTTCATGATGTTTCCACGAAATTCTCACCCTGCCATCTGCATGATGCAACTGAAAACATGATTCATCAGACTACATGACTTTTTTCCAATGCTCGACTGTCCAATCCTTGTGTTCGTGTGTGAATTGGAGATCTTTTATCTTAACTACAGAGAGCAAAGGTGTTCGAACAGGCCTTTGGCTTTCATATCCCATACGATGCAGTGTACAACTAATTTGCCTACAAATGTCAGGTGGTCATAATAATCTGGCCACTCAGTGTATATATTAGAGGCCTAGTGCATGAATTTGTGCATGGGTGGGGTCCAGCCAGCCTGGTCAGGGGGAGGTGACATGGGCGGTTGGCTGGCTTGCCTACTGGTTGAACTCCTGATCGAGGGGATATTTTGCACGTTAGCCTTTTATTATATAGGATATACATTGGCCAGATTATTATGCGTTCAGAGATCATAATAATCTGGCCACTCAGTGTATATAGAAGAGCAGAAGGAAGAGATTATGTGGTGAAACACCACATGGAGAAAACAAAAACAAATGAAATAACACAGAGAGACTTTAGCACTAACGAGACTCATTGAATACCACCACGTTCTATAGTTTCCTTACAATAACCCTGGGAATAGTATATCTACCTGACATGATTACAGTGGGAGGATAGGATCTGATTACGTAGGGAAAGCACCTGGCATACAGCAGGTACTCAATACATGGCAACTCTTAGATGAGATTTTTAAAAAATATATTTTTTTATTGATTTCAGAGAGGAAAGGAGAGGGGGAGAGAGACAGAAACATCAATGATGAGAATCATTGATCAACTGCCCCCTGCTCACCCATACTGGGATCGAACCGTGGCCACCGGTTCATGGTGGACAACCACGGAGCCATGCCGGCCAGGCGTGTTTCTGTTCTTTATATTCTTCCACACATTTACTTTTTAATGTATTTTACTGGGAAATTACAGAGAGGGAGAGTCAGAAACACCGATGAGAGAGAAACATCCATCGGTTGCCTTCTGCACACGCCTACTGGGGATGTGCCCACAACCAAGGTGCATGCCCTTGACTGGAATCAAACCTGGGACCTTTCAGTCCGCAGGCCGACGCTCTATCCACTGAGCCAAACCGGTTAGGACTACACATTTACTTTTTGAGAACTTGTTCAACTGTCACTTCTGTGAGATTACTTGCAACTCAATATTATAAAATCACTGAATATCAGAATTGGAAAGGAATTTAGAGATCAGATAGTTCAGTACTCTCAATCCATAGAACATAGCTGGATAACAGAATTCTGTAACTCAAAAGTACTTTAAAGACGAACTTGCTTAATTTACAAATAAACAAATTTATGTCTCAGAGAGATTAAGTGATAGTTTTTCTACTTCACCACACAATTCTGTGTAATTCAAGACATATCTACCGAGCTCCTACTTTGTGCAAAGCACACGAAGTAAGATGAGGTAAGTCAGATAATGGAGAAAGAATATGATATGAGACAACAGAAGAAAACAAAGTTCCAGTTATGGATATCCGATTATTTAATTATATGAGTAGATTGAACTAGGTTTTGAGGAGATTTGGCACATTCTGTGTGTATATGTTTTTAATATGTGAGGAAATAGCCTCAACAGATTAAGCAACTTGTCCAAAACGACATGTCCAAAGCAACAGTGTTGAAGGCCAGGCCTGGCCAGCAGTCCCAGCCCAAACTCCGGTGCCTCTTCTCTTACACCTCAGTTTGTCAGCTGTTTCTCCTAAGCACTATCCTGTATTGCCAACTGCCTGCTCGGCATTTCTAAATAAATGTCTTGTTTTTCCTAGTCAGTAGCACAACCATTCTCTTTTTGTTTGTTAATCCTCACCTGTAGATACTTTTCCATTGCTTTTTAGAGAGAGTAAAAGAGAGGAAGGGGGAGGGGGAGAGAGAGAAAGAGAGAGAAGCATCGATGAGGACATACCGATTGGTTACCACCTACATGTTCCCTAACCCGGGACTAGGGATTGAACCTGAAACCCAGGTATGCGTTTGACCAGGTACCGAACCCCGGCCTCCTCATTGATGCTCCAACCACTGAGCAACACCGGCCAGGGCACACAACCATCCTTCCAGTTGGGATGGATCAACATCCAATAGCCTGTACAACCACATACAACAATACACACAACAACTACAGCATACCTCATACATATTCTGGCACTAAGTCGTATTGACTTCAAAATGTCTCTTTTACCCAGGCTTTTCTTTGGTGACCATTTCCACTACCTGGGTAGAGAGCCTTATTATCTTTTTAAAAAAATATATTTTTTATTTATTTTTTACAGAGAGAAAGAGAGAGGGATAGAAAGCCAGAAACATCGATGAAAGAGAAACATCCATCAGCTGCCTCTTGCACACCCCTCACTGGCGATGTGCCCGCAACCAAGGTACATGCCCTTGACCAGAATCAAACCCGGGACCCTTCAGTTCACAGGCCAACGCTCTATCCACTGAGCCAAACCAGTCTTGGCAGCCTTATTATTTTAATACTGGTTTTGTCTTCAGTCTCTGATCCACTGAAGAGCCTTAGAGGTTACCTATATCCAACTTCCACCCAAAGAGAGAATAGTACTCCTGTTCCTGACAATGGTCAGCCAGCTGCAGTGCAGGGTCCTCACCGCTCTCAGGACAGCTGTTTTCCTATGAAACACCCACGTAATTAGTATGTTCAGCCGCTTACCACTCAACAAATGTTTACTGACCATATTCTCTGCTGCAGGCACAGTGCTTGGTAGACTGGAAGTTTAGCTGCACAGGGCTCCCCACTGGCCTTCTGTACTCCCCCTTTCCTGTCTCTATTCACTGGCCTTAAGGAACTTCCAGTTGTGTCTCTTCATCTCTAAGACAGATAATATCTTGAAGGGTTGTTCTGAAGACCAACTGATAAATATGTGTAGAAGTGTTCTGGAAACCAGGTGTAATATAGGTAAGGCTATGCAATACATAATTGGGGTGGGGAGTGACTCCACTCTCAACTTTTAAATTACATTTTATACCATTTTATACAACTTATATGTGATATAAAAATAAAAAAGTGCCCATAAACTTTACCTGTAACCCAATAACTAGAACATTACCAATAGCATCCACCTGTTCTTCCCCATCCCACCCTCAGCCTCTCTCTAAGGTAACTACTAATGAATTTTGTATTAATTATTCCTCTTCTTTTTAAAAATATATATTTTATTGATTTTCCACAGAGAGGAAGGGAGAGGGACAAAAAGTTAGAAACATCGATGAGAAACATTGATCAGCTCCCTCCTGCACCCCCCGCCCCCCACTGGTGATGCGCCTGCAACCAAGGTACATGCCCTTGACCAGACTCGAACCTGGGACCCTTTAGTCCGCAGGCCAACACTATCCACTGAGCCAAACCGGTTTTGGCATATTCCTCTTCTTTTTAAAACATTTTCTCATACGTACCTAAAGAACATGTTGTTTAATTTTGCTTGTTTTGAAATTTACAAAAATCATTTCAAATGTCTGCGTTCTGGGATTTCTTTTTACATTCATAATATGCTCCTAAGATTTATCTAATCCAAGTATATACTCCGAAGCTTCATCTTCTTTGCATGGCCTTTTCAGATCACAAAAGCACATAGGCACATAGTGATCTTTCCGTCTTAGCACTCAATGTCTGCATAAAAAAGGGGCTGAAATTGTACCTTCACTTTTCCTGTATCGTTAAGTGTCATCACCTCAACTAGACAAACTCCTTGGAGAGCAGGGAGGCAGCTTGTCAGCACCGAATGGGGAGTTAGGTAGCCTGGGTTCCAGTCCAGGCTACACCCTCACAGGCAGTGTCTCAGCTTTCCTTCCAGCTTCTTGAGCCTTCTTTAACCTAACTGGGAGGAACTCCTGAGATAATGGATATAATTATGAATGAAGAAAGGGGTTCTATGGAAGGTAATCCCACAGTTGTGATCTGGATAAATTCCTAACTGGGCAGGTTATGGTGAGTGGTCACGTTCCAGGCCTATAACCTCTTTAGTGAAAGGTTTTAGTCCAGCCCTGTGCATCGTTCTTGTGCATCTAGGTCTGTGGTCGGCAAACTGTGGCCTGGGAGCCACATGCGGCTCTTTGGCCCTTTGAGTGTGGCTCGTCCACAAAATACCACCTGCAGGCACGCATGTACAGTGTGACTGAAATTCGTGGCCCATGTGCAGAAGTTGGTTTTCGGCTCTCAAAGTAAATTTCAATCGTACTGCTGATATTTGGCTCTGTTGACTAAAGAGTTTGCCAACCACTGGTCTAGGTTAACACCCCTTTGAAATGTCAGAAGTAATACCCATCCAGGGGAGTAACCCTGTTAACTATCTTATAGCCGCTCCCTCCTCCCTTGCTTTCTCCCACCTTCTTACTTTCAAATGCGTTAAAAAGATGCAAAACTGTTATTCTCTGGAGCATTTGACATCTTTCTCTCCAGCATATGTCATTAGTTTTGCTCAAAAATAACATTAAAATTCTCCACAGATTTGGATGTTTTTTACATCAACAAAATGCTTGGTAAACTGAGAAGAGTCGTTCTCAAATTAATATTCCTAGTATTGCTGGCCTAGAGGGATCAAAGACCAAACTAATGGCTCTGGCTGGTGGTAGGGACAGATTCGCTAGGGAGGCTCCAGGCAGAACCAGATCTGACGTGGCGTTGACGGAGGCCAGATACCTGGGAAAACTTACCAGGAAGACAGAGGGCGCTATCCGCCCCTCAAACTGGGCAGAGACGAAGTTAAGGTCCACGCATGCGCGCCCCCTCCTCTAGGTCTTCGTGAGACCCAGCCCAAAGTGGTTCGCCGGGCTCCGCCCCCCACCTTATATGGGGCTCAATCTTTTGTATACGCATGCGTCTTATCCAGGCTTCGGTTGGCTGACGACCCCATCCGTCACTAAAGAGCCAATGAAATGAGCCTCAAGGTCCACGCCCCTCGGCGGGGGACCCTGGGCGTGGGATAGGGTCTTTGTCGGCCGCGTGCAGCTGTGGACGGAGCGATGGAGGGCTGTGCCCCAGCGCGGGCAGCAGGCTCGGAGCGTTGGCTCCCGGCAGCCAACCGATTGCCTTCTTTGTCACATTATATTCGGAGGGGAGTGGAAGGGCCCGGGTGAAGGGCGGCGGGTTCAACTCTGCTTCTGGCAGTGACGGGTGGTCGCCAACTATCGAGCCCTGCTATGCCAGGCACTGCGAGGCGCTAGGGAATGGTGGTCTCTGCTCGCTGGCACCCTACGGTCTGGAGGGGCAGGTGTGACTAGTGCTTTTATCGCCTCTCCCCACTCCCCCTTCGCCTTCGATGGAGGTTTCTTCCCGAGTTCTGGCCGGCCCCATCGTCCCCGCCCCTCCCTGGCCGGCAGCAAGGATGAGTCGCCAGCAGCCACTCACAGCTGAGCTGTGACCGGCGAGGACAGGCGCCGCGGTCACGTGAGGGCGGGTCATGCGGGCGCGTGACCCTCCCGGTAGGCGGGGCCCCTCCTTCCGCCCTCCCTCCCCCTCCCTCTCCTAGGTGCAGTCACCAGCGTTTACCAGGCACGTGGCGGCGGATGCGCTCTAAATAGGAGTGACTCTGGGCGGCCACGCTGCGGGGGCAGGGACTTTACGAGACCAAACTGCCCGGACGAGGCCCGAGAGCTGTAAACACGTGGAAACGAGTACAAAGCAAAGGGGAAGGGTGTTAAATACAAATCACTTAATCCTGGAAGCAATCCTGGGCCCCCAGGCTGATTTGAACTAGATCTTTCCAGGATCGGCGTCGGCGTGAGGCGCCAAGGGAAGAACCTGCGAGTTGCCTTTTTGGGGCCTCAGGTTTACCAACTGTGAAATAGACGCTGGGTATCCTTAGGGAATCAGCCCTGTGCCTTGGCTGGGCAGGAACATAATCATTTCAAGGCTGTAAACAGACACGCAGTATGTATGGGCTCCAGTAGGAGTATCCCACTTTGGAGCCTGGGGTGGGATCGTCTTGTGCCCCTTGAAATCTGCTAGATGTTCCTGAAACAAATTTCCACAATCACAAGGCTGGAAAAGTTATTCAGCCCATGGGACTGAGGGAGGGGTGAGTCAGAAGAACATGAGGTGCAGGGAACTGGCCTGGCCTCCTTGGCTGGAACAGTCAGAATCCACCCTTTGCTTCCTGCCTCCCAAGAGCGACCTCTTTGGGGAGTAGGAGGCCAGCAGGTTAATCCTTCAGTGGGCTGCTGCTAGTGAAACCCAGAAAACTAGGACCCACACTTTTTCAGCCTCATTGGTGCTTCTGCAGCTGGAAAATAAAAGAGAAGCTGCAGAAAGTCACCACACCCGCGAAGGAAAAAAAAAAAAAAACCTTCAGGTTCGTAGCATTCCGTGGTTTGCAGAGTGCACTTTTACACGCGTTATCTCATTTTAGTTTGACACGTACTGTGTGCCAGGCACTGAGCCGGACACAAAAAGGGTTGAGGCAGTGCACTTTCTAAAGGAGCTTTCAGCTCAATTTTAAAGAGAAAATTGAAACCAGTACCCACGATTTCAGGAAAAATGAGGCAGGTGCTATGAAGGGGCAGATTCCTCACATCTCATTAGAGAAGAATAACAGCCAGCCGGGTAGGACAGGGGGAATAAAAGTTTCATGGAGGAAAAGTTGTAGGAGTAAACCTTGAATAACAGGAAAGTTTACAAAGATAGAAATAGGAGTGTAAGGCAGGGTTTCAGATATCTTCTTACCCAAATAAGCTCATTTATGTTCATGTTCTTGACAAGTAGCAGTAATAAAAATAATCATGATTGAGCACTCATGGGTCAGGAATGGCTTTAGGTTCATTTAGATGTGTCATTTTCTTAAATCCACAGCGGCCCACTTACACAGGAAGCAACTGAGGCAGGGAGAGGTCCGTCTTCCAGGTACCTATAACGAAGTGTCATCTTCCATTACCAAGAGAAAATGAATGGCCTTTAGGGTTGCACTGGTGTCTTGCCTGTAGAACCAGATCTTCCTAAGGATCCCACAATCCCGACCACCATCCCTAACCCTGAAACCACCCTGGGGAGCAGTACCCCTTCTCCTCTTATGCCTCCAGCAATGTGCCCCTGAGCGCCCCCTTGTTTCCAACTCAGTTTGTCTAAAATCTCGGGAGATGCCTTGTAGCCCTGTCTGGAGTCACTGGAGCACCGCCATCCATCCGGTCAGCACTCCAAGCACGAGTTTGGGAGTTACTGACCCTCCTCCCTTTCCTTCACCACCTTCACCAGGCCGTTTCCAAGTCCTGTAATTTCTACCTCGTAAATATCTACTACATCCATCCTCTCAGTTGTAAAGGACGCTGACTGGGCCTCAATTCTGCATTCCTTCCAACTGGTTCTCGGCAGCACTGAGAGAGAACGTGTATGGGCAGGAGCTTTCTGAAATGCAAATACGGTCACATCCATCCTCTACTTCAACTCCTTTGGTGACCAAACATCTGCAGAATCGAGTCCAGATTATGACAATCCAGGCCGTTCACAGTGAGGTCCCCCCCCCCGGTTCAGCTCTATCTACTCCTTTAACCTGCACCACAGCATCGGGTTTCCTGAACGCAACATTCTTTCTCCGTATCTCACGTGCTCTTCTTGCTAATGGGAATGCCTTCCCTACCCTCATTTGCCTAGGATATGCCATGTCTTCAAAATTCAGCTCAAACACCTCCTGGAAGGAGACTCCCCGATCTCCACGGGCTTGGATTTGGGTGTGCCTCATCTCTGATCCCACGGCCGTTCTCTGACACTGAACACAGACTTCTGACTCAAGGCTTCTTGGCTCTTGTCCCCATTAGACTGTGAGTTGCTGAAGGGCAGGAGCTGCCTCGCTCCTCTCTGCATCCTCAGTGCCTAACATAGGGTTTCACAGAGAACATGCTTAATATATGTTTGTTGCACTTCAGGTAGAAGAATGACATGAACAGAGACATAAAGGACCTATCCAGGAATGGACTGGGACGCCTGTCCCGTCCAGACCAAGGGCTGCACAGCAGGGACGTGTGGACTAAGCCTGGAAAAGAGGGTACAGTGGTTCTTTGAAGGCCTGGGAGCCAGGCTGAGACATTGGGATTTCACGTGGTGTGGCGAACGGTGAATCCTGAGGTGCTAGGTGGTCAGGACTGTGCCAAAGACAGTAGGATGAACTGGAGAAGGGGGAGGCAGGGTTTAGAGAAAGCAGGCAGCTACTAGCTCTGCTTATAGCCGGTGAAACAGCAGCTTGGGGAGATTAAGATACTTGGGGCCACGCAGCTGTTAAATGGCAGATCGAGGAGCCGGACCAGTTCTGGACTATGCCAAGTCCAGCATTCTGTGCCTCACCACGGGGTTATCGGCAGATGGGCTTCATTCAGGGTTGTCCGAGTGCGGATGGATAATGCAGGAGTCAGGACAGGGCAGGCTCTATTGCAGGCACAACACCCGAACCTCAGTGGCTCAACACGTTTTCTATTCACACAGTCCCGTGTGCTGGGCACCCGGAGGCAGCTCGCATCCGGGCTGCTCTGATGTGCCTCCAGCGTCCCCACGACAGGGAGAGCACGCGGAGAACCACGGACCAGCTTCATTTGGAGGTTTTATTGGACACACATACCAACCACGATTCAATGTGGGGGGACCACACAAGGGTATGAGTCCCGCACTGAGTCACTGCATGTCACCCTGGAGGCTGCACCACAGGCAGCCAGAGGGGAGCCCGGTCTGGAGGATGGTGTCTTCCTAAGCACTTCCTGCTCAGCTGTCTGTCAGCTCTGCTCCAGCTGAGGGAGAAGCCAGGCGAAGTTGGCAATGACCCTGGGAGGGAAGGCAGATCACCGCAGTTTGCAGATGAGGAAACTCAAGGCACAAAGACATTCTGCAATTTGCCTGACTCCGTGTACTCTTGCACCAACCTGCATAGGCAGCAACCAAGCATTAACTGTGCAGTGAGGGGTTTAGGCATCTGTAAGCCCCTCTCTCTCACGGTGTATCGGCCTGTCTCACACTCCATCTTCGCCTCTGCAGCACCTAGCATGGGCCTGGTACAGAGGAGTGGCCCGATGTGTTAGCCAAGCCTTGCGCACTTCCCTCCACAGCCCCTGCACCAGCCCAGAGCATAGCTGTGCAGGGTGTGGGGAGGCAGGAGTAAGAGTCACCACCCCTAAGGGCAGCAGGCAGGGAGGCCCTCTGGGATCTGTGAGGAGGGCAGGGAGAGGGGCCCTGGCACTGTTAGGTGCTTCCAAAGGGAGGGGAAGGGCAGATGCCCCCACTGGAGTGAGCTCCGGGGGACCCCTTGAAGGCGGACTTCATCTGTGCCTAACCTGGCGCCTGGGCAAGTTCCTGCTGCGCAACAGTTCTCTACCGAGCGGCTCCTCACTGCACACCAGCCTGCTCCCGACCAGGCCTGAGTGGAACTTCTTTCCCTTCCCCCACGACCCCTCCTATGACTCCTAACAGGGCAGCCCTCCCTAGTTCTGGGGCTGCCTCTGCTTCTGACAAGAGTCCCTGGGAGCGATTCTCATCTGGAACCCCGCGCCAGTCGCCTGAAAGTGCCGGCCCTGAAGGCCACCACCACTCCTCCCCGCTGCCGCTGGCCTGGCCTGACCCCGGTGGCCACAGCCCCTCCTCCCTCCTCAGCCCACCGACCAGAGAAACCAGAACCCGAGCCAAAGTATCAGAAACGTGTATTCTTTTTCTTTTAATAGTAAACCTCTTTACAACAAATATAGTGAAAGAGTTTTCAAACAAAACTCATAAGAATCTCGAGGACTTTGTCTTTCTTATTGTGTAGAATACTAAGAAAGCATCACCATACAGCACAAAAAGAAATATTGAAAACAAATCAACAGCCACACACTTGGACTCGCCCTGCCCAGGACCCAGGAGGAGCCCCAGGAGTGTGGGTGATTGTCGGGTTTGGGGGCGAGGCACCTCCGTGCCCTGTCCCCTTCCTCCCTCTGGGACTTGAAAGGGGAAGACCGAGAGAATCCAGATTCTCCACAACATTCCAGCGCCCCTCCCCCCGTACAAATCCCCTCCTTCTCCCAGCGGTTCAGAGGGTGGAGAGAGGTGGCAGAGGGAAGAACAGAGGAGTTCCCAGGCTCCATGTCTCCTCCCCTCCGTGAAAGCCTAAATCCACCCCCACCCCACCCCAGGGGATTTCAAAGAGTCAGTTAAAAATATATAGATATAGATATTTCTAGATACACTTTTACATCATTTCTGTCTCTCCAAACAAATAAATAATCAGCAAGAGAAGGTGCATTACTTCCTTCCTGTCCAAGGTGGGGAGGGCTGGGGAAGGGTCAGGGGTCAGTCTCACTGTATTGAGTGCACTGGGGCGGGGGGGCGGGGGGGAGGAAATGGTGTGTTCAGCTGGGGGTGGGGGGTGGGGGGCCCTCTTGCCCACTGTCCCTGAAAGCTGTGGGAAACCTGGGGAGGGAAGGAGTATTGGATGACTCCAGTGATTACTTTGGCAAATGCCCAGTTATTCAGAGGAAGGAGTGGGTGGAGGCAAATTTGGCTTGTGAGAGGAGGGAGAAATGAAGTCTGCATTTGAGGTTTGGGTTCCCAGGGACCCTTCTTCTGGCCGGCCAGGAGCCCCTACCCCCAAGAGAAATCTTGGGATACTGAATTGCAGAAATGTCACACATTCACAAATCACCCCCTGCCCCCAGGGATAAAGAAGAAAGGACACACACACACATCCACACATGGTAATCAAAAGCCAGGTTTGCCATTACAAGGCAGAGGGCAAAACTGGTAAATATTGCACCGTGAACTACAGGGGCCCTCACCCCCACCCCATGTTTAATGGTGGCCAATCTCCACTTAGCAAGGTGGACAGACTAATGGCAGGAATAGCCTGAGAAGGGATGGCCAGTCGTTCCATGTTTTCTGAGCACCTGTCACTCACTCACCACTCGCTCATTCAGCATTTACTGAGTGCCAGGCCCTGGGCAAGCTCTGGAGATGCACACCCACACAACAACCTCCTCCTCTGCCACAGCCCTGATCAAGTCTCATCAATTCTTGAAACTCCCTCTAGAACCTGCAGGAAGACTGGCCACGCTGTGTGCCCAGCCAGCAGGGGGGGCTCGGGCGTGAGGAAGGATGGTTCCCGGTCAGGTGAGGAAAAAGCTTCCGGGAGGAAGAGGAGCTCGAGCGTCACCCTGCAAGCGGGACTGGGGTGAGAAAAGAGTGTACTCCAGGGAAGGGGCTGTAAAGGTGTGGGTACTGGGTAGACAACTGTGCGTGGAGCCTGGGAGAGGCAGGGCAGCAGGGAGGGGCAAGGAGGGCCAACTGCTAGATTCTTTCTGAGGGGAGGACAAAGATGTCAGAGCTGAGGGTGAGAGCAGGTGAAGCAGCAGGCCAGAAGGGAGCTCAGGGAGGAGGGTCACGGAGCTGGAAGCCAGAGCTGTGTGGCTGCAACAGCCACCTGTCCCTCTGTAAACACATACCCAGGCACGTTCTCTCTCTCTCTCTCTCTCTCCCCCTCCCTCCCTCTCTCCTTCTCTTTCTCTCTCTCTCTCTCTCTCTCTTTCTCTCTCTCTCTCACACACACACACACACACGCCCTCAGAACTTAATTCACACAGATTCATATGTATGCCCAGACAGGCTCAGAGACCCACACCACCACACACACACATAAATACAAAGGAATACTTGGACATACAAACACTAGATGCCCTTAGGAATACACTCAGGTACATGTGCAGCCGCATCTCCCCTTCCGCTTCCGCTTCCTTCCCTGCCTCGTGTTGGGACACTGCAAGTGGCCGGGCCCTGCAGGTGGGCAAAGGTAGTCACTTGGCACAGATCTGGGCCTTGTCTACTCTGCTTTCCCACCAGGATAAAACCCCAGGGAGCACTGCACCCCCTGGGCAGAGGAGCTGGGCTTATGTGAAGGAGTCTGCCTGCCTACGCCTACGCATGGCAGGGTGAGGGGTGGTGCGGGTCACGGGCGTGGGGCCTGCCCCCTCCAGTTTGACCTGTCACCCAGCCTGAGGTCTCCGGACCTGGGGAGGCGCAGAGAGAGGCAGACTGGGGGCTGGGGGAGGGGAGCAAGAACAACAGCAGAAGAACCTCATCTGTACAGTACGGGCGTTTGAGTCATTATTATTACAATATACTTTGACAAAAATAGAATCTCATTTCATATCAATACAACAACACAAAAAAAACAACAAAAAAAACCCCAGTTTCCTGGACTGTTACACTGCTAACTTTTCCAAAGGTTGCTATTTACAATTACAGTAGCCAAGAGGGAAAGTGGGATACGGCCTGGGGATGGTGGGACAGGAGGTAGCCAGACAATGAGGGCGCCAAGAACAGGGAGGTGGGGTCCGGAGCCGATCCGGGGGCAGGAGCAGGAGCTGGGAGGAGGGCTGGGGAGAAGGGACGAGGAGGAAAGAAGGGAGGTAGGCCTCTGCAGACCTCCAGTCCCCTTTCCCATCCTCTCACCCATCCCAACGTCCACTCCTCTGGGAATATGTACGTGCAAGGAAGATCAAGTCCCCTCACTCACACTCGCCCCTGGATGCAAGGGTTCCGTCCTCAGGCATCCCAAAGTGACAAGACCCGCTCCCACTGAGTCACCTCACTGGAGTCCCTCTCCCCAGTTCTCCCTGCACGCTGTGGCCAGCTTCTCTGGGCTGGTGTCCACGAGGGCTGGGGCTATTGCACTGTGTCTCCGAGAAATGCTGGGAAAGGGAAAGGATGCTGACTCACCCCTGGGCCCAGCCCTGTCCCTCCTCAGCCTCCTCTCTCCTCATGGCTCTTTCTCCCCAAATGTGCTTCAGAGGGGCCTCCCCACAGCCTCAGGTTCCTAGGCAGCCTTCCCAGCCCAAAAGCTCGCCAGCACCCCCACACCTTGGAGGTGCAGCTCACACAGAATCAGTGAGCGAGTGCGGTGTGTGTGCGGAGGCATGTGGGGCCAGGCTGGGCGTTCGGCCCCGGATGCCTATGGCCGCGGGGACAGCCCAGAGGCAGAAACCCCTCACAGAGCCTCTTCCTCGCTTTCCCCTGAAACACAAACCCACCATCAAGCCAACTTTGGGGTTTCAGTCTATTGTAAGGGTTTTGTTGTTTGGTAGTTTTTTGGTTATTTCCCACTATCTGGGGGACGGGGTGGGAGGGCTCTGCATGCAGGGCTCGGCACCTGTCCTTTCCCGAAAGCCCACTAGCCCCCCCCCCCGCCCCTCCTGCAGCATATGTGTGCAACGTGCAAAGTGTTCCCCTTCCCGCAGAGAGAGCTCCCGCGGCCGGTGAGGATGGCGGGGTGCAGAAAGGGGATGGGAGCACCCCTCTCTCCAAAGTGAGAACCCAAATTAAAAAAAATAATATTAATAATAACATAATAATAATTATACACAAATGTAACCGTCAACAGGACACGGAGCACAAGAAAGGAAGTGGGGGTCAAGCGGGAGGAGCTCAGGGCAGGGGTTGGGCGGTGAGATTGTCAACTCTTCATCAGGGAGGCTGAGAGGAGGGGAGTGGGGATCGTCACTTTAATGTCTGTGAAGAGAGGAGATGGAGAAGGGGGTGTGAGGGGCGGCCCAGGCTACAGGGCATGTGTCCCCCACGCCCCTCTCCCTGTAGGGCCGGGACTCTGGCAGCAGGGCCAGCTCTGAGGGGAGGATGCAATCGAGCAGAAGGACTGATGCTGGAGGAAGGGTCAGAGATGGGCATTTGGTGGGGGTGAAAGGGCATGGTGCTGCCCCAAAAGGGCTGACGGAAGGGCTTGCTGGCCACAAGGCCTCTCAGGTAGGAGAAAAAACAGGCTGGGGGCACACGGGGCAGTCCCTGGGTGCAGCAGACACTGGCAGACGGGAGGGTGGTGCTACAGTACCCAGGTGTCGAGCCGCATCCTCTTCACAGCTGAGCCCTCGGCCTCAGGCTCCGGGGCTGGGCGCAGCAGGCCCAGGGTAGGCCCGAAGTCCCCCCGTCCGTCATCCCGGTCCCCGGTCTCATAGGAGCCGCCAGCCGGGCTGCTGAGACTGTCACCAGGCTCAGGGCGGGTAGCCGGGAACACGGCTGGAGGGGGCGGCGCGGGGCTGCGTTCACGGCTTGGGGACACAGGTTCCGATTTGATGCTGATGTGGGGGTGGGTGGTGACCGTGAGGGCAGCCCCCACGTGGGGCAGGGGGCTGCCAGGGCTGGTAACAGACGAAGGGGGTGGGGATAGGGGACAAGAGGACAGAAACAGAGGAGAGCAGGTGAGTGACCAAAAGGTGATGGGTGGTGACAAAACAGAGTGAGAGGACGGAGAATGAGAAGATGGGGGACGGGGATGAGAGGGGGAGGAAGAGACAAGTGGATGGAGACAGAGACCAGGAAAGAGATGGCCAAGTGAAGAAAAAGAAGGAAAAGAAGTCAAGTTAGTTCTCTTTCTATCTCATGTCATCATTTACAGTGCGGGGTCCCCACCCCACCCCGGGCTGGCTGGGGGCGGGGCTCAGGGATATCAGGACTGCCATCTGGTGCCTCCCCTGCTGACAACCTGAAAGGGATCCCTCCTCTTCCCCACCCTCAACCCTCCCTTCGCAAACACGTGCGGATCCCAGGGGACTCACATCAGGTTGCTGAGAGACACAGGGACCAGGTGGGGCTGCTGCTGCTGCTGCTGCTGCTGCTGCTGGGGCTGCGGCTGGGGCTGAGGCTGCGGCTGCGGCTGCGGCTGGGGCTGAGGCTGCGGCTGGGGCGGCTGCTGGGGCTGCGGTGGCTGCTGCCAGGCGGTGACGTTGCCTAGTGACAGTCCCCCAGGTGAGCTGAAGGCTGGTAAGGAGGACAGCTCCGCACTGGTCAACTGGTAATCTGCATTGGGGGGGGGGGGGGGAGAGTGAGCCACGGGGGGAGGGGAGGACTGAGACAGGGCACCTCCAGGAGGAACGTGGAGAGGGAAGGAGCTGTCCATGACAGATGTGAACACTCACAAACCCCACACACACCCAGGAAGAAGGTACGGCACTCCTAGTTCAAACATTGCACATTGCAGTACCCATAAGGTGCTATTTTTTTTTTACAGGATGAAAAGAGGTGGTTTCTTTTTTTTTTTATAATATGTTTTTATTGATTTTTAGAGGGAGAGGAAGGGAGAGTGAGAAGGGGGAAAGAGAAACAGACCAGCTGTCTCCTGCATGCCCCCCTCCTGGGGACCGAGTGGCAACCCGGGCATGTGCCCTGATCGAGAACGGAACCAGGGACCTCGTGGTGCATGGGATGGTGCTCAACCACTGAGCCACACTGGGAGGGCGAGAGGTGGCTTCTTAAATAGTGTTTAACTTTTTAAAAAGTTTACTGTGTGTAGGCATCACTTTAGAATGTCAATTAAGAAGGGTAAAAAAATCAGGGAAGGTCTAATATATGCCGCCTGTCATCTCTTCCACTACCAAGTCTGTAAGAGCCTTTAGAGAGAGAGGGGAGGCGTGATGAACAGCAGGTGAACAGCATCTGAAATAAATCACCGTTAACGGCCATTCTACCTTCTGCAAAGTCCAGAGTCTGCTAGAGACTGTCAACACGTGAGCAGCAGCCAGAGCTGAGCTGCTGGGCCCCCACGTAAGCACGGAGGGTGCGCGCCAGCCACCAGAAGGCCCGCGAGAGCAGCGGCGGCGGGGGGAACGGCGTGCAGCGCTGCAGGCCAAGGTTCTGCCCGTTTCCCCAGGAGACGCTGCTTGTCCTTTTCTAAAATTTGTCTCAATAAAGAAACGGTGACATTTGCACTGTCACAGGACAAACAGAGCCACACGCTGTTTCACAGTTTACACAGCACTGTGATGCTTCGTGTTGCATCCTGTTTGGAACAGTTTAGAAAATGCCTTCCCTAAGGTGACTGCACCGTGGTGGCGGGAGGGCACGCACGCCCCTCCTCCCCTCACAGCAGACCTGTGCCACCAAGCTTCCTCAGGGGCCACCCGCGCCAGCCCCGTCTTTAGAAGACAGCATGATCTGTGCAACACAACAAGGTTACAGGCATGAGCGAGGAGGTCAAACTTCCTGGCCACCTCCATTTTAGGTCATGTGACCTTGGGCAAGCTACTTACTCTCCATAAACTGGAGGCAATAATCCTGACCATAACACACGGCTGTTGGGAGATCTGAGTTAATACACAGGGAAGCACGCCTGAGTGGTTAGAGCATCAGCCCAAGCACCGTGGGGCTGCAGGTTTAATTCTCTGTCAAAGGCACATATCTGGGTTGCAGGTTCAATCCCCACCCCCGACTGGGGTGTGTTCAGGAGGCAGCCAATCAATGTGTCTCTCACATTGATGAGTCTGTCTCTCTCCCTCTCTTCACTCTCCCCACTTCCAGTCTCTCTAAAAATCAATGGAAAAAATACCCTCAGGTGAAAAGTAACAAAACAACAAAAAAAACACACATGAAGCATGTAGAACAGTGTCTGGCACATAGTAAACGTTCAAAATATTTACTTGTTATTACTAATTTACAAAGGAGGCAACTGCAGCCTCAGTCTGAGGAAGGCCCCAGGTCACAGAGAAAGCCAACGGCAGAGCAGAGACAGATCCCAGGCCTCTTACGACTTTTCAATCTCACCCTAGGGAGACGGGCCATGCTTGCCGCTGACCTCATTACCGTTAGCCGGCAGCTTTGAGATGCTTACATTTAAAAAGCAGAGCAAGGGCAGAAAGGGGCCCCTAGGACCGACTATTTCAAACCCTCCTTGTATAAACAAGGAAGCCAAGCACAGAGAAGTGCGTCACCTGCCCAGCATCTCTCAGCGAGTGCATGGCTGACACTCAATTCCTAGTCCCTCACTCCCCCAGCACACTCCAGCCCCATCTCCCCGGAGACTTGGCTTTCCAAGAGACTTTGCTCTTGCTAGGTAAGAGGAACATGGCCTGCAAGGTCCCCTGGCCACCCACGGGGCCTGCTTCTGGCATGTCCACAAGCCAGGCCTAACAAGGGGCCAGGCCTGTCCCTTACTAAGACCTCACCCCCAGCCGGAACCTGAACTGGGGACCAGGGCTGTAGAGTAAACAACTAAACAGCAATGTGTTCGTGAGGGTTTTGTTTATGTGTCTGGAGTCACCCGAATACCCTGCTGTTGAAACTACTACTGCAGCCAGAGCAACTGCAGCCATGGCTGCCGAGAGGATGTGAGGAAGGCCACACACACCTCTCACAGGGCTCCAAGGGCAGGCCCCGGCATCAGCATCTTCTCTCACCACAGGGACAAAGTCTGGCCTGCGAAGCACCTGCCCCAGGTTCCCTGCCACCCACTGACCTCCTTCCTTTTTCAGAGTGACAGGACCGGAGAAGATGGCAGAAAACCACCTCTCTGGGTCCCAAACACAACAGCTCCTGAAAAATGGTTTGTGCTGCCCTCTGCCAACCACCCTGGGCTGTCAGGGAACTGGTTTTTCTAGCCGGGCCCAGCCCCAGCTGGCAGGGCTGGACGAGCCTCGGAGACCTCCTGTCCACTCACAATTCTCACAGAGGAAGAGACTGGCCCCAGGGATTCGGCCATCTGAAGCAGACCCCTCGGAAACTGCCTGAGGACATAACAGACGGGGTGCGTGATGCATGGGAACAAACGGCTGTACAGACACCGGGATGATAAAATCTGGACACACATACCGTGCCAGTCTGGTTCCACAGCAGCTGTCCTACCCGCCCCAAGGGGCTTTTTTACATACAGGGCTGGGTTCTGGGTTTATACACATGGGGAAGAGGTGAGATTTCATGGGTGTTTATACTGATATCTGGGACCTAGGGTGCTTCAACTCTGGAATGGGGGCTTGGAGAGGGGAGTGAAGTTGAAGGGTCTTTTTTAAAAATACATATATTTTATTGATTTTTTACAGAGAGGAAGGGAGAGGGATAGAGAGTCAGAAACATTGATGAGAAAGAAACACCAATCAGCCGCCTCCTGCACACCCCTCCACTGGGGACGTGCCTGCAACCAAGGTACACGCCCCTGATTGGAATCGAACCTGGGACTCCTGAGTCCACATGCTGACACTCTATCCACTGAGCCAAACCGGTCAGGGCAAGTTGAAGGGTCTTTTGATCTAGTCTGATCTCTTAACAAACAGCCCTAACACAAGCCACTGACAGGTGAAAGAACCTGGGGAACAGCAGGGAAGCAGACCAGGTTCCCGGCCACACGCAGGCTCTGAAACAAAGCGACAAGGCATTTCCCTCTGGGCACCCTTCCCGACACTGCAGCCTGTGGTGCAGGCGAGGAGGGCTGAGTGTCACAGACTGATCCTGGGAGAATGTGAGTGGGTGACACCGGCCAGCACAGCTCTGGGTACCCAGGAGCGGCCTGGGCACTGAGTGTCCTGTCTGGATTCTTCCACCTAGAGGCCTCGCTCACGTTTTCAGATCTCTCTCCTCAACCGTTCTCCGTCTTCCAACTCCTTGCCCCCCCAATACTCCACCACCAAGGTAATTCCTTTCCTGCAACCTGGATGAACCCTTCACTCTGGCCTTAGCCTCTCTCTCCGCTCTCCCTCATCCCTTCATTCTTCTCCTCTAAGCCTCACTGAACTGACCATGTCTGCCTCCCTACTCCCCAACTCTGGTGGCCTGAATCATCTGCTCAGCCACCTCTGTACCGCCTTCTCCTAATGGGAGGCTCTCTAAGGACAGGGCTTCCCTTCTCCGTTAGGTATTACATTAAAAAAAAAAAAAGGAACATCCTTGCCCTGACCAGTGCGGCTCAGTGTTAGAGCACTGGCCCAAGCACTGAAGTGTTACAGGTTCAATCCCTGGTCCTGGTCAGGTGAGGGAGGGAGGCAACCAATCGATGTGTCTCCCTCATACTGATGTCTTGGTTTCCCTCTCCCTCCCTTATAGTCTTTCTAAAAATCAATGGGAAAAAAATCCTTGGGTAAGGATTAACCAAAAAAATAAAAAAATAAGAAATACCCAGTTAAATCTGCATTTCAGACAAAATAATGAATAATTTTTTTAGCATAAGCGTATTTGGGGACATATTTTATAGAAGAATGTCTGTGAGACATACTAAAAATTATTCACTGTTTTACCTGAAATTCAAATGTAACTAGGCATTCTATGTTTCTATTGGCTAAATCCGGCAAACTTAATTACGTAGGGCTCTCCCGAATCAACGGCCTTTCTCCGATCAGGGTGTCCCCAGAGGCTACTCCGTGTCCCCTCTCTGGCCCCTCCCGTGCCAAGGCCACATGCACACAGCTCAGGCCACCTGAACACTCACCTGTGTTGTAGGTGGTGGGCATGGAAGAGAAGGGGAGGCCCTGGCTGAGTAAACTCGGTGTTGCCACGGAAACCACTGGGGTGGTGAGCGAGTGGGTAGACTGGGAGGCCCCAAGGCGCTGGGCATTGTTCTGCAGGAGAAAATTGTCTGTCAAGAGGCGGTAGGTAGATGGGGAGGCGGGTTGCTTGATCCTGACCCTCCATTCCAAGGCCAAGCTGGGGTCTCTGAGTCCCAAGGCCCAGATGGGTTGCCTCAGCAGAGGCCCCGAATATACACAAACACATGCTGTTGCATTCAGAGACTGAGATCCATAGAGAGAAACATGCCACACAAATCCATTCGCACCTACACACAGAGAGGAATGCTTGCCCTGTGGCCCAGCACCAAGCTCTCCGAGGGCAGAGGAGAGAAGGGAGAGCCATTCTTCTCCTGGCTGATGCCCCAGGAGTCTGCTCTCCATCTATCACACAGCAGCACATGCCTGGGGAGAGACATGCTGGCATCTGTGACAGAATGCGTGTGCCTGCGTGTATGCACACACGTGTGTGGGGCTGTCAGCTCCATCTGCTGCTGACTCACTTGTTTATTCCAACTCCACGCTGGGGCCGAAACTGCTGCTGTGTTGGCCGCCAAAGCCTGCCTGCCTTTTCCAGCCTCACTGGCCTCCCATCAGGGAATTGGGGAGGGAGGAGCCCCCCACACCCCGAATCCTGGCTGAGGGTGAGTATGTAGGTGTGTATAAGAGAAGGAGCGGCTGGGTATGCCTCTGAGTGCCTGTGAGATCGGCTGAGCAGAAGGGAGCAAAGGAGACAGAAGGGAAACGGGGAGGCCCCCCACCAACGACACCTCTGGCCTTGCCTTAAGTCTTGGCTTCCCTGAAAAATGACTTTCACTGTCTGGTTGGTACCCCTTTTATGAGATCCTGCGCTGGGTGCCGAGAATGTGGTGGACCTGAGCAGAGTCGAAGGGCAAGTGCAGCCCAGCCTCTCGTCCAAGGGCCTAATCCAGGCATCCTGGGACAAGGCTTGGGGCAAGGCCTAGCCCACTCCCCTGGCACATCCACATCCACACAGAGAAAGGTGTGCCTGCATGAATGCATCACAGTAAGACAGCTACATACACACGTGTACAAACACATGCATGTCTGACCCCTGCCCCATTCACCTTTGCATCCTGCTTGGCGCTCCCAGCAAACAACCAAACAACACACACTACACACACAGGCGAAAGGACAAGGGCACACACATATTTCATGCTGGGGGCCATGGAGCAAGGGGATGACCCAGAATTCAAAGCCACAGCAAACATCTCACAGCCACACTTACCAGATCTAAATGGTCCTCAGTCTGGGAGCAGAAATAAAACCAAGGGATGGTTCAGTCTCTTGCCTCCACCTTCCCCTGACACCACTGCCCCATGCCATCCCACCTCTGAAGGGGAGCAGGAAGGCTCTTTGGCCGGAAGCACAGAGCTTCTCACCGCCCTGATGGGTTTCCAATTTACATCCCAATGTCGATCCATCAGGAAATTCTCACAATCTCATTCCCACCCTCTGCTGTGATGGCCGATCTCTTCCTGTTACAGAACATTCTCTCCTGTTCCCTTCACGCCTTGGAGGCTGGTACTTCTGCGTTCCAACCTTTTGTAAAGCCCTCTGGGACTTCGTCCCAGCCCTGCTTCATGATCTCTCTTGGGAAGTCCTAGCTGTTGGGTAACCTTCACATCTCCCGCTGGAGATAAGCTCTTTCCTCCCTCCACATCCCCATTCCCCAGCCCCTGCCCCTCACTCCTCCAAACCCCCACTCACCAAGTGGTGCATTAACCCCTTTCCTCCCTGGGAGGTGATGACCCTGAGGTCGGGCTTGCGGCTGGGGGCTCCAAGCTGGGCGCCGTGGGTGGGTGGGGGTGGAGACTTGGCAGGGATGACCTTGTTTAAGCTGTTGCCATTGGCCACAGGGAGCAGGCCAGGGGAAGCCCGAGCACTGACATAGCCATTCCCTGGAGAAGAGATGAGGGTAAAAGGAAAAACATGGACCCACCCCTCAGCACTTTAACTGCCCCCCCCGCCCTTCTCAACGCCACGCCCAGGCTTTGGGTGGGTACTGAGCTCTCTGATTTTCCCCTAAGACCCTTTCCTATTGAATCACTGGTTCAGCCTCCTGGTTCTGAGCTGTGTGTGATGGGACTGGGTGGTAGGAGTTCTGAGGTTGGTAGGAAGAATTGGAAATGGGAACCACAATGTTCAAGAAGTTCTGCAGCCAAGCTTCTCCCCACCTTTTCTCCTTCTGGTACCCGTGGGCAGGAAGTCCAGCATTTTGTGACCTCACTGCCTGCCTCTGACTGGGCCCACATGACCCAGCTTGGAAAAGGGGGGGGGGGGCAGCCTGGAACTCGGGCCTCAGTGAGGATTCTGCTCACAAGGGCAAATCAACCACTCAGGCTGCTCCCTTTGCAATGAGCGGGGAGTACGGTGATTTGGATGAGCCCATGACAAGACCCTCAGCTATGGGGAGATGAACCATCCACTAGTGGTGGTGTTGTTCCTGGCAGGGGGACTGACAACCCAGCCGCCACCATCGTTAGGCTGGCAACAAGCACAACAACATACTCCACAGCCTACTTGGGCTTTCACATGCACATTACCTCATTTAATCCTCACACTGGCCCTCAAGGTGGTCAGGACACGTATCATTAGCCCATGTACAGAAGGGCCTGGTTGGCAGAGGTATTAATGACTTCTCCAGGGCCACACAGCTGGCTGGAAGCCAAGGTAGGGCCCTCACCACTGCCCACAGGCCAGGCCTGAAGCTCACAAGTATCGCTGCCTCCTTAAGGTCTGCAGGCTTTTGTCTGGCCCTCTCCTTAGAAAGGGAGGGTATTCACTCATTTCCCCATTTGCGAATCCCATACACAATTACTGCCAACAAGCCAGGATATGGTGCTTGGTACTAAAAAGCCCAGAGGTTGGGGGTAGCCATAATCAGAAGTGTCATCTGGCTCTGTAGCCTGAGAGCACACTGCTGCTCTGTAAGTGTATGGCTGCTTCCATCCCAATTCCCAGACCACTCCGGGAATGGCAGGAATGTCAGGGTGACGTCAATGGTGACATTCGAAGTCATGGTAACCAGCCAGACAACAGCACAGGGCAGGAGGGACTGTCAGCTGTCGGGTGAGGGGTGTGTGCGCCTTTCTTCTGGGGCTTATAGATGTGTGCACACAGTGCACATCTAATGTGTGGACATTTCCATGAGTGAGGATGTCAACGTGTATGTATGTAAGGGAAGTATGTGTGTGAGTCTGTGCCTATTGCCCACTGGCAACACGAGATATTTTCCCATCCTTCAGATCCCAAAGAGATATCCTGTTCAACTGGAAAAACTTGCATCTTCACTTCCAACAGTTTGTCCAGAATTCTCTGAGCCTATAGTTCCACACCAATCACTGCTTTAGACAAAAAAAAAAAATCTCAGGGCTTCAAAATCCTCCGATGCAGGCCCTGGGATCTTCTCCTTTAATCTAGGTCCTTCTTTGTCCCTGTACTCCCGGGGAGGTCCCCCCACCCCCAAGGGCAGCGGCACTCACCCACAGGGCTGGGGCAGGCTCCATTAGCACTGTTGAGGTCGCCCCCCAGCATGGCCCCTGGAAGACAAACAGAACCATGATGAGCTGACAAGACGCCCCTCCAGAGTGAGTCTTGGGGACTAAACAGGAGAGGAGTCATAGTTCCTTCCCTCAGGAGCCACATAAACGGGAGAATGCTGTGCAGGTGAAGGGAAATACTCCTTATTGAAAATCCCAAGTCGTCATCACCTCTTTTCCACCTCACCCACCCATCTACGGCCCACTCACCTGCACTGGCCGGGCGCTGGGGCAGCCCAGGGGACACACTGTTCCTCTGTAGTGCTGGCTGCTGGGGGGACAGAAGCCGTGGGTCCGTGAGGGATGATGTCACCAGGGAAGGGGTGACCAGGGAACTGCTGGGATTGCTGAACTGCAGTGAGCTCTGATTGGACACGGGCACTGTCACAGGCATGGCAAAGTTGGGGGCCGGGACAGCTGACTAGACAGAAAATGGAGAGACAGGGTCAGGCCAGGTGACCCCTTACCTTGGACCCACTTTGCCTGAGAAAGCAGGCAGGGTTGTTCTAATGTTGGGCTGTGCACTCGATCTAGGGCCAGCAGCTCCATCTCTCTGCCTTGGGCCCTTCTGGAGTCCTGCCTGCCGCTCCCACCAAGGAAGCGCATTGGCAGGGCTGCTCTGGGATCCGGCTGCGGCCCAGAGCACGAGGACCAGCCTCTGCTCACTACAGACAGGACTGGGGACACCTGGAACGGCCCTAGTAGAGGTGGGTTAGTCCTCAGCCAGGCAGTACACACGGGGAGCAGGTTAGAGGCCCCGAGTACAGACCCAAACTCACACACACAGTGTTACAGGCCTGCACGTGGCTCCGGGCATCATTCCACTTGCAGTTTCTCATCCACCGGCCTACTGTCAGTGTTCACCCACCTCACTGCCTTTCCCTCTAGCAGTCTCCGACTCCCCTAAACCATGCTACTAAGCATCTGAGCCTGGGGTGTCAGAGCAGGCCCAAGGGGGCCTTTCCCCCCAAAAGAGCCGTCAATACCGATTTCTACATTCCTGTCATCTAAGGATCTCATGTCATCTACACATTTCTTGCTGGTGAGGGAGACGCTCCAGGCCTCTCCTGGCTTATGCTCCATCCAAGGGAGGCTCCGCGAGGGTCACAGTCTATAACCGAGGCCAGAGGTTCCTTAGGAATCACCCGTCGCCCCAGCCTGGCTCAGAGCAAAACATCCATCAGGGGCAGCAGAGGGCCAGGGCGGGCGGGGCACAAAGCCACACCATGCACCACAGGGAGGCTCTCCTCCATGCTACTACTCACGGCCAGTCTATAACTCTGCATCATTTTATCAAACTCCTCGTCTATCTTTTTATATTTCTCCTCCGTCTGGGGGGTCAGGGCAAACACCTCGTCCACCTCAGGGCTCTCACATTCCCTGTGCTTCTTGTGCAGCGCCTGGGGGGGAAGGGGCCGGAAGGGGGGCCAACAGAGAGAGAGAGTGAGTGGGGCTCACCCCGTAGCGCCGGAAGAGCCCGTCGAGCTCCTCGCTGGCGCGCCGGTACTTGTCCTCCAGCAGGGGGCTCTGCTCCAGCGAGTCCTCCCCGTCCGGCTCAGGGCTGTCGCAGCCGTTGAAGCCCTTCTTCCTCAGGGTCTGTAACCGCACCACTACCATCAGCGGCGGTCAGGGTCTGCCCCTCCCATCTCTCTGGAGTTCTTTCAGCCCTGAACTGTTCCCCAAGCTCCTTCCTCAGGGGTCCCAGCATCTCCCCAGCCCAATCCCTCAGTGCCGCCCCCCCCCCCCCCCCCGCCCCACGGTGTGAGGATGCGGGTGGTGGGGAGGCATCAGCATGCAGGGTCACAGGGAAGGTGGGCCCGGCCCAGAGGATGCACGTGGTGCGGTGCAGACATGAGCCTCTAAGGTGGCAGGTGGGAGGACGCTGGGGGTTGAGAGGATGGTGCCCTGGCCACCCTGCCTTACCACCCATGACCAGCTCTGCACAAAGGCACGGAGCGTGCCCCAGGGGCAGGTAATCGGCTGGCTTTGCCTATCTCAGTCCCTGGGCTCTGCTTAGAAGATGGAGGAGAAAGAAACAGAAGTGAGACAGAGAGGCAGAGAGACGAGAGAGAAAGGCAAACAAAGGAACCAGCATTGACTGAGCCCCTACTATGTCCCACGCCATGTTCTGTCCTTGCCCAAGGTCAGAGCTTCTCACATGTGGCCATGAAGTAAGGACATACCTGGCGGGTCTGGAGTAGACCTCAAAGCTGCCCTCTCAAGGATCAAAACATCTTCACAGATACTTGTCTTTAAAATGAATGCAAATTTTACATTCTAGTCCTGAGGAAGTCTGTTTTCTCTAATATAAAAATAAGGGAATTTCCTCCAAACCCCTGAGTGAGTCTCATACAGGAAGGCAGGCCTGAGTCTGCCCAGGCCTCCCTCTCCATCGACACGCGTGCATATGCCCAAGGCACGAATACCTTGTGTGAGGAGCAAGACCTGGGCCGTCATTCAATCCCACAGCACCCTTCAAAGCAGGCACTGGCTCCATTTCATGGCGGTGGGTGAGCACCAAAGCTCTGGGAGGCCAACCCATCTGCCAAGGTCATGTGGCCAGTAAAGGCCAGAACTGGACCCCAAAGCCCACGTCTCTCAACAGTTCACAACGGCAGCCCTCTCTGAAACAGAACACAGGGCTATGGGACCCAAAAAGGGACAGAGACGGCAGGAGAGATGAAAACAGAGGGAGACAAAGAAAAGAAGAGTCGGATGCAGTAGCAGACCAAAAGCTAGAGAAGGGGCAGCGACAGACACCAAGAGAGAGAGTTTGAGAAAAGATGGAGGAGCGGTCATGTCATAACCGACAGACAAGAGTGACTGAGGGCTGCAGTGGGAGCGGGTGGGCAGCCACACCTGACGCGTACTCACTGCCCCTCCTTCCTCCTCGGCCTAGGGTGTGTGTGAGAGAACGTGGGCTTATATGTTGGTGCGCACAGGTGAGGAGCTATGAGGGCAGGTGTACACCTGCGCCTGTACAGGCAGGGCAGGCCCGTGGGTGCGTGCTGCATGGGCATGTGATGCTGGGCGGCAGGCAGGGGTGGGCGGGGTCCAGTGCGTGGGCCCACCTCGATGATGTCAGCATTGGTGCGGCTCTCGTGGGGCTCGTTGTACTCTGTGTACTTGAGCAGCACCTTGTCCATGTCGGTGCTGGCGTACTGGAACAGCTTGTTGGAGTGGTTGAAGATGATGAGCGCGATCTCGCAGTCGCATAACACGCTCAGCTCATACGCCTTCTTCATGAGCCCGAACTTCCGCTTGGTGAATGTCACCTGCAGGTGGGTGGGTGGGCAGCCAGATCTGGCTCAGTCAGGGCCTGCCCAGGCGGCCCCACTAATAGGCAGTTGGACACAGCCCCTTCTTGGGAGCCTCCCCCATCTCAGGGTGACACAGCTCTCTTTTCGGGAGCCCCTGGCCTGAGGAAGAAACAGGCCAGCCCCCTCTGCCAACACAGGACCACAATATAGCCCACAGCTAACTCACTGAAGGCAGAGGATTTGGATGCACTGACCTCCACATCTCTGTTCTGGGGACTATAACGAGGTCAGGGAAGGAGAACAGAAGGACTTTCTGGCTCTTTCCCTGGGGTAGGAAGAGGAAAGGATTCATCTTGGAAAAGGGGGCATGCCCAGGGCATATGCCTTCTGGGCAGGGCTCCTGGGCATAAGTTTGTGTGGTTGCATCAGCAGCAGGCGCTCTTGGACACAGGATTCTAACAGCTGCAAGGAGGTGGGGGCTCCTCTTTTTCCCCATCTGTCCTTCCCCTTCCATAACAGCCTCCAGAGAGCCCTTCCTCCAGGAAGCCCTCATGGAGCGGCTGCAAGGAACAGAGGCAGAGGCCAGCTCCCTGCCCTCGCCCGCCCTGTGTGGATCTAGGACCAGAGGCAGAGGCCAGCTCCCTGCCCTCGCCCGCCCTGTGTGGATGTAGGACCAGAGGCAGAGGCCAGCTCCCTGCCCTCGCCCGCCCTGTGTGGATCTAGGACCAGAGGCAGAGGCCAGCTCCCTGCCCTCGCCCGCCCTGTGTGGATGTAGGAACAGAGGCAGAGGCCAGCTCCCTGCCCTCGCCCGCCCTGTGTGGATGTAGGAGCTCCTCACCTGTCGGTTCCGCTCATCGGTGATTCGCTGGATCTGAATCTTTTTCCTCCCCATCTTCTCCGGGGATCCTCAGTGCTGGGGGGGGAGGGGGTCGCTGGGTGGCAGGTCTCGGCACACTCACACTGTGCTCATGAACGGTCTGGGGCCAGAGCTCAGTTCATGGTCTGCAGGACGCCTTCTGCACAGCCTCCTGGGAGGGGACGGTCATGGCAAGACAGTCAGTCCTAGCAATCCTCAGCCCTGCTCCTTGGGCACACAGCCAGGCCCACAGCACCCTGGGAGAGGCTTCAGTGTCTGAGCCCCATCCTCAAAATGAGGACAGGGCTGCCCTAACCGGTTTGGCTCAGTGGATAGAGCGTCGGCCTGTGGATTGAAGGGTCCCAGGTTTGATTCCAGTCAAGGGCATGTACCCTGGTTGCGGGCACATCCCCAGGAGGAGGTGTGCAGGAGGCAGCTGATCGATGTTTCTCTCTCATTGATGTTTCTAACTCCACCCTTCTCCCTTCCTCTCTGTGAAAAAGCAATAAAATGTATTTTTTAAAAATGAGGACAGAGTGGCAACCTGAGGGGATGGCATGCCACAGCCAGACACAAGCTGGACCTCACACTCAGAGCCCAGGCCCTTTCCGTACCATCAGTGCTACACTCAGGTTCCAGGTCAGATGGCGTACCTGGAGCTCCCTGGCTTCTAAGGTCTGCGTCTTTAGAGAACATCCCAGCCACTTTCCTCTCCCACAACAGAGACCCCTGGACTCACCAGCTGTCCCTCTGGCCTAGAACAGTGGCTCTTGTGCTGGAGCTTAGTGCAGAGAATGTGTTGAGTGAACACACCGGCCACGTCCATGCAGCTGGCACAGTTTACCTGGTGCCACAAGGGGAGTGACTCTGCATCCCTGAATCAAGAACATAGCAGAGCCCTGGCCGGTGTGGCTCAGTTGGTTGGGCGTCATCCCATGGACCTAAAGCGCGCTGGTTCGATTCCCAGTCAAGCACATGAATGGGTTGCAGGCTCGATCCTGAGTCGGGGGCATGTAGGAGGCAGCCAACTGATGTTCTGCTCTCCACATTTATGTTTCTCTCTCTCCCTCTCCCTTCCTCTCTCTCTACAAATTATTTTAGCCCAGCTGGTGTGGCTCAGTGGTAGAGTGTTGACACATGAATCAGGAGGTCACAGTTCGATTCCCAGTCAAGGTACAAGACTGGGTTGCAGGCTCGATCCTGGGGGAGGGAAGAGGCAGGGGGGCATGTAGGAGGCAGCTGATCAATGATTTTCTTTCATCACTGATGTTTCTCCCTCTCCCTTCCTCTCTCTGAAATCAATAAAAACTAATCTTTTAAAAACTTTTAATAATTTATTTTAAAATCGTAAAAGACAGACAAAGACCATACCAAAGCAAGTCTAGAGCAGAGATCCTCAAACCCAGCTCACGAAGGGGCCTGCTATTCCAGAGTGGGGCTGGGGCTGTAGACCCCCTCTCTCTTCAACCACTTCCACACCAGTCCATTTTACTCAGTGGGCCTAAACCTATAATTTTTTGAAGGGTTCTGTTGCTATAAACAAACAAAACAAATCACCCCTCTAGACCAGGCAATTTTTTTCCTGTGAAGGGTCAGATAATAAATATTTCAGGCTTTGCAGGCCTGCACTGCCATTGTAGCATGAAAGCAGCTGTAAGCAACACACAGAAGAATGAGTGTGGCTGTGTTCTAATGAAACCAGATTTATACGAACAAGCCTGGGCCACAGTTTGCTGATTCCTACCCTAAAGGAGTGGGCCAAGTCTAGAACCCAAGTTCAGTCTGAACGGTGCTTCCCAACCTTGTTCACCTTGAAGCACAAAGAGGAAAAACAGAACCTCCGGATGCACCCACAGGAGACGGCGGGAAGCCGGGGGATGCAGGCGCCAGGCGGGACTCTGGCTCAGTACATCTCCCGTAAACCAGCACGGCCCAGCGGTTGAACAGCTCCAACTCCAGAGCCAGAATGGGAAGCGGAGCCCCTGAACTGCAGTCCTGGAGATACCTTGGGATGGGAGGGGACACAGGAACGAGTGCTCAGCCTGAGCCTGAAAAGATGCATCCTTTCCGGTGTGGGCAGCGCCCACGGGCTGTGAGCGCTTGGGGGCTGGAGGCATGAATTAATCCCCGGGTCCCTCCAACTTTGGTTTCAGGAGTCTTTGCATCAGAGATGGAGCCTTCTGAGAGATGGTGGAGGGGGCAGAGAGCATGGGACTCATGTTTTCTTTCCCTTTTTAAAAAAATGTATGTTTTATTGGTTTCAGAGAGGAAGGGAGAAGGAGAGAGAAACATCAGTGATGAGAGAGAATCATTGATTGGCTGCCTCCTGCACAACCCCCTACTGGGGACTGAGCCTGCAATCCCGGCCTGTGCCCTTGATTGGAACCGAACTTGGGACCTTCAGGCCACAGGCCACCACTCTATCCACTGAGCCACCCGGCTAGGGTGGGAGCCATGCTTTCTGAAGCCTCTCCCACGGTCCCGAGAGGAGGGGCGTGTGGGAGGCAGCAAACAAACCCATAAAAACCCAGCACTTCCCTCCAGAGTTCCCCTTCCACAGCACCCCTGCCAGAGACCCCCCTGCAGAGTCAAGGGGAGGTGTTTGATAATAGACACCTGTCCCAGCCCTCATTTCCAGTGGCTGAGCCTCTTTAGCTCCACTCAACCGTGGTCCCCAATGTTCCACAGTAGGGTCTGAAGCTCAGCCTCAGCATCTTGGCATGGGGGAGGGGGGCAGGGCATCCGGGCACTTGGGAGGAGCCAGGAATACCCGTGTCCCTCAGGCCTTCCCTAGCCCAGCTAGAAAGAGGGCTTCTGTTCTGTCTATATCTTCAGAAAGCAATTTAATTCCCTTCCCTCTCCTAAAGGACCCTCTCCCCCTCTCGTCCCCTCTTCCTTGTTCTCAACCTGCCTGGGCCTCCCACTGTGGCCCTCACAAGTGCTCTAGGACAACACCAACACAAGCCCAGCCAACCCTGAGTGGCCCAGCAGATACCTGGGCTCAGAACTGCTCTATCCCCTCACCACTCCTTGCCTGTAACCCCAATCTCTGCCAACTGCCTGCTACAAAGTCTCCATCCCGAGGATTTCAGCTCCCCTGACTCCCAGTGCAATCCAAAGGCTACATTTCCGGAGCTTGGCAGGGGAGGGGAGGAGGGCACCCTGAGGGGCGGGGAGTGGGGCTAAGAGGGCTTTTTAAAAAGGATTCCCCGGCCTGCTTTGGAGACCCCAATCCAGACTGGTAAATGCAGTCACTCCAGCATTCCTCTGGCTCAGCGGCCGGCAAGCTCACTAGTCCAGAGCCAAATACCAACAGCACAACGACTGGCATTTCTTCTGAGAACCACATTTTTTAAACTTAAACTTCTAACGCCACTTCTTCAAAATAGACTTGCCCAGGCTGTATTTGGTGGAAGAGCCACACCCAAGGGGCCAAAGAGCCGCATGTGGCTCACGAGCCCCAGTTTGCCGACCACGGCTCTGGCTTACAGCATCTCACTGCCCTTCCCCTCCCCTTTTACTGTATCTCCTCACCACCCTTTGTTCACAAGCAAATTCTTGCTGAGATGTAACCTCTGGCAATGTACGGCCAATACTATGTCTTCCTCCAAGTTGGGAGAGAACACATTCTTAGCCCTCATGACACTCAGAAAAGCCGTTTCTGCCTTACTCCTCTGGTTCCCCCACCTGTTTACTCTCAGGGCATCTTGTTTTTTTTCTTTCTAGCACTTATGACTCCAAATCAGTAGTTGCCAACCTTTCAGACCTCAGGGACCACCAGCGGTCCGCAGACCACCGGTTGGCGACCGCTGCTCTAAATTTATCGTAATTCTGTACTTCTATTTAATGCCTGGCTCATGTATGAGACTCAAGCTTCATGAGGGCAGGAACCACATTTGCCTTTGTCACCACTCTGTCCCCTGAAAGGAGAAGCTCAGGAAGTATCTGCTAAAAGGAAGAGAGGACCGTTTCATCTTTGTGACCCTGTCAGAAGTCTCCTGTGACTTCCGGTCAGGCCTGCCACAGGACCAGCTCCCCTTCCTCCCCCGGCTGCACCTGAAGCTTTCCATTTGGAAATCATCTACCCCCGACCGCCTCTGCCGTTCTAGTCCTCAACCCTCTCCACCCTTGGGTTGGCTGGTACAGAGGGTGAGACTCTAAAGTCTTCTAAGGAGCAGCCCTGAGCACATGGAGATAGAGAGGATGGGGTTGCTTAGGCAACTGTCGCCTGGCAACCAGCTCCCTGGCTGATCTCCTATACCGCCCCCCCCACCCCCGCCTCATGCTGGGGGAGCTAGGATGTGAGAGGGATCAGGGCTGAGAAGACAGGGAAGCCACAGAGACCCATCCAACACCCTCTGACAGGGAAACCAGGAGGGCAACATCTACCCGCCCACTGCCCCCTGTAGCCCAAAGCACTTTTTAGAATTCCATGTTGGCGAGGCCCCTTCCCCATTGCCCCTCCACTGCCGGAGGAAGCGATGCCCTTACCTTGGGCAGTCCTTCCTCCCATCTAACCAAGAGCCCCCCTACAAAGCAGGCTCAGTCAGTACCAATCTCTTTCCTCTCTGCTCTCCATTCCACATTGCTGCAGTCTTAGAAAGCTCAGGGACGAGACCATGAACCCATCCCTGACTTTGGAAGGGGGGTGGCTGGGGCCAGAATGGGCACAGAGGACCCTAAACTGACCCTATGGAAGGTATAGAGGCCTATCCTGTCCAAGCTTCCCCCCTAACCAATTAGCGACATTTTAATGAACACCTGGACCTCCTTAATTAGCACTCTACCTAATTACCTAACCAACTTCCAGGAGCCAGAGGCCTTAGCATCTGCTCTCCAGATGTGAGCCTTTTCTACCTGGCCTGCCCTGACCCCGGTCCTCCTTTCCTTTCCACCTGCTCCTCAAGGAAGTCCTCCCGGAACTGGCTTTGGGCTGCTTCTCCTGGAGCCCAAGGCGTGGGAGGGCTTAGGGCTGCCATGGAGACAGGAGGGGATGGGGGAGTAGCTAGGATGGCCTCTTGCTCTGATGGCCACAGGGCCTGCCCAATCCTGACCTCAGGCCGCTGCTATGATCTCTTTGGCTGACCGCAGCTGTGTCACCAAAAGTGCCCTCCGGAGGTCTCCAGCTGCTTCTGATTCACCCTCTGGGGCAGTGCTGGCAGGACAGGATGGGGCAGAGTGGGTGTCCTCAGCGTGGGGAGTGAGGCAGGGAGAGGTAGAGCCTTCCCCTAGGGACAGAGGGAGCCGCGAGGGAGGAACAGTGGCAACTGGGCTGCAGAGAAGCCTTTGTAAAGGGAGAGCAGAGAGGACGCAGGGTGAGAGGCTCATCTGACATCATTCTGGACAAGGCGGAGGGGCTGAGGGGACCTGAGACTTGGGAGATCCAGAAGGATCCCATGGACAGCCATTTTTCCAAGCTGGGCTACAGACCCAGTAGGAACACATGGGTTGTATTAACATGCAAATGAGGTGCAGATAATTTTCAAAATGTACCCTAAAGGGGGTCTTGGTTTGGAGGGGAGTATGGAGAAGTAGCAGGCCTCAGCCTCCTCCAATGTGACATCTCCTGGTACCTGAGCAATATTCAAACTATTCTCGGGGTTTCAGAATGATGCTATCTCAGTTCCTGTGTGAGGATGGCCTAGGGCCGTGGGGGCAGGGAGCGGTCAGGGCTGTCTCCTGGGGGCGGCGGCCTCAGGACTGCCCTTCCCCGGCAGCTCCAGAAGTGCCTTCCAATGGCTAGTGTCAGGGGAGTACCTGCCTCCCCGTCTCTCCCTCATCCTTCCACCCAGACGTGTCCCCTGACCCACAGTCTCTGAGAAAATGCACGGCACCTGCTTTCGGAAGTGCCACACCAGCACTGGTCAAAGGAGGCAAATGTGCCCAGAGAGGCCGAGTGAGCAGCCCTGTCACAGAGCAATACGGCGTCAGCCTGCTCTTCCGCACGGTGAGGAAGGCAGTTCTCATTAAGTGGGCCTTTTATCCCTCCCTGCTAGGCTGCCCAGGGCGGCAGGCTGTGGACTGGAGGGGAAGGTAGGAGGCGCTGGAGACAGCTGTCATCCCTCCTCCCGCCCCTTCCCTGTGGCTGGGCTGCAGGGCATGAAATAAGCAGCAAGAGCTGGGGGAGGGGGTGGCAATCCAATCTACCCATCACCCCCACAGTCAGGGGGCCTCAAGCAGCCTGCTCACTAATGAGGGAGGAGGAGTGGGTGAGGCAGACAGAGGGGGACAGACACACAGTTGTAGGAAAGGAGACAGAGAAGAGGCAGAGAGGCCAAAAAGCAGGTTAAGTGTGATGCAGAGGCAGACAAGGAGAGGGCGAGAGGAGAGAGGCAGAGGCAGGCGCAGAGGGGAAGGTGCAGAGATAAGTGGGTAGACAAGAGACAAGACCCTAATGTGAGGCCTGGCGGTAGGTGTAAGTCAACAGGACACCATCCCTGCTCTGAAAACTTGCAGTCCAGCCAAAAGACAGACCAGAGGAGGGCAGGTCCCCCTTGGGCAAGGGCGGGGAGAGGCAAAAGGCCCTCGGGGGCCTGCATTGGGCCCACTTTCCCCCTCCCCTGCTGGAAGGAGCATTTCTGCCCCTGGACTATGTCTAATCCGGAGGGCTGGCAGGTCCTGAGAGGGAGCAGAGGCTAGCGCAAGGCCCGAGGGCACTCTCAATGCCTGGGGACCACCTCCACCCCCACCCCAGCCCAGGGCTCACAACCTTCCCAGTCACTCTCTGAACCAGGGCCCGGGGCTGCTTTCCTGTAAGCAGAGGCACATGATGAAGGCTCTGGAGAAAGGGTAGGAAGGTGAACCCAGTGGCAGCCCCCAAGCACCAGGAGGGGAGGCCCTGGACAGGGAGTCTTTTCTGCACAAACACTGTCCGTCCGTCCGAAGTAGGGGCATTACCTCTCCCAAGTCTGAGCAAAAGCCCCTCCTCAAAGCCCAATTGTCACCCCACTTCCACCTCCCTACCCTCCATTCCCCACCCCTGCCTGACCCCCCCCCCCACTACTCCTGGCTCCATTCTGTCTCCCCCATCCTTTCCCACTGGCAGTCTCTGCATTCACCCGAGTTCTGTATGATCTCCTCTAAAAGGCGCCGGCGATCTGCTCTCAGCCAGCGACATGAGCAGGCCCCTACCCCTGATCCTCCTCCCTTCGGAGTTCAGTTTGGCAGGCTCGCTACCCAAACCCGGTTCCCACCATCTTCCCCTCCCTCGGGAACTCCCCTCCCCCAGCCCAGCAGCCTCAGGGTTGGGCAGGGGCTATTTTTAGCCTGGGCACTGAGCTAATTTTAACTCACCCACAAGGGACCTGGGGGCGGGCTGTCGGCTGGGGGGTGGGGGAAGGACCAGTCCAGGGAATCTGGACCTGTGGCGGAGTGGTCTCAGGTCCCAGGCACCCTAGGAATGCAAATGGAGGCAGGGCATTACAGCCTCCGCTTAGGGGACAGGAACTGGCTTGCCAGGAGGAGCAGCCAGTGTGGGAGCAAGGCTTCCAGCCCGCCCTCCGGAGGGTTTCCGCTGGACAACTCTCCCTGGCCCCACCCTAGGCTCCCAGCCCTCTTCTCCTTGGCAAATCTCCTGGGATGGGGTCATCCTGTGCTCTGCCCAGGAGATGCCTCTCCAGTGCGGGTCTGTCTCCTGAGCCTCCTCCGCTGCTTCCCCACCCCAGCTTGTCCTTCCTGTAGTCTAGCTCTCATCCTTCCTGCGGCGGCTGTGAGGCTGTGTGTCTCCCTATGGAGGCCACGGCCAGCCTGCCCTCCCTGGCGCCAGCACCTCCCACCCCACTCCGGCCTTCGCCTGGTGGCCTCTGGGCTGGGTCCTAGGAGCCTCCCCCAAACCCCTGCAAGTTCCCAGAGCTACCCGGCCTGACCTCAGGAAGAATCTGGGAGCAACAGGAGATTGAATTTTGTAGAAAAGGGTTGGGCGGCAGCATCCCAGGGGAATATGGGGGCTCTGGCCCATATTCCAGGGCCTGCGTTGGCCCTGAGTCACTGTGTGCTGTGTGATCCTGAATTAAGTCATTGCTCCCTCCCGGCTTCACCCACTGGTCAGTGCAATGGGTGGGTGGAGTGGACTAGGTACCCACGTGCCCTTCCCGCCTGAACATCAGGCCTGTGCTCTTCTGAGAGGCCCAACAGGAAGAAGAGTCAGGACTGTGCGAGTCCATGGAGAGGGGACAGCAGAGACAGCCTGGCTGGGTCCACTGTTCTCCAGCTTAAGAGGGAAGAGCAGCCTTAGTAGGTCTGGCTCGGTGGATAGAGCATAGGCCTGCGGACTGAAGAGTCCTGGGTTCGATTCCAGTCAAGGGCACATGCCCAGGTTCTGGGCTCGATCCCCAGGAGGGGGCATGCAGGAGGCACTGACCAGTGATTCTCTCTCATCATTGATTTTTCTAACTCTCCCTCTCCCTTCCTCTTTGAAATCAATAAAAAAAAATTATTTTTAAAGAGGGAAGAGCAATATGGAGGCCAGGAAAGAGTAAGGAGGGGGCTAAAGAGGAAGGTGCTTTCTGAACAGTAACCCCCACAATAGATGGCCAAGGTTTAACAGAGGCTCACGGTCTGCCAGGGCAGGTGCCAGGTGAGGCACACAAGGCCCTGGGGGCAACTTCAGTCATCCCAATCCCCGCACACGTGGTATACCTATCAGACTTAGGGTTCGGTTCCTGCTTCTGGGTATTGAACAGTGACTGGCCCAAAGTCACTGTCATGGTCATTAGTGGAGCCAATTCTGGAACCCAAGCCCGAGTCTTGCTTCATGCTCTACCCCAGCAGGCCAATCAGTAATGACTCACTACCTCACATTTGCATGGGGATTTGCTAGTGTCTCTGACCTATTCCATCAAGCTCAACTTTTCATTCCAGGTCTTGGACCACCCAGCAAAACTAGGCACTTAGGGACCCCCAAATGGAGTTTCTGGTACCTCAAGCTCCCAGTCCCATCTTTCTCCTCCCGAGAGCATTCATGAATTGATAAATAGCCCCCCTTCCCTGTACTGTCTACAGCTCTCAACCAACTAGGTCCTCCGGTCTTGTCCAGGTCCCTGTCAAGGTAGAGGTGGGGGGCGGGGCGGGGGAGGTGTAGTTATGAGGAATTAGCAAACAGGGAAGACCAGGCATTTGAAAAGATTCATGAGGTGAAGGTTGCTGGCTCCACAGCTGCCCTGCGGCTCCCCAGGGAAAAGCTCCATTCTGCTCCTTGGCGCAGAGGTGGGGCAGCAGGAGGATGAGGTGGGTAGCAAACTTCTGCCTCTATCCCTGTTTTAAAAATCCATCCCCAAGAGTGCCAAACGAGAGGAAACAGCTAGTACAGCAAGCAAGAGAGATGCAAGACCAGAGAGGACTTTCTGGAGCAGAGTTGTGCCTCTAAGTAGTCTCGAGGGCTCAAATTTGCTTAGTTAGGAGCCACCTAACCAAGCCTGGACAGCTGGTAACACCTGGAGGGCATGAAGGTCCTGGCATTACATTCCAACCAATGGGAGCTGGAAGAGGTCAAACTGACCTCTGCTTGTCCAGTCGTCCTATCTACACTTTCAGCCATAACCTCTAAAACAACAAAGTCCAGCAGTGATCCCCAATCCTGAGAAGTCCTTCCTGCTATCTCACCACCATGCCTCGCACTGCAGCCAACCCCTGCCCTGCATTCCAGCCACCAAATGAGACTGGCAGGCAGGACGCAGGCCATTCCTCTGCTCAGATGAGGAGAGTGGGGGCAGTTGGGACGGTTAGTGTGTCACCTTCCACCTCCCCACCCAACTTCCCTCTGGGGTCTCAGGAGACAGAAGTGAAAGTGGCAGCTGGGACCTTGGGGGGCGGGTCAGCCTGAGAACCGTTGGGGAGAGCATGGTGATACCAGTGCTTGGTCTGGGCTGCCTGCCTTTGCAGCGGATGGGCTGATGGTGAGACCAGGGGAGGGACTTCCCAGGGAAATGGGGGGGGGGGGGGACTGTGGAGTGTGGGCCCCTGGCCAAAGGAAGAGCAGGTGAAGAGGAAAACATGGAGGAAAGCAGGCAGCAAGTAGACAGTCTCAGAGGAGCACTCTCTTCCAGGGGAGTGGTTGGCCCCCTTATTTAAAGCTATGAGACCTTTTCTTCCCACCCTCAGAACAAGGGAGCAGGGCTCCTCTGACTGAAGCAGATGAAGGAAGAGTCAGGCCCCGATTACTGGGGCAGGGAGAGCAGGCAGAGGGGGAGGGGCCCTGAGGCCTGGGCCCTCAGACTGGACAGCACCAATTCTGATAAAAGGTGGAGGGTGAGTGTGATGTGTCCACCTACAGTTACAGACAGGGGGCCCGAAAGAGGCCAATCCAATCAGGGAAAGCAAATCCTCCTAGAGAAATCATGACCCTGGGAAGCCACAGAGGATTTAAAGGGGCCACTCAGGGAGGCGCCTGGGTCTCCTTCTGACTCAGAAGGACAGTCCTCTAAGCCCCTGGCAAGGGAGGGCAGGCCGCACAGCTGCGTGGGCCTGCTGAGAAGGCCAGCCAGGCGGCTCTTACAGGATTAGCTTGCTGCTTTCAGGAAAGGTGCCAGGTGAGGCTAAGATGCCCAGCCAGATGGAGGGGGGCCCAGGAAGGCGGGGGACTGGGGAGGGGACTTGTACACAGCTATGCAAATTCATGCTCCTCACCCAGCTTCTCAATTTTTCATGAAGACATGTGCAAAGACCCCTCAGTTTTCTGCCAGCAAGGGCCCTTGCCTACCAAGGTTTCTCTGCCATTGTTATCCTTCCTCTAGGTGGGAAGTCCTGTCTGTGATCTATTCTCAGTCCTTCTGCTACACTTTATAACCAGGGCCCCACCCCAGGGAACAGGTGAGGGGGCCAAGAGGTTCCTCCTCTCCCCTCCCCATCAGCTCCCTACCCCCTGGGCTGACAGGTGGGCAAGACGAGAGAGAGCAGCCGGTCCCAGACACCTGTTCCCACACAGTCAGCAGGGGCCCCATGGGCCTGCCACAGCGTCTGCAGAGGGGAGTCAGCAGAGAGGCAGGCAGCTGTGGGGGCTGGAGGAAAGGGGATCAGAGGTCAAAAGAGATGTAAATGGAAAGGCCTGAAGCACCTTTTCAAAATCAGCCTTTCTCCTGGTCTGCCCCCAACCATTATTCCTCACCAAATACATAACCTATGCATGCTTTACAGGAAAAAAACTCAAGGTTCGAGGTCATCTGCTCCATCCCATTGCTTCCAGTTACTTCGTCCAACTGCAGTGGGAAGACTCCATGAAAAGAGACCAACACCTCTTCTCCTCCCACACATCCCTCCACAGGAGGTTCTCCCTAAGGAATAGGATTGAGCTCTCCCTTATTTCTTATTCTCCCAACCCTCAACCCCAAGTATTTGTTGGCAGGGTGGGAGCAGGGAAATCAAGGACATGAATCTGGAGGGGTTTGGAAAGCTCATGGGGCGCAGTGTGGAAGGGTTCTGAGATCCGGGGACAACTGGCTGGGGAGCACTTGGCTTCCCAAGCCCACCCCAGGTTCAGACTAAGCCCTAGGCCTGGTGGTCCCCTCAGGGCCTCTTCAGTTGCTCACCTGCTCCCTACACACATACACCCCGTCCCCACTGAAACCCTGCCGGCTCCCACCCCACTTTCTGGATGGGTGCCTTAGCTGGCAAGTCCTAGACCAGGCTAACCCTGATGTCTGGGGAAAAGGACACACCTACTCTCTCAGTACCGGCTTTGGGGGCTCTCCCCTGTGGCACCTTCTCAGGAAACAGAGCACCTTCTCTCCACTAGCCACCACACTCTAATCCTCTGCCCTCTGCCAGGGAATCCTACCAGGCCCGCTCTTCCCTTCAGCACATCCTCCTCCTCCCCCAGGGTCTCCCTTGGCCACCCACTGTCCAGGGACCCTCCCCGTAATACTCAGAAAAAAGCCCTCACCCTCCTCACTGGGAAAGCCTGAGCAAGTCACTGAAACCTTTGATGCAGTCTCCCTAGCTATGAAAAACAATTGTGGAGAGAAAGAAACAAGTGTTCATATGTTTCCATGCCCAGCACAGAGCTTGGCACACAGGGATAGAACAAATGGAAGTTTCATTCCTCTAGTCCCCAAGGATCTAAAAAAGTTTTAGCTTCTTGGTCTCCAAAAGTATATTGGAAAATAGGGTGAGTGGGGCAAAGCTCTCTTGACCAGAGGCAAAAAAAGCTCCTTCTCTATATGCTTCCCTGGTCTGCCCAACTCCTAGGGAGTAGCCAGAGCACCCAGCCAGGGGCACCAAGCCAAGGTCAGTGGCCAGTCTAGAGCCCAGAGCCTCCTGGGAGGGTGAGTTTAAATGAGTAAATATGGTCCCACCTGGGTGTGGCCAGCAACAGGCCAGAGCTCCAGACAAGTCCCTCCTCTCCCAGCCTAAAGCAAAAGAGAGAGATCAGACAGCCACTCCCTTTGCCCCACCCCACCCCACTTCCAGACTCTCGGGGTCCTGTGCAGAGTTCCTGAATGCATCCCCCTGTCTCCATGTCTGGCCAGAAGCATGGCTAGGCTTCCAGGAAAGGCAGGTTGTGGCCACAGCCTCAGGAAAGGAAAAATCAGATGGAAGGACCTCAGAGATTACCCAAACCAGGAATCTGCCCCAAATGCCTGAGGGCTCAGATACAACCTTGCTACATCAGAGTGGAAGGGCTCCTCAGAATGAATGGGGAGGGCAACAGAAACCAGTGACAAACCACCAAAACACCCAGGTGCTCTGATCACAAGGCTGGTTGAAACTCCTATAGATCTGGAAAGCTGACTTCTCCCAAGGACACACAAGCAGTGTGAGGGTCACAGACAGGCTAAGCCTGGGCCCAGAGAGGGATAAGTGGGGGAGGGGAGGGCTGGAAGGGGTAGTGATGGACGTCAGCCAGGGCTCCACAACTCACAAGCTTCTAGGTCTGCCCGTTTGCAGTCTAACCTCCATCCCTCATGCTCCAGTCAACCCTTCTTCTTCAGAGTTCTTGTATGCCCTTCATCTCCTTACCTCCAGTTCTCCCCCCCCACCACATCCCCAGTCTCCAATCCTTTAATCATCTTTGCCATTCACTACCCCCCACCCCCTACAGGGTGGCAGATGCTCCGTGGGTGCTGCACACCCACGTGTATGCACCGTACACCTTCGTGCCTGTGTGCCACTAAATGCTGTGGACCTGCCCGGTGCATCTGGGCACCTGGGTCTGCACAGACCCTCCACCCAGCCCCCTCTGCTACACAGAGGAAAGGGGTCCGCAAGCTTGCCATCCCATAGCTCCAGGACAAAGTCTCCTCAGAACACTTGCAGCTCCAGGCAGGGGGAGAGAAATGAAAATAAATATTCCAGGAGCCAAACTGCACCATTCCCACTAGGCCAAAGTTCAAGGCCTTTCAGCAGAGCCACCAAGAACTACTAAAGAAGAAAGTGCTTTGGGATCTCCTTTTTCCCAAGCCAAGTTAGAGCCGGCTGTCTCTCCAACAGCTGGATCTACGGGGAAGTTCCTCCCTAGGTCTAAGTCCCATTCTGCCTGCTGCAACGGTGGGCAGACAGGGCAACATCAACCACAACACACCAAGGTGTCCAGCTCCAGGACACAGCTACCAGCACCTAACACCTCCTCCTCCCCCCATGAGTAAGTCACCAAACTGGGACAGAAGGACAGACAGTTGGCCGGACTCCGACCCCATGACTGGCCCATAAAAGCCACCAGTGATTACAGTGATGCTGAGGTTATGCCAGCCCCACCACCATCTCCTCCTTCCCTGTAAATGGCAGAGAATTGCCTCAAACCAATTGGCTTCAGAAAGCCTGGAGTGTTCCAGCCATGGTCCCAAGGGGTGGGGAGAACCTGCCACCAGAGCCACAAGACCAGGATCTAACCCCTGATGATGGGTTCTAGGACATCTCATCCTCATACTCACTGCTAGAACCCAGGTGAACCCCAACTCTGACTTGTGGCCAAGCGGTGTAGACCTCTGTGACCCACCTCACTGACTCATCTTCTCCACGAAGGCCACCACCCTCTGGACTAGAGGGGCAGAGAAGTAGGGGGCCTGGCTCCAAATACAACTTGAAAAATGGTAAACCCAACCATCTGTCCCTGACCCCCATTGTCCCCATGGAGATAGAGAAATGGGTGGAAAGGTGTTCGACACGGCCCACTCACCCCAGGCTGGCACCAAGGTAAGCACCAAGATTCTGGACCCAGTGCCAACCAGAGGGGACCGGGGACCCAGCTGCCCAGAAGGAGAAGACTGACAGGATGAGCAGAGGAGCAGAAACACCCACAGCAAAAGAGACCATCCCAGGCACGGTCAGAGGAGGAGGGTGGGAGGGGTTAGATAACAATCAAAGAGGGTCTAAACCTTTGCTAACCCCCCCCCTTGCTACTGTCTTCCAGTCTCCACCTGCAAGTCTACATCTTTCCCCCATCACACCTCCCAAAAAAGACCCAGTGAGGATTTTTTTTTAAAAGAAAAACCTCCTGGAGAGAGGTTATATAACAGCAGCCAGAAAGACTATTATATCTCCCAGCTGATGAGAGGATCCAGCAGCCAAGAGAGGCAGAGCTGGGAAGCCCAGGCCCCTCCAGTGCAGGGCAGCAGGCACAGAGTGGGATGAGCAATGGGCAGCACCTGCTGTCCTTCTACTTCTTCCATCACTCTGTTCCAGGCACAGGGTACAGCACCCAGAAGCAGCTCTAGCCCAGCCTCCCATAGCCACCCCCCAACACAAGGATGATGATGCTCTCTGACTGGGTCCTGCTTCTTTCCCTCCTTGGACCCCTCTAAGAACAAGAATTGTGTCTTCCTTCCTTTGGCCTCTTCCTACTGTGAAGCCATCCATGCCTGAGAGAGTGGCAGATGGACTAAAGTTCTGACATAGATTTGCTGTGTGATCTTAGTTACACACACATACTCACCAGGTGTGTTGGGGACAGGGAAGTGACAATGAGAATATGACTACCAAGACCCAAGGGTCCAAATTTCCGTGCTGAGGCAAGTGAGGAAAGAGCTATATATAAGCTCCAGTGTCCCCCTACGACTTCATAGAAACGGGTCCTCAGCCATCTCACATGGATTCCATCCCACCCCCACCTCCTGCCCAGCCCTGGGAAACCACAGGAAGGAAACGCATTCCCAGGCAGGCCTTGGGAGCTGAGACAGAAAGGCTGAGACCTGGAGCGGGTGTGACCCTTGGTCACAGGCGGGTGGACATGTGTGAACAATGACATGTGCCTTTCTGATGTTCTCCTTGGCCACTGAGATTTCCCTGTTGGGGGTTTGGAGGGGAGTAGGAGGTGGACAGCTCCCTAAATTCAAAACGCTCAATCTTGTGCTCCCCTCCTATCTGGAGGCCAGAGCAGCCCAAGGTCACTGCCCCAGATGGCAAATTTCCCATAGTCAAGGCTGGCACCTGAAATGCCTAGGAGGCCCATTGAGGGGATGGGGAGGAGAGGAGAGGGCCACCCTCCCCCCAACTACCCCACCCCCAAAAACAAGGCCTATAAGGATACCTTGAAAGGGAGGCTGGACACAGGGTAAGGGACACAGGATCCACTCACTGTACCCTCCCCCAACCCCCCAACAATGCACTACTTAAGAGGACTTGCAGAGAGCTTCCCACTCAGAACAAACCTGGGGTAACCTACTCAGTGGCTCCAAGACTGCTCACACCCAGGAGCCCTCCCCTCATGAGAGAGACCTCAGGAGGCTTGGAAGAAGCCTGTTTGAATTACTGGGGAAGGGAGCCCTCTTCCCCCATCTCTGTAAGACCCAAACCTTAAAGGATGGGGGCTGGCACTGGGAAGAGACTAGAGGGGAGACTAGATGCATCTTAGTCTCCTTAGCCCTCCCTCCCCAAAAGCCTCTCCCCTCTCCCTTAGACCCCCACTCTGAGCCCAAATCAGCTGGCCATAGATGGAGAGACTGGAGAACTCCTGCCCAGATGTTGCACAGCTGCAAACTTCTGGCCAGGGGTTCTCCAGCTGGGGCCGATAACAAACCAGATCAGAGGTCTCGGAAGCGGGCTAGGAGGTCCCAAGGAAGGATCCTGCGTGTCCACCTCCGTGGTGACTCTGCGTCCCAACTCCATAGGCACCCGGCAAAACCGGGCCCGGACACACACTCACACACCCCAACCCACCACCCCGGTGTCATCTGAACAACATCTCTCCTCCCTCCCCCGCTTCCCAAACAGCTGCGGCTCCCCCCGCCCCCACCCTCCCGCCGCCCTCCCAGGCCCCCTTCTGCACCATTTCGGGCCAAGGAGGAGGGAACAGGCGGCGCGGGGGGGGGGGGGGGGGGCGGCTGTTAAAATGTCAGTCGCTCCCGGCTGTCACCGAGGGCCCCTCTGAGGATGGCCTCCCTTCCCAGACCACTCGGAGACCATCGGAACCCCCGGACACCAACAGACCGGCGCGCCTCCAAGCCGCCCGTCCCCACCCCGACCCCACAGACCGCCCCACTTGTCCCCCACAGCCGACTCCCTAACACAAACAGCCCCCATGTAATCTCCCACCAACGCCACACGAAAACAGCCCGCTCCGCGAGTTTCTCCCGGCCCAGGTGGCCGGCCACCCTATCCCACCCCTTGAGGGGGACAGTCGGGACCACCCTCCACCTCAACCCCAAGACGGAGTGGGGGAGGGGGCATCTTAAAGCGACAGGCACATTATTTTTCTCTACTCACCGGTCCCGCTGGGGAGAAGGGGGGTGTCACGGCTGAGAAGGGGTAGGTCTCGCTTCTAGTCCGGGGTATCTTTAACACCGGGAAGCCGCAGCTCCGGGCGGGGGAATAATAAATGAGGCTGGTGTCCACGCGGGCTCTGGGCGGCGCCGAAGGGCCTGGACCCCCGTCGTGGTCGTGCGGGGCGGGCAGGAGGGCGGCGGGCAGGAGGGGACCGGGGCCCAATACCCGACTCGCCTCCGCTGTGTTGATATTTTGCTTCCTTCCTCCTTTCGGGCTCCAAAGGTAACTCCTCCAGCCCCTGGGAGTCAAGGCCGACGTAGGCACTGCTCAGCCTAGCTTGAGGGGTGGGGAAACAGTGGTGATGGACAGGCGGGAGGCCAATGGGAGGAACTTGTGGTGTCTAGGGGCGAGGCCCAAGCAGGGGCGGGACCGGGGACGCGGCCCCGCCCCTCGCTTCCCTTGGCCCGCGGGGCCGAGCCGGGTCAGCCCCCGCCCCATCCACTGGACCAAGCTAGGCTGTAGCATCAAGAGCGGCAGATCCCTCCGCCGGCCGGCCGGGAGGGACGGAGCGAGGCAAAGTGGGGAGGCGAGACCCAGAGGCCTTTAAAGGGTTCGGGCCGGTGTAGAGGTGGCCCCCAGAGCTCGCGGGACCGCTGCGTAGCGCTGCTGCTACCATGCGCTTAAGGAGGTCCTTTTCCGGGAGGCTCTGTGCGCAGAGAGGGGCAGAGACATGCTACTCGACAGCTCCCCCCAAGCCCCAGGAGAGTTGGGAGGTGGGAGTCTAAATAGATAAATTAAGGGTAGATGTTAAGTGAAGAAAAGATTACATCTCCCCCGCTTACTGTGTGCCCAAGCTCACTTAAAGGGACACATTCATTTCTGGGGGTTCCTTGGGGAGCTCGTTTGCTCCCTCTACCTGTGACAGACCCCTTCCCTGCCAGGGCCTGGCTCGGCTGACGCCCAGCAATTTAAAGCGACAGCTCATAGTTCTTGGGTGACCTAATCCCCAGTGACTGTGGCCACGGAGCACTTACAGCCAAGGGGGGCAATTTAAAGGGGCGGGATCCTAATTTCCCTACAGGATAGGAAACGCCCCAAAGTTTCTTATTAAAGAAGCAGCAGTAGCTCTTTTAAATTTTTTTTTATTTAATTTCTGGTTGCTCCAGGGTGTGGTGAATCTTTACATGCCCTACAACAGGAGTGTAGGTGCCATACCAGCCAGATTTCCTCTCCAGCATCTCTGTTACGTCTAAGTTCTGCTTTTTTACCCGAGCTTGAAGAAATGATGGAATCTGACTTAGATCTCAAAGAACCTTGCGGAATAGAAAGGCACTTGCAGAATAGAAAGGCACTCAGTTCTTTATACACCCTGATTTCTATCTGGCAGGGTTCGATTTACTGGACAAAAACTGGATTCTGGGTTAGGTGCTGAAGAGACTAGCATGTACAGAGAGAGGCAGCATGTCACCGTGATTGGAAGCATCAACTTTGAAATAGTCAAGCTGTCTTGGTTCAAAGCCGTATTCCATTTATTAATTGTGAACAGAGGCACGGTATTTAACTGCCCTGTACCTCATGATCTTCCTGGGTAAAACTGGAGATGGTGGTAATAGTACCTAACTCACACATTTGGTGTGACGAATAAATTAGTTCACACAAGTAGATTGGTTAGAACAGCACTTCATGCTGCATCATAATAACTCAAGGGCTGGACTGCAAAGACCTCTTTAGACCCCTTATCACATACAAGTGTCAAAAGAGACAAGATCAGTAGCATTGCTCTGCAAAAAAGGTTTGGAAGCTTGCTCTGGTCTGCCTCAGTGGATACAGAGCATGGACCTGCAGATTTAAGGGTCCCAAGTTTAATTCTGGTCAAGAAGGATCATATGCCCAGATTATGAGCTTGATCCCCAGTGGTGGGCATGCAGGAGGCAGCCACCAGTGATTCTCTCTCACCATTGATGTTTCTCTCTCTCCCTCTCTCCTCCTCTCTGAAATCAATAAAAAATATGTATAAAAAGATATATATATTTAAAGAAAAAGGTTTGGAGGCTTATCTTAAATGTCCCAAGACAGGGAGCCAGCAGGCTCCTATTTGCTCGGCCTGTTTCCAAGCCTTCCATCTGGCCCCTCCTTCAGGAAACTTGATTTAAAATGTCCCACTTTGTCCCAAAATGCGGGTTCTCAGTTCCCCATTATATCTGGGAGGTGGGGCCCCAGCTCCATAAGATGTTCTAGTCTTCCCGGCCAGGAAAGCCCATCGGCCCTGTCCCCAAGGACTCTGAGAACAGAGCCTTGTGCCAGGCCTGGGGCTGTGGCTGTAGCAGGATGGGAAAGTGCACACCGCCCCCCCCCCCCAAGTGGGGAACCTCCCCTCACTTGTGGCCTCTATTTTTAGTGCTTCCCCAAGCTCTAGCTGGAGAAACCGTTTAGTCATCAGGGTGTTTATTTTCCGGCTGTTTCCGACGTCGGGAAAGCAGAATGTTGAGACTGGAGAGATCCAGGGCTGCTGAAAAAGACTTCTTAGGAACAGGCCTGGAGGCTCAGCCTTCAGACCATTGGGTCTGAAAAATCACAGAAAACACACACAAAAAGTGGGCAGGGGGCAAGCCAAGTATCCAGAGGACCTTGAGAGCTAGGTTCTCTGCCAGCCTCGTTTTGAGATTCTGTAAGCCAGATACCTCTCTAGCCCAGCTCTAGTAGTAGGATTCTCTCAAAAACCTTAGCAGCCCTTGAACAAATTCCAGCCCAGGGCTGATTCCCAGAAACCCACTCCCCAAATTCTATAGATCTGAGTGTAGAGCCTCCCACCGACCATAGCTCTAGCCAATCTAAGCCAGAGGCAGGCTTGCCAGGGCTGTGATTGGCCAATTGGTCCTCCTGCCTTGGAATGTTGAGTCCTTAACAAAGGAATGAGGAAGGAAGGTGAGTCACCTGGGAGGGTATTAAAGAGCCAAGAGCTGGAGGGAGAAACTAAAGGTGGTGTCAGCCCAGGAAAGGAGATAGAGTGTCCTGGACCCTGAGATACTGAAATGATAATTCACTAAAGAAAAGAGTAGGAGAGGCTGAGGGATAGAATTTATAAATGTAGGAGAGGGTGAAGGATATATATATATATGGAGAGAGAGAACTTCATGGGGAAGGAAAAGTAACAAACGAGATCTTGATTTCTGGGGAGGACTAAGAAAGGATCTAGGGAGTAATGTTGCTGGAAATCAGATCATAATAAGGACTTCCTGAAAGTGACTGGCTGCATCTTTTCCTTCTAGCCCCTAGACTACCCATCCCGCAATCCTCTAGGCAGAAAATGTCTGAGCAGGCTCAGAAGCGTGGGTCTCATTTTTCCTTCTCCTCTGGCTACCAACCCATCTCTCCTCTGGCTAACAACCCATCTTGTTAAGAAAAGTCATCTTAACAGCCCAAAGTGGCTGGAATCCCCCTACCCCCCAGGAGACAGAAAGACATCCACCAAAGTCTTACAAAGTGTGTTGTAAACGCCTCGGTACAGTATCATCTTCGTAAGTCTAAATGGCATCCATAGCGCCCTCTATTTATGCCTCTCCAAGCATCCCCAATTCAACCTAATTTGGAAAGATTTTCCTTACCCCCCAGAGCTGCTTCTCTTCCTGCCCATTGTTCCTTCTCTCTGGGGAGCCTTTAGTGCTGTACAAGCCTGTTTGGCTGCTTGGTGACCCCTCTGGCCTTCCCCACAAGCATGTGAACAATCTCCACCCACGACCTCCATCCATATAAACTCTCCCACTGAGTGGATCATTCCAGTGATCCTAGCAAAGGCTCCACTCTCTCCCCACATCCTACATCCTGCTTGTGAGGGAAAGGGCTATGGGCATGAGTACCCGTGGTCCTTCTGTGTACACACTCTTCATGTGGACTTGTGTGTCCACCTGAGCCTCCACGTGTGCAAAGTGCTCCCTACTCTATCTACTCCATCAGTACACACCATGTTGTCTTATTTTTGATTTTTAATTTATTCTTCTTCACGAGATCTTGAGGGCAGCAGTTTAGCTCAAATTTGGGTCTTGGGGGCTTTTCAGGGGCTGGCATGGAACGTGCTCAGCAAGTATCTGTTATATGAATCTGTGCGTGTTTGTGTAACTGCATCTAGGTTAAAATTATAAAAACTGTACTGAATACCTGTATTTGCCCATTGATAATTGTGCTAGCCCAGGAACGGGGCTTTGATTTGGGGTTTGGGACAACTCCCACAGGCCAGAGGTGGGCGGGAGTAAGGGGGTGGAGAGGAGGGGGCGCGGGAAGAATACGGCAGAAAGCTGTGCTCCAAAGCGCCAGAGGGTAGGCCAGCCAGGGCAAAGGGCAGAGCCGCAACCCTGGAACTGAAAGGGGCAGGGAAGGGGTTCCACAGCCACGTCCTAGGTCAGTGCCCGTCCCCCACCCCACCCCCTCAGTTGCCTGGGCAGGATGTGGTGGCAGCTGCAGGAGGGTGGGCAGGATGTGGGGGTGGGGGCAGCTGAAACGCAGCCTGACAGTCGTCTCCCCAACTCCTCCCTCCTTCTCTCTCTCCTCCCTATCCGCCCCCTCCAGGTCACGTGCTTCCAGCCGGGGCACCGAAGGACTATTTCCCCTCTACGCGGAAGGACATAGTTGACATCGCAAGCTGCAGTCACCAGCGACTTCAGCGGCATCGCGCCTTTTCCTTACCCGTAGTCCGGGACGTAAAGTTTGCCAGATACACATATCTTTCAAGTCCTGATCACTAATCCAGGAATGGCCCCTTTAAATGCAAATGACCGCCTTCTGGCTCTTGCCCCCCAACCCCCATCCCAACTTCGCTCCTCGTGCCCAGACCGCGCCAGCTGCCATTGACGTCACGCGTGCGTCAGCGTCGCCAACCCAACCAGACGGCACGTGGGGGGAAGAAGGTGGCCTTAAAGGGCCAGAAGCTCTGGGTCTGCCCGGTTACTGCTGTGGGATCTGAAAAAGAGGAGTGAAATGGGAGGTGGGAAAATCTATTGGGACAGGAAGAAATGCAGGATGGACATGAGGAAAGACGCCCATCTATGTTCCCCAGAAGATTGCGCCCAGGAGAGAGACCCAGAAGGAGCAGGACAGCTCTGAGGGTGAAAAAGACCCAACATTGAAGACTGGCCCGGTTACAATTTCAGCCTCTCCTCCACACGTCTGAGGACTTTGTTCTCTTGGCATTCCCAGCACTGAGAGCAAAGCGCGTAGGGGATGCGAATGGAGCCCATACAAAGCCACCTCCTTTAGGAAGCTTTCCCTGATTGCACCACTGAGCATGCCTTGCACATACCCACAGCTAATGGCAATCTTACTCTCTTTCAAACACTCACAGTATTTAATGAACCTGCACCTTCCTTCCATGCATCAGTGGCCATAGGACAGTGGTTAAAAGGGCCCAACTTGGAATCATGTACACCTGTGTTCCAATTCCATTCATATAGCTAAGCGACTTTGGACAAGTCTCTTTCTCTTAGTTCTAATAACCATCCAATGGGGTCAATGCTGTTTAGACCGTAGACTTGCTATGAGGATTAAACGGGACAATTTCTGTGAAGCTCCTGTGTGGTATCGATTGTATGGCAAGCACTCAGTACTGGTGGGGAGTAGGTTTTAAGATGGCCATCTCCCACACTGAACTGTGAGCTTTCTGAGTCAGGGACCGTGCTACACTAATTTATTCTCAGCATCAGTACAGTGGGAGGCTTATACCACCTGGTGCTTTTAAAATGTTTGCTGAGCCCTGGCTGGTTCGGCTCAGTGGATGGAGCATTGGCCTTCGGACTGAGGGGTCCCGGGGTTCGATTCCAGTCAAGGGCGTGTATCTTGATTGCAAGCACATCCCCAGTAGGGGGTGTGCAGGAGGCAGCTGATTGATGTTTCTCATCAATGTTTCTAGCTCTCTATCCCTCTCCCTTCCTCTCTGTAAAAAATCAGTAAAATAAATATATTTTTAAAATGTTTGCTGAATGAATAAGCAGGAATGCATGATATCAGTGTTCCCTGAAATCTGACCCCTGAAGTTGTTACCCAAAAGGAAAACACACATTAGAAATGCCCCCTCTGTGACCAGGTTTTAAGCTCTGTAGTAGAGCCTCAGGTACAGTTGGGGTGAGGCCCTAATTCCTGTGGTTGAATATAAAGTATTATGCAAATAAGCTGCAAATGATTGGCCTGCAGAGGAGACTCCAGGGGACCTCCCCTCCCCTCCCCTCTCCATCCCCAGCTCAGCTGCTGAAACCCTGTCCCAGGAAACCCAGGCGGAGCTTCTGCCAGGGACATTAGACACTGAAAGGGAGCAGGGAGAGGGGAGCTTCTTGCCCTTTTGAATTTCGCAGTCAGACAGAAATCCATCCCTGGCCTTTTCTTTTCTGGAGCCTAGTGTGTCTCCCCCATCAATTCCTTTCTCCCACTCTGCCTCCCCCCCTCCCAAGCTCCCCAACCTTCCTTCATTCCCACCATAGCTTCCCAATAGTGACAGTAGGGGCAGGAGGCACGACACCTCTTAAACCTGATTCCAGCTTCTTGGTCAGAGGATCGGTAGCCACCTCGTCCTGGTTCAGCCTGTCTTGCAGCTGCTGGTTGATCTCATTGTCAGTATCTGTCCCCATCTCTGAAGTACCAGGGCTGACAGACAACAGAAGGGCCTTCCTGCCAGGGGAGGAGCTCTGAGCAAGAGGTAGCAAGAGTCCTCTCCTGAAAGAAGCGGTGAGACCCTCCTGGGGGGCCAGGATGGGGGTAGGGCTGTGGAAGAGATGCAGGTGGGTTTCCCCCTCAAAAATCTCCCAGAGGCCTCGATGCTGGCTCCACCCCCTGCAGGGGCGGGGTGCCACCCAGGAGCACTCTGTGTTCCAGAAAACCCCAAAATAACAGCTTTTGCAGACCAGTTGCTATTTCTGTCCATCTTGTTTAATTATTCAAACCCAAGTTGGGGAGTGAACTATAAAAAGCTCTCCTACTTGGGGACCAGGAGAGCCGGGAGTCTCGCCAGGTTGCAATAGCAGCAGACAACGGGGTTTGGGTGAGGTCATTTGGCCCGGCCTCCTGCCTCCTCTGTTCCATCTGCTGTTTGCCTGCTTCCTCTGCTGGAAGGCAGAATCTGGACCACTCGTCCCCAAGCTTCCCTCCTGCCCTCATTTCAGCATCTCTTCTAACCCATCCTACCTGGGAGCCGAGCTCCACCCCCTCTCTCTTTACTCTGTATCTCCTCTCAGCTGTCTCTTTGCCGAATGCTTTCTTGTCCTGGTTATTTTTTTAAATATATTTTTTTATTGATTTCAGAGAGGAAGGGGTAGAAAAAGAGAGAGATAAAAACATCAAGCCCTGCTGAAACCGGTTTGGCTCAGTGGATAGAGTGTTGGCCTGTGGACTCAAGGGTCCCAGGTTAGATTCCAGTCAAGGGCATGTGCCTTGGTTGCGGGCACATCCCCAGTAGGGGGTATGCAAGAGGCGCCTGATCAATGTTTCTCTCTCATCAGTGTTTCTAACTCTCTATCCCTCTCCCTTCCTCTCTGTAAAAAATCAATAAAATGTATTTTTAAAAATAAACAAAAACATCAATGATGAGAGAGAATCAGTGATCGGCTACTTCACCATGCCCCACACTGGGGACTGAGCCCACAATCCGGCATGTGCCCTGACCAGATTCGAACCATGACCTCCTGGTTCATAGGTCAACACTCAACCCCCTGAGCCCCCCTGGCCGGGCTGGCCTCAAACCCAAGCATCAAGGACTAAGGAAGTGGGGTGGCAGGGGGTATAGGTAAAGAGGACAGTCAGGGGACACAGATAGGGAGCCTGGAGGACTCTGTCAGCTGGGGGCTGGGAGCACTGTTCTGGGGCAGGCAGGTTCCTAACGTCACATGTGAGTCTTCAGGAGGAGCCTCTGATCCTGTAGCCGAGAGGATGGAGCGGGGCAGCTGGAAGGGCCTGCTTCCTTTGCTGGGCCTGGTCCTCCTCTCATCTGCCAGAGCCTAAAGTCAGTTTCCATTGAAGCTGAAGTCCAGGGCAGGCTAAGTGAGGAAAGCAGGATTCCCCTAGGGCCATGGTCGGCAAACTCATTAGTCAACAGAGCCACATATCAACAGTACAACCACTGAAATTTCTTTTGAGAGCTGAACACCAACTTCTGCGCATGGGCCACGAAGTTGCATTCACACTGTATGTGCACGCCCGCACGTGGTATTTTGTGGAAGAGCCACACTCAAGGGGCCAAAGAGCCACATGTGGCTCTCGAGCCACAGTTTGCGAACCACTGCCCTAGGGGCCTCTTCATGACCCCCTCCCACCACAGGCTTTTCCTAGAAAGGTGGTAACAAGGGGGTATCATGGTTGCTATGGCAACATAGGATCATGGCCCTTGGAGGTGGTGTGTAAGAGGGCTGTGTTAGTGACGAGGAGACTGGACGTTACGCTCTGAGCAGCAGGGGCCAAAGAGAGGCTGGAGTCATAACCTGGGCAAAGGGACAGGGGCAAAGAGGTGAGACCAGCCCTAACCGGTTTGGCTCAGTGTACAGAGCACTGGCCTGTGGACTCAATCCCAGGTTGGATTCCGGTCAAGGGCATGTACCTTGGTTGCGGGCACATCCCCAGTAGGAGGTGTGCAGGAGGCAGCTGATCAATGTTTCTCTCTCAACTATGTTTCTAATTCTCTCTCCCACTCCCTTTCTCTCTGCAAAAAAAATCAATAACATACTTTTTTAAAAAAAGAGGCGAGACCACAGGGGCAGATTTAGAGCTCCAGGGCAGAGAGGGCAGACACCTGGGATTGAGAAGCGCAATGTCGGGGGAGGGCAGCAATCTGGCAGAAGCTGGGCAGAGGGCAGCATGGCAGGACTTCCCGAGAGTCAGTGTGGGTCTTGAGAGTTATAAAGGAACCTGGGGTTCCACATTCGGGCCTCTGGGGGCTTGTTCCCACACATTCCCTGGCGGCGGCGGCAGCTCCTGTAGAGCTAGCCTGGCTCTCCCTGCTTTGGCTGCTACTAGAGCTGCAAGCGAAGTTGCTGAGGTCTGGGAAGAGGCATACCATTGCTAAGCAACCAAAGTCTGCATACTTGGAGGGCACTGGAGGGGGCCCTGGCACCACTAACACTCAGAGGCAGGAAGGCATAGAGGAGCAGGGTGGACAGAGCTCGGGCCCCCTCCCGTCTTCCTCAAGGCAGGGCTGTCTCTGTCACCCGGCAGGCATGTTCGTGAGTGAGTGTGTGGCCCTTCCTCAGAACGCCGTGTGCACACGCCTGTGACACTCACCAGACTACCTCTGAGGGCTGGCAGGGACAGGGGTTAGGTAGGGAACCAAAGACCAGGTTAAACATCTTTCACTGAGTGATGGCGGGGCGGGGGGGGGGGGGCGGCGCGGGACCTGCCCCACTTGCTAAAAGGCAGGAGCCTCTGTGGAAAGGCAAAGGCCTGAGAGTGGCATCTTGGTGGGGCCAGAAAGAGAGGAAACGCTGGTTGTCACCTGTACCAGCCTCCTAGTCAGACCGCGACTCCACAGAGGAGAGGCGGCCTGGCGGGGGCCCCACGGCCGTCCCGATGTCTGTGTTCCCAAAGGGGAAGTGCTCCACTGAGTTCCATTATTTTTATTTATTGGTGTTAGAGAGAGAGGAAGGGAGGGAGGGATATCTGTTGTTCCATTCAGCTATGGATTCATTTATTGTTTCTGATCTTTTTAAAAAAAGTTTGAAAGCATGCACCCCAACACTGAAAGGTTTTCATTAATAGGAATGTTCATGGTGCATTATCCACTCACCGGTACATCTACAATGAAACAGTAACAACAAACCAAGTAACCGGCTGTGTGTTTTGAAAGAGAGAGAGCTCCTCCAGAAGAGCCCCAGGCGGGTCGTCAGGAGCGGCCCAAGAAGGCACTGTTGTCACAGGAGAGGCCAGCGCCGTGCCTGCTACTGGCTCTGAAGATCTTCCGGTGGGATGCCATGTGGAGTAGCACATCAGAAAGCTCAGTCATTTCTAGCTTTGTGACCCGAGGCATGTCATTGGTCCTCTCTGACCTTGTCCTCGGTGACGATGTGAGGGTAACACTGAGGAAGTGTGCGAAGCCCCGGCATGTGTGGCTCAGCTGGCTGGAGCACAGACCGAAGGGTTCGGTCCTGGTCAGGGTTTGGCACTCAGTCTGGGTGTGTGTGGGAGGCAGCCAATCAATGTTTTCCTCTCGAGTTGATGTTCCTCTCTCTCTTCCTCTCCCTTCCTCTCTCTCTGAAACCAGGGAAGGCATGCCCGAGGGTGAGGATAAAAAAAATAATAACAAAAGTGCTGCAAAAGTGACAAAAGTTCATGTAAGTAATGTATGTATGTATGGTGCCATGCAACAAAGCTCCTCTCCATCCATCCCCTACAGAACAAGAGGGCCGCACGTAACCAAGAGCAAATCCAAGGGGTGGCAAACCGGTTGGCATAGGACCAGGAAGCAGAGGTTTATGGAACATCTGAGTTTTCTCCTTCTCATGGCGGGGGCCGGGGGAGGTCGGTCATGTTTGGAGCAATAAAGAGTATCAAAAAGAGTCCTCCACTGAAGCAAGCAGAGTCCTGGTGACAGAGACAAAAGGAACACCATTCCCAACTTGCATTTTCTTGCTATTTCTCTCCTAAGGCAGATATCTAAAGTGGGAAGGAGAGATTTGAAGAAAGGTGAGAATCCAATCTACAGCCCATTTGTTCAAGGCCTTCCTATCTCCACCCTGTGGAGCTCGGCAGCAGCCCGGAGAGAAGTGCACAGATGGCGGTGGGGCCTTGCCCCCGGGCTGTGAAGAATTTGGAGAATAGGTGTCAAAAGACTGGAGGTAAAAATAGAAGGCTCCGATCTTTGAGAGAGGGAAAGATAGGTTTTCAAAACTCTAGGCTTGAGCCTCCACCACATTTGGGGAAGTTAGAGAAGCAAGCAGGGGTCATCTGCCGTCCCTGCGGTCACAAGCCACTGGCAACTCGGGTGTGGACGTCGCCTGGGAGATGGTAGTACCGCCGAGAATCTCAGCCGACTCCGGACCTGCTCATCACAATTTGCATTTTAACAGGATTCATGGGTGATTGGAATGCATGCCTTCAAGACTGAGATGCACATCTCGTTGCAATAAAAAAATAGTAACAATGTGTGGTGATCACTAGATGCCGTTCACTAGACTTATTGTGGTGCAATGTGTGCAAATATCAAATATTGCGATATACAGCCTGCGGACTGAAGGGTCCCAGGTTTGATTCTGGTCAGGGGCATGTACCTTGGCTGCGGGCACATCCCCAGTGGGGGGTGTGCAGGAGGCAGCTGACTGATGTTTCTGACTTTCTATCCCTCTCCCTTCCTCTCTGTAAAAAATCAATAAAACATATAAAAAATATTGCGATACACAGTCATGCGCCACATAAGAATTTTTGATCCATGACAGGCTGCATGTTTCATAAGATTGTAGCAGCCAAAAAGTGTCTATCAGCCATCGTAACATTGTAGCACAAAGGCAGCAAAAACCGGCACGGCTGTGGCTGAGACGGCAAACAGCTTTAACCTGTGTGGCTGAGGAGCGCCTGGCGGTGGTTCCCGAGGAAGGGACTGACGAGGAGTTGGTGCCAGAGCAGGAACACTCAGCTGAAGAAGAGGCAAGAGAAAAGGAACGTGCAGGAGAAAAAGATGAACCCCCAAGAAAATTCAGTGAAAGGTGTTAGCAGACTTTTGTTCCTTAAAAAGTGGACCTAGCTGGTTTGGCTCGATGGATAGAGCGTCAGCTGTGGAATGATGAGTCCTGGGTTCGAGTCCAGTCAAGGGCACGTACCTTGGTTGCTGGCTCAATCCCCAGCCCTGACTGGGGTGCGTGCAGGAGGCCTGTGCCCTGACCGGGAATCCAGCTGTGGCCTCCTAGCGCACAGGACGCGCAGGTCGGTGTCCGTCAGAGCCACACCAGCCAACTTGAAGCACACGTTCTTAACTTTGACCAATTTTTAAAAATATACTATTATTTTGGTCACTTTACTTTTTAGTGTCTTAGGAAATCATTGCCTACTCCAAAGTCGTGAAAATTTATATCTATGTCTTCTGAGTCTTACAGTTTTAGCTCTTACTTAAGATCTGTGACCCATTTGGACTAACTTATCTTGATCTGTGACGGATGTTTGTGTGCGATGAGGTAGGGGTCCAACTTCATTCTCTCCTGTGTGGACACCCAGTTGTCCCAGCACCCTCTGGCAGGAAGACTAGTCTTGCCATTAACTGTCCTGGAGCCCTGCACTCAGTTTTTATCTCGCCAAATTGTCCTCCAAAGAGGTTGCTCTGGTGTATACTCCCACCCGCAGCAGCCAAGGGCCTGCGTCTCCGGCTGAGCACTGGGGGTTAGGGAAGGACACGGATAAACAGACGCTCCTCAGGAACACTCACTCACAGTGGAGGAGTCGAGGCGGGCTTGAAAAAGAGTGGGTTGAAGAAAGAGGAAATGCTTCTTCCAGAGGAAAATGCCGGGGAATGTAAATTCTGAGTGGCTGGGCCTGAATTGAAAGCCCCGCCCTCCTCCTTAGCAGCTGTGTAATCTTGGACCAATACCAACCCTACTCAGCTCATTTGCATCACATTAAACAAAGATAGTGACCACGTACCTTGGTAGAGGTGCCCTATATGCAAATACCCCACTCTGTGACAGGCCCTAAATAAGGGCAGCTATTGTGACATTGCTCTATGTGCTGTATGGGGCCCGGGTCACGTGACGTGGGGGAGCACCACAGTGGGGTGGTGCTGGAGTCATTTGGTGTGAGTTTTTATGGCTGATCATGTGTAGAAACTCAGATCCGCTGGGATGTGTCACTGTCACCCAGAGCAAGGCGATACTTGAAGTATTTGCTGTGACATGTTAAGAGGAGGAGAGGATGTGACAGACTGGATGTGACAGCAAGACAAATCTCGAGTGGCATGATGGGATGGCGTGCAGGGAGGCAGGCTGCAGCAGGCCAACTGTGGGGGCCCAGCAGGGGCCGCCCCCTCCCCTCCTTCAGGGGGCAGGGAGGGAGGGAGGCTTTCCTCACAGGAGGGGGATTTTGTGCGGTATCTCTAAGGAGCTGCCGCTCAAGTGCCTGTGGTGGTGTCACCCAAGGCTCCGGAGAAGAACCTGCTGGAAATGTGTGCAAAAACGGGTGGGGCCGAATCCGGACTGGTTTCTCCTCCTCTTGGCTGTAGTCTTCAGAGTGGCTGATAAAAACAGAATCGCAGAATCGAAACCTAAGAATTTCTTCCTCCTCCTCTCCGTCCCCTGGGGAGGTAAGAGTGGCATAAATGCCACGTCTCATTAAGCTTTCACAGGCTCAGACGGGCAGAGTGGTCCCACGTGGGAGGCAGGCAGGGGGGCTTGGGGAGGCTGCAGGAAAGACCTGCCCAAGCCCACGGAGGCCTGCTCTGCAGCAAATGAAATAAGGGGTAACAACTGCTGTGAGGTAATAACTGCTTTTATTAAAATGATATCGGAAGGGCAACAGGGACAGGAAGTTGGTAGGTATGGGGACAAGAGAGAGAAAGTGGCAGAGACAAGACGGCAGACCTATCAAAATTCCCTTAGAAGAACCAACTCTAAGGGAAAGGCTACTCTTTGTACCATATGAAGCTGAAATACTGAGGTCTGAAATATGAGGGGGAATCTTATTGCCCTTGACCTCAGGTGACTTTAAATCCAAGGTATAAAAGACTGGCATAAAAATTAGTTTGAATGAGGGAAATGAGAACTATTTTTTTCTGAGCTCCAACAGATGAAAGAATTAAAACCACACTCCAAAGTGTCAGCCTGGGAAAGAGGATAAATACCCCAGTGACCCACATATAAGACAGACCATAAACAAAGGAACGGGATTTGAGGTTAACGGAGGGTCATCTTGCCAATGCCACAGGAGGGTAACAGAGCCTCAGCTCCACATGGGCACGACCGAGTACTGTTCTCTCTCCTGGGCGGGAGGGGGAGGCTGGAGGGCGTGGGGCATCATAGCAGCAGACTGGCCGGGCTGCAGCAGGGCGGGAACACCCACTGCTGATGAAGCAGTAGGAGTAGGGAGCCCAGCCCTGGCCTCAGGGACTGCAGAGAAGGAGAGGAAATAAGGATGCAAGTGCAGTGCATGTAATATTGGGGTGACCACGGGAGGGCAGCAGCAGACACAGTGCAGTTGTCTTCCCTGGCCAAAGGGCAGGGTTCTGTCCCATCTAGGTTCATGCCCTACCATCTAGAAAACTACGGGGTTCTGGGACTTAAAAGCTGCATAGCCAGACTCTGGGGCAAGGCTGACTTTTAGCCAATGAGAGACCCTGCTTGTGGCCAGGCAGACAAATTCCTTCCAGCCAGGGAAGGGAGGGGTGCAGGCTCCTGAACCTTGTCCAGTCCTGAGCTCTGGTGTCTGCAGGGAAGCCGAGTAGTGAGTTAGTGTTAAAAAAAGGAAGCATCCAGTGAAATAAAGGCTTGGGTAGCACCCATTGCCTCTGTCACTTCCGCAAGAACTTCTTGTTGAGGAGGAAGATGAGGAGGTTGACATTGACCTTGGCCTTGCTGAAGAGTTTCATGACAGCCACACCCTCGTACTGGAGCTGCAGGAGGTCCTAGGAGAAAGGGGAGGGGCAGGGAGGAGAGTTTAAGGGTTCTTTGCTGTGGCCCTGCCAGTCTATGAAACACTTTGGAGCCTTACATCCGGTGGCACTAGCCACTTCAATGGGCACTGCGCCTACTTCACAGATGAGGAAACCAAAGCCAGTGACATGACCAAATGTCAGTTCAAGCAGAGTCGGGGCCTGAAGCCAGTTTTCTCATTCAAAAGGCAAAACAGCCCAGCCGGTGTGTGGGCGTTGACCTATGGACTGGGAGGTCTCAGTTCGATTCCTGGTCAGGGCACATGCCCAGGTGGCTTGATCCCCAGTAAGGGATGTGCAGGAGGCGGCTGATCAGTGGTTCTCTCTCATCACTGACGTTCCTATCGCACTCCCTCTCCTTTTCTCTCTGTGATCAATAAAAATAAAAGCCAAAACAGCGGAGCAAAAAGATTTTTTGTTTTGTTTTGCTAATCCTCACCCAAGGATATTTTTTCCATTGACTTCTAGAGAGAGTGGAAGGGAGGGAGACAGAAACACCTATGTGAGAGAGACACACCCATTCGCTGCCTCCTACACGCACTCCAACTAACGCCGGGGTGGTGCCCGAGACTCTTCCGTTAGAGGGCTGGCACTCAAACCACGGACCAAAACCGGCCAGGGCAGCAAAACACATTTGGATTTAAAACCTCTGCTTTCCTGAATGGCCTCTGACTTAGGCCGGCTTCTTCACCTTTTATCCTCAGAGCCTGTAAAACAGGCCTAATGCTTCAGAGCTGTGGAGAGGATTAAACGAGAGTCCCCGACTTGCGATAGGGCTTCAAGTATTAATCCTACTTCTGACGTTGCCAGCCCAGCCATTCTCCTGATGCTGGGCAGGGGGTCTGCAAAGACCCTCTCCCTTTTCCTCAGGAACGGACGAGGCCCACGAGGTGGGGACAGAGCGGATGTCCTCTGGGGCCGGCCCACCGTCAGGCTCCCACCTAACGCCCGGCCGGTGTCTGGAGGCTCGTGAGTGCCCTCACCTGATAGTGAAGCTGGAACCGCTCCATGTCCACGCCCAGGAACTTGGTATTCACTTCGAACTTTCCCGCCTCATCCCCAGGACTGATGTCAAAGATCACATTTCTGAAGCTGTCAGGAACAATGGGGGCTGCTGCCTCTCTCCAGGGTCATAGCCCCCGTCTCCCACCCACGGTTCCTCACCCCGGGCAGCGCATTGCCCCCCGGAGCCCAGCCCTCCCCTCTGTCATCCCAGGGCCCAGCTCTGTCTCGTCCCAATTTTACTTCCGATCATCCCGCATCTACCTGCCCGGCCCCGTCAGATGTTCTCTCCTCTGGGAATCTTTCCCAGGGTCCTCTGCCGTGGGGTGTCTAAAGCTGTGCCAGACTATGCCCACTGCCTTTAGCTTTCTGTGTGGAGATGGCCGACCTCCCCACCATTCTATCGGCTCCTTTTAAGGACCACGCTCTGTCTCCCCTCCCACCTGGAGCCCCGCCCAGGGCTCCACCCCCAGATAACGGGACAGGCCCTTCTGCCCTCCGAAGACACATACTGAGAGGTGGGAAGATCTTCAATTTCCACCAGGACACCCTTCTCCAGGAGCTGGGCCGCAGTGTAATGAAGAGACGGCTGCTTCTTCCCTTTCCCAGAACTCCTGATTAAACAAAGGCCCCAGAGAGTTAATCCAATAAACTCTTCAGCACTAAAGACGGTGTACTTTCCGTGGCTGGCAGGAAGGAAATGAGACCCTGAGGGACACTCCTCACTGGTGGGGGACACAGGAGGGCTGCACCTGAGCCCACGGCTCTGCAGGGGAGACCAAAGGCCCAGTGAGGAGGGGCCAGGCTGTGCTGGAGTGAGGGGCACCTCTCCCCGCTGGTAGGGAGTGGGGCAAAGGTTGCCATGGGCAGGGTGAGAGGTCACACACGAAGAAGGCAGCACCTACTTGGCCCCGGGGCCCAGGTGGTCCAGGCAGGCCCGGATGTACTGGCTGTAGTAGTCGCCCTGCTCCTCGTAGAAGCTGGTCTTGGCGTGCAGGCCTCGGAGCGTGGCCCGGAGCTTCACCAGCTCTGCCTGCCGCCGCTGCCGGTGCCTGCGCTGGCTACGGATGTCCTGGGGTTGGGGGACCAAGGGAGGGGGCGTTGGCCCTTCTTGGCAGGAGAGCCTCAAGGCCTGACCCAGGAGCAAGAATAACTCACTGTACCTTCAGGAAGAGCAGGAAGAGGAAGATTTCAAGGCTGCTTTTCCTGAGAGGGGGGCAATCTCAAGGATGCCACCCCAAACCTTCAAAGGCTGTCTTTAGGACCTTCCCCACCGAGGAGCAACTGTCCCAAGGCTTCCTGATTTTCAGGAAAGGAGAGCTGCACGCATACCTCCTTCCCTGACTAATTTTAAACCTGTTCTTTCTTTTTTTTATTCTTTTCTTTAAAAATTATATTTTATTGATTTTTTTACAGAAAAGAAGGGAGATGGATAGAGAGTTAGAAACATCGATAAGAGAGAAACATCGATCAGCTGCCTCCCACACACTCCCCCCACACCGGGGATGTGCTGGCAACCAAGGTACATGCCCTTGACCAGAATCGAACCCGGGACCCTTCAGTCCACAGGCCGACGCTCTATCCACTGAGCCAAACGGGTTAGGGCTAAGCCCTTTCTTTCCAATAGGAGCCTTTGGAGGCCTAGTGGCCTTCCCCTGGCTGGTGACCATTTGGGGTGGGCACTTCCCAGGGAAAGGCCTGCCCTTGAGGTGCCAATACTATGCACACATGTGCATGCATGCGAGCGCGCGCACACACACACACACACACACACACACACGCACACACACTCTGATCCCAGGCCCAGGTCCTTACCTTGGCCAGGTCGTCCACCAGCCCCTGGTAGCCGTCGCTGGCACGGACCAGCCCCAGGCTCTCCAGCCGGCGCAGGTTCCGCAGGGCGAGCCTCTGCTTCTCAGCGAGCGGCAGGAGGGAGTCGGCGCTCAGGGAGCGGCGGGGTCGAAGGGGCTCCGCGTTCTGGGCCTCACAGGCCTGGCGCCAGCACATCAGCCGCTTGTGAGCTGCTTCCTACGGGGCACAATGCTGCCTCACAGGTCTGTCTGGCTCTGCCAGTCTGTCCCCAAGCCAGGGCAGGCCCCAGAGGCCCCAACCACAGAGGAGCACTTCAGAGCATCATCAGGAGTGTGCCCCCAGAGCCCGGCTTCCGGGGGTGGCTTGTGAGGAACATCGGGTGTGACATCATAGACATGGATGGCCTCCTGGGTCACCGAGAGGAGAAGAGGCCCCAGGGAGACCCAGAGAAGCTCAGCAGAGAGGATTCCAGACAGACACTGGCTGCGACTTCCCAACACGGCGCTCTGTGACGCGCCAGGGTGTCCAGGGCATTTTCCTCCTGTCCAGTGTGCTGGGACGTGCCCACCTTTTCTCTGGGAAGCCCCTGGCTTAGTCTCACTACAGCCCCTGGCTCCCCACCCACTTACTCCTTTCTCTTGCCTCCAGGCCTTCAAGCGCCCACCCCCTTGGCCCAGCACCAGCCCTTTGGCGCTCGTTCAGGTCGCCGGCCCAGACCACCTGCTGGCACCCCCCCCCCACCAGCCTGGTGTCAGGGGCTGGTGTCCCACAGAGCTGTTGTTTCAGCGGGGAGTGGGGAGGAAGGTGGAGTCCTGGGACTCTGCAGCCAGAGGCTGCCTACAGCTGGGGCTGCTCTTCTTATCTTGGGGGAATCTCTGGGGTCAAGGGCAAAAGGCCCACCAGAATTGTCATTGCTGGTGAGCAGAGGTGTCTGCTTGTGGTAGACTGTGGGCGGGGTCCCAGGGAAGGACTGGGCAGTGCTTGTGGCGTGAGGGGGACGATACGGTACCTGGGAGCTGGACACGGGCAGGGACAGCATCTCCTTGAAGGAGTCCCCGGGGTGGAACTGCATGATGTCAGCCAGTAACTGCTTGGTGCTGCAGGAGGAGGGGGTGGAGGGGGAGAGGTGAGGGACAGAGGAAGGGTCTGGATGTGGGGCTGGGCTAGAGAGCTGACAGTGAGTGGACCCCGCCTAGCATCATGGCTGCCAGGGACACTAGGGAGGGAGGAGAGCGAGGGGGAGTGTGGGAGGAGAATGCAGCCAGGAGGGAGACCCCTGGATGCAGGAAGTGCTAGCACTGTGGGAACATTCTGTGCTCTTCCACTTCCATGTCCTCTGCCGCAGGGCCTCCCACAGGCGTCTTCCTTTGAGTTTCGTAGCTGAAGTTCGCACTCGCTCCTCTGTGAGACCTTTCCCAGCCCAGGTGTCCTTCTCAGCCCTCAATGCACCAGACACCCACCTCCCTCTTGGTGGCTCTGGCTGTGTGTCCACCCCTAGCCTGACCCCGCTGCAAGGTCTTGGATGGCAAGACAGAGCTGAGCCCCTGCCCCTGGTTTACGGGGTGAATGAATGAGGAGGGGCCGCCTTGCTGGCAGAGAGACCGAGGTGGTGACATGGCTCCTCTTCTGCCCGAAGACCAGCCCAGCCCTTTTCGAGGCCTCTCTCACTTTTTAAAATATATATATTTTATTGATTTTTTACAGAGAGGAAGGGAGAGGGATAGAAAGTTAGAAACATCTAATAGCTGCCTCCTGCACACTTCCTACTGGGGATGTGCCTGCAACCAAGGTACATGCCCTTGACCAGAATCGAACCTGGGACCCTTCAGTCTGCAGGCTGATGCTCTATCCACTGAGCCAAACTGGTTTTAGCCCTCTTTCATTTAAAAAAACATATATATGTTTTTGTTGATTTTAGAGAGCGAAGGAAAAGAGAGAGAAATACCAGTTGGCTGCTTCTTACACCCTCCATATTGGGGAGCAAACCTGAAACCTGGGCATGTGCCCTGACCAGGAATCGAACCGGTGACCTCTTGGTTCCTGGGCCAGTGCTAACCACTGAGTCACACTGGCAGGGCCTCCCTCCCTTTTGCAGAACTGGGCGGGGGGGGGGGGGGGGGGGACCAAGCTCCAGGCCCACGTCCTGACCATCACTTGGCAACAACGGGAATCAGAACACGAGCTCACAACCAACTGGCCGGGGGCTCGTGGGGGCCAATCGCTTCACCTCGAGTCTCTTTCCGCAACTGGGAAGCAGCTGTTCCTCAGGTTAAACGATAACGTGAAAAAGCACCGGATCAACGGCACAACCACACACAGAGCGCCGCTGTGCCAACGTCCTAACTCCTCCTCTGCCTCAGCCACCGCGGAGCAGCGGCTGGGCTGCCCGAGGAGGCAGCGGAGAGGCAGCGAGGGGAAGGCGTCAGGCTCCGGGAGAACCTCCTGGATGGGAGAGCCCCGGAAGGAGGGGGGCTGGCCACTCTGTGCCGGCCATCTGACCGGCCTGCATGGGAAGCTCAGGTAAGCAGGGGCCGGGCCACGCCCACTCACCTCAGAAGGAGGCTCCGGGCACTGGCATCGTCGGCGTCTGTCTCCAGCCCTTCGAACTTGTTGGTAAGTTTCAGGGACACCTCTAGCTTGCCCAGATCCACGCTCCCATCGGCCGCCACAGTTTCCCCTGAGGTAGGTGAGAAAAGGGAGAGACAGGCATACACATCCACATGCAGAGGCAGGGTCAGAGTAGACACTGCTCCATGCACCCCTCTTCCAGGAAGCTTGCCCACACTGACCCCGCACCAACTTGTGCCCTCAGCCCTGAGCACCAATGGGAGGGCTGTTACCCACACAGCTCACCCTCGTGTTACTGGAGACATGCCTCCCCACCAGCGCCCGTCTTGGGTGCCCTGAGGGCAGGGGGCTGTGTGTGCCTGAGCCTAGAGCTCCTAGCTCTCTCCTATCTGTCAGCACCTCCATTCTGTCTATTCCAATCCATGTGTTCCTCCCGATCCATAACTCCTGAGCAAAACATCGACTGGCTGCCTCCCGCACGCTCCCCACCAGGGACTGAGCCTGAATCCTGGCACGGGCCCGATTGGGAGTTAAATCGGCAACCTCTCGGTGCCCAGGACAACACCCAAGCAACTGAGCTACACCGACAGGGCTACTTCATGTGACTTAATTGGCCACTTATATGATGGTATGTGTCTCTCTACTGTGTTCCCACTCTCTCCGTATCACTCTGTGTCCACGTGTCCACCTCCCACTGAGAGGGAGAGGGAGGAAGAGTGGGTAACCAGCTTCCTGCACACAACCTTCCCTGCAGGCCCTCAGCTGGCCCCAGCACGCACCGATGAGGTCAGGGACAGTGGGCAGCTCCCCAAGGTCCTCCAGGAGCTCGTGGAGGGGGTCGCGGTGGTCAGGAGCGATCCAGTCCTGGTGCTCCAGCAACAGCTGTGGCATGGAGGCAGGAAAGAGACGCGGGGTCTCTTAAAAATCCCGCCACCAGAGTTACACCCTCTCCCCCAGATTTTCAAGGGTCAGCCCGCCACCATCACGGACTTCCACAGCCCTGCCTACCCGCCCAGACCCCCAGGGTGCAGCCCCTCACCCTGTGGGTGTTGACCAGCTCCCCGACGGTGATGTACACTGTGGGCTTGGACACGGCCACCATGTCCGAGTACTCGTCCATCGCAAAGCGCTCCTCTGGCTCTGGCACCTGGCAGGCTCGGCAGACGAACCTCCTATCTCCGCAGCGAGAGCATGTGAGGGGGGCGGGTCAGCACCTCCTGGTGCCTCTGGCCCTCTCCAGTGACTGGCCAAGCCAGCTCCGACTCTCCAGTCTCAGCTCCTACCCTCTGTCCTGCTTCCCTCTCTCCCAGTTACCCCCAAACCACTTCCTTCAATAGTCCGCCTTCCCTCCACTGGGGTGTCCTTCCCACAATCTCCCCTCCAGCCTACTAAGCATTCTCTTTGCCTCGTGCCTCCCTTCCTCGTGGATCCCAGAGAGGGGATGTGGGACAGGAAAGATCAGAAGAGGAGAAAAAGGGGACAGAGAGGAACAGGGTGCCAGGACCCTAGACCTGAACTTGAAGTGTGTCTCCTCCAGATAGTCGTTCAAGACTTGCAGGTGCCGGCTCTCCCCAGAGAAGGTCTTGCCAGCTGCGGCATGCTGCAGGAGCTGAGCCACAGCGCCCAGGGTGTGGCGCTGGGGGGTGGCCAGGGCTCCGCCTGCGGCCATGGCCACAATGTCAAAGGCGTCGGGGGCCACTACCGCGGGGTTCAGGAACCGGTAGTACAGCAGGTTCCCCACCACCTGCGGGCGGAGGAGGCGTCTCAGCAGCGCTCCGGCTCTGCCTTGGCAGCCCAGCCCCGCCTGCCCAGCTCACTTGGCTAGAAGGACCCACCAAGACCTAGAGCAGGCCAGCAACTTGCTCAAGGTCACACAGCAAACTTGAGGAAGAGGTAGGACTAGAACCCAGATCTCCCGACAAGTCTAGGGTTGTCAGCTCATGTCCCAGTTGCCTGTCCATCTTCCACCTGAAGCCCTGCTGGTAAGGCAGGGTCCATTTTACTTCCTACATTTTTACAGGACAGGGTTTTCTGTCCCTTGTCTCAGTCAGGGGTTCACAGGCACCATTGGGGCAAAGGACAGCCCGGGCGGTTGGGGAGGAGAGACACTTGCCTTGTAGATTTCGTTTTCCAAGGCATCGGGGAACTTCTCTGCCAGAGTCGTCTTCAGGACCTTGGCCACATAGCGCATCCCATAGCTGTGGACAAAACAACTGGGGTGCTATGTTCCCACCCATTTCTACGGAGTTCAGAGCTCAGCAGGTCAGGAGAGCCTGCCTGCCTCTCCCCGCCAGGCTCAGCCACACCAGAGTTAACCACCTGCACTGACCCCCCACAGCCAGCTCCCTGATGCCCTCCTCCAAACTTCTCTGGATCTTGTCCGTCCCTCATGCCCTTGTGTCAGTAACCCAAGACCAGGGCCCTCATCCACTAGGCTCTCTCTGTTTCCCACGTGGCCTGAGAGTCTCCTTTGGCCCCTGTAGTCTCCCCCGGGGGACATCACAGTGTCTACCCCCCACACACACACACACACACACACACACACACACACACACACAGAGGCACCTTTAGCCTGTGCCTTGGGTGCCTGATCCGCACAGCCAGAACCCTGTCCCGGGACAGCCAGGGCGGCTCTGAGGTGGCCAACCCGGCCGGCTGTCACAGAGCACCGTGACGGGCCTGGCCTGGGCGAGACAGGCCCAAGGACAACAATGAACTGGATTAGGAGCTCCGGTCCTGACTGCCACTAACCAGCGATGTCAGCTTAGGCTTTTCCCTCCCCTTTGGAAGTTGTCCCTGGTCTGGAATATGGGAATGATCATTCTGGGTTTTTTTTTTGTGTTTTTTTTTTAATTTACTGATTTTTCTTTAAAATTTTTTTTATCTTCACCTGAGAATATGTTTATTGACTTGACAGAGAGAAGAATGGGAAAGAAGGGCGAGAGAGAGAGAGAGAGAGAGAGAGAGAGAGAGAGAGAGAGAGAGAAACATCAATTGGTTGCCTCCCATACGTGTCCCAACTGGGGATCAAACCTAAAACCCACTTATGTGCCCTGATCAGGAATCAAACCTGAAACCTTTGGTTTATGGAACAATGCTCCAATCAATGAAGCCACCCAGCCAGGACTATTTATTGATTTTAGAGAGAGAGGAAGGGAGGGGGAGGGAGAGGGAGACGGGGAAGGAGAGAGACGTTGATTTGTTGTTCCACTTATTTATGCGTTCACTGGTTGATTTTTGTGCGTTCCCTGACTGGGGATCAAACCCACAACCTTTGCCCGTTGGGAAGATGCTGGAGCCAACTGAGCTGCCCAGCCAGCGTGGGGGTGATGGTTCTTGCCCTCTCTATTTCATAGGGTTTTTGTGACGATCGAGTGAAGTGAGGTCTGTGACAGTAATGATGGGGTGCTATTCAACACGGCAGACTTTATTTTTTTGAATTATTCTTATTCTTATCATGGATGGACCACCTACAAATTTCTTTAAATTTGTTCAAGAGCTATTTCTATCTCCTAGAGTACCAGAGACAGAAGTGTACAGCTCATTGCGTGCTTTCCTTTATTAGCTCTAGCACAATCCTTTCTGAGTCCTAACTGTAAACTCTTAATCCAGCTTCCAGGTTTGGGGAGCAGTTTTAAACTCTGTGGGTTCCCTCACCTGCACCCCCACTTTGCCTCTTGCAGCTCTGAGCACCAGGAAGACTGGCTGGCTGAATGATGACCTAGATGAGGCTCACCTTGTCAATGTTTCCAATCATTTGCTTTTCAAAAAACCCTTACTGGTAAATTTTAAGAAAGAAGAGAATTACGAAGTGTTTACTGATTTGAAATATTTCTTATTTTTGACTTTGTGGACTGGAGAGTCCTACCTTCCCTCACCCCCGCCCCCACCATTTGCTCTGAGACAATAATATGTCCCCATAATCACTTGATGTTGCCTCTCTGGCTCCAATGAAGTCCTGACAGGCCACATGCAGACCTGCATCTGTATTCCAGCTCAGTCTCTAGCAGGGTATCTGTGCACTCTCTCCATGGACCTCACAGAAGCCCTAGGGCACCCCCAGCCACCTCCCTTTGTCCTGCCCCACCCCTTCAGGACTCCTCTGCTCTTCCCATCACGGCCTGGCCTGGGCAAGGCTGTTGCACTTACGGAATTTGGTCCACAGATGAGATGATGGCTACAAGGAATTTGTCAGTCACGGCGAGGAGGCTGCGAAGGGAGATGTCCAGTCGTCTCTGGACCTCAGGGTGGCTCAAGGCCTGCTCTGGGGTGACGTTGTAGGGGAGGTGGCTGCGGGCAGAGAGAGATGAGGTATCAGCCAGAGTCCCCCCCTCCCATGGCCTCCCCTCCTAAGGTCTTCGCCCTTAAATTCTTCTAACAACAGGATTGCACGCACACACATGCTAAGGGCCACCCCGCATGCGTAAGGGATTAGGCCAAAATTAGGAAAAAGGACTCAGAAGGGACTGGATCCATGTGAGTGGAAAGTAAAGAAAGACCTGGAATAGCCACAGGGAGGTGGAAAAGTGCAGAAGGGAATGGAGAACCTGGAACCTGCGGAAAGTCCCCCGAGGGGAACCGAGGACACCAGGGCTGCGGGCACTTAGGCCCTGGCAGTCAGAGCAACAGGGAAAGCTGGGCCAGGGCCTGGCAGTCCCCCCCCCACCCGCCTGTGTGCCACCACAAGAAGCCACCAGCTCGGCCTGCCCTCCTCAGTGGCTCCCTTCCCTAGTACATATGCATCTGAGTAATGCCTCCAATCTGTAAGCCATACTATTTCCCCACTATCTCATTTGCCTATTCATCATAAATCTGAATACTCATCTATATCCCTATCAATAAGGAGTCCATATCGCAACTCCTAACAAATCTGACATATTATTTACCAGCACTGACACAGCAATTAAGCAAACTTGCATGCTCATCTCTGCTGCTCTTTCTATGTTAAGCACACCAGGTCCAGTGTCATTTACATCAGTCCCATGTTAATTACCAGAGGAGGTCTGAAAGGCTACCTTATTTCAACCTATAGGGCTGGTGTCCTATTTGCATAATCAGCATGCTCATTTACATGCTGTTAGTTCTTCTTCCCCAGTGGAGCCCAAGACAGCGCTGATCAAAGAGCTCTCCCTCTGTCCTCTGCCCATCTGCTCACCTGCGCTGGCCTGTCTGGGCCTCGGTCTGGTTGATCCAGCTCTTGTAGATGTGCACAGGGTCTGTGTGGATGCTCAGCATCTTGTCCTCCAGCACATCCTGGACTACCTTGCTCAGGATCTCCCTCAGGGCACTCTGTCCACGCTCGTTCCGGTAGAATCTCACCACCAGCCTCACCACGGTTGGGTTGCCTGTCACCATGTCCTGGGGTTGTTCCACCTTTGACCTATGGTAGGAAATTCAAGAGGTCACTGAAGCTGGCCTCCTGCCTCTGTGTAGGACAAACAGTTGCTTTTCCTTTTTGAGATGTTGGCCCTTTGAAGCCTGCTCTGGTGTCCCTCCTCCCAGAAATGACCTGCTATCTCCAGCTCATCTTTTGTGCGAAGATGTCCGCCCATGTCCCCCCACTGTGCTGTCCTGGGAGCTGACAGCCACGCCACAGGAGGCAGAGAAAAGAGGTCTTCTGATTCCATTTCTAGCCTCAACCCTCAGCAGACGGCTACCTCGTGAAGGAACCAACAATGGCACCTCTTAACCTGTGCCCTTTCCATCCCTTTGCACCTGGAAAACCTACTTGATTTCCTCCTGGAGCGCTGTCCGGAACAGCTGGAGCAGGAGATAGGCCTCGCGGCGGTTGGAGGCGTAGTTGTACAGACTGAAAATCACCGACTCCATGAACTTGGTGGTTTTGTTCTGTGGCATCTGAAAGATCAGCTTGGCCAGGTAGATGGGCTGAGTCTGCAAGCAATGGGGCAGATGGGAATGACTGCTCACGCACCGTGAGGACCGGCGATCGGAGAGAGGACGGTTTTTCTGATGAGAACCTGGGATGGAGAAAGCACTGGCACATTTTCTCAGGGGAACTAGAAACATTTCAGACAAATCTTTCTCGGGGGGGGGGGGGGGCGCGCTAAGGCATTAGGACTGTGGGAAAGGACACCGCACATGGAGGCAAAAGCACCTGCAGGCCTCAAGGTCCTTTGCCCTCAGGAGACGGTGGAGACATCTCCTTCCAAAGTCCTCTGCTCACCTGGAGCAGGTAGAAGAGGTGCTGGTAAGCTTCTAGTTTCTGCCGTTTCTCTTTACTCAGCGCCTTTAGTCCCTTCTGCTTGTCCAAAACCATCATATCCGACAGCTGCTCCTTATTCTTCTTGGTCAGCTTCTTGGAGTGGAAGACCACCTCCTGGGGGGCAGGGGAGAGCGGATGATACAACCAGCCCAGGCCAGCCCGGAGCACAGAACATATGGTCTAGAATCAGAGCCTGGAAGAGCCGGGGCTTTCTGCTGTTCAAGGCATTCAAAGCATGAGCCAAGGGAGCTGATCAGTTCTAGGGTGAGGAAGGGCCCCTCCTCCTGCCCCAAACTCCACCCGGCACCCCTGCTCTCACAGGGGGAGTCCGCAGAGAGGACTGGGCTGCCAGGCTGAGGCACCATGTCTATTGGTTTTGCTGTTCGTTCTTCTTCTTTTTTTTAAATTCATTTGAACCGAAACTGACAATTACCAGGAAGCAAGATCTGAAACGCTCCCCTGTTAGTTCTTATTGGATTGTTGTACAAATTTAAGTGGAGATATCCCATTTCTATCCCATCCTTGCATCATTATATGGTAATTTACAGTTTAAGGAGCTATCCATCTACATTTGGCCTGGTCAGGTGGGGCCTCTCATTATTTCCACTTTACTAACAAGGAAGCAGACTCAGAGGTTAAATCACCAGCCCACAGCGCCATCACTAAGAATCAGCAGAGCCAGGCATTCCAATTGTCTGTCCAATGTTCTTTCTACTGTATCACATGGGTCCCACAAATTACTAGGGCGGAGGAACCCCTGGACCAGGGACCTGAGCAAGGTGGTGAAATCCAGACATTGAAAAATAGGGGGTCAGCAAGCACAGAGCGTCACTATCACCGCTCCAGAAGCAGCCAGACTTGGGGCAGGCCCCTCACCTGCAGGGTGATCCGGTTCTTCACCAGCAGGCCAATCTTGATGTCCATGAGGTTGAGGTCCTGCTCTAGCTGCTGGTTGGACCGGATCGTCCTGACCACCTCTTCCTGGAGCTTCAGCAGCTCTGCCTCAGCCAAGAAGTCCTGCTGGCTTTGATTCAAGAGGTGGACAAATCTACGCACCACGCTGAGAGGGGGGTGGGGTGTGCGGACTGGCAGGAAGGAAAGAGGCATCAGGATGAGAATGTGCTCACCAGAGGCTTCCCCGCCCACCCCCTACCCTAGTCCTGCTACCCTCAGTCCCCCTTCTGGTTACGGCCAGCAGGCCCCCAGTCCCCACTGGCTCTCCTTGTAGCTGGAGGACAGTGGGCAGCCTCCCAATCGGTCCCGTCCCTGACCTTCTCGTGAACCAGGTGTGATGATGAGGAGCTGTCCCCTCTCATGCCGGTGGACTCAGCCCCAACCTGGGCCTACCCTAGTGATCGCCACACCAAAGTCAGAGCCAGGTCCCTCAGGTGATGCTCCTGGGCCCACCTATTCCGATTTACTACCCACGTCTGCTGAGCTAACATGCTCTCATCCTTCACCCCAAGTTCATTTTCACCTATCAGCCTCCACTCCGCCTTACCTGCCCCTCACACAGCCCTCCTCTGTCAGGAGAGTCTGCACGGGGAGGAGCGGGAGCAGAAGGGATGTCCAGTTGGTTTTATATCATAGGGAGGTCAGAGCTAGATGGCGCTTCTCCTGGGATCTCTTTTGGAATGGGTATCTGAGCGGACAAAGCCTCTGAGCTAAGCTACAGGCGATAGCAACAAAACGACTGCAGACAATGTTCACTATGGGACAGAAACTGCTTTATCACTTCCCACAACCCTGTGGGGTCAGATACCACAACCAATTGAAGAGCTCGCTGTGGCACTTGCCCTGGTTTACACAACTAGCAATAAATAAATAGAGTCAGACTTGGAAGATGAATAAAACTAGGCCCTGTCCAGTAAGGGAACTCGACAAGGAAACCACAGTTCACGACAGTGTGGTGTGTGTCTGCAGAGGTGTGAACATGAGCACTTTCGGAGAAACAAAAACCGGCCACTCAAACCCAGGAGAGGAGGGAAGGGGGGCTTCCCAGAGGAGGGAAGGCTCTCCCCTGATGACTGTGGAAAGGAGGTGCGAGCAAGGGCGCAGGGCTGTCTGAGGCGGTGCCAGAGGCCCTCCCTCTGGAGCACAGCAGAGGATGCAGGACGTGAGGGACACAGCCGGGGTCAGTGAGGCGAGAGGGACAGGCAGAGGCTGGAGCAGACAGAGCCTCGGAAGCTGCGGTTAGGACACAGACTTCACGCCTGGGTTAATGGGATTCCCGGGCAGGACTGAAGTAGGAAAACGGCCAGATCACATGGACAGGTTTTCTTTTTCTTTTTTTAATTGACTTTTTACAGAGAGGAAGGGAAAGGGTTAGAAACATCGATCAGCTGCCTCCTGCACACCCCCTACTGGGGATGTGTCCACAACCAAGGCACATGCCCTTGACGGGAATCGAACTTGGGACCTTTCAATCCACAGGCTGACGCTCTATCCACTGAGCCAAACCGATTAGGGCCACATGGACAGGTTTCATGGATTGATCTGGTTACTGCCCAGCAGGTGAGTCTTGGAGTGAAGAATGGTAACATCGAAGACAACTGACGGCATCTTGGATTCAATGAAATACAGTTCATTAACTCATTTAATCCTCAAAACAAGATAGGTGCTGCCATTATTCCCATTTTATAAATGAGAAAACTGAGGCAATAAAGAAGTCAAGTCTGTGAAATTACAGTCCAGGCTCAGAGTAGATGGCAGTGCCGAGCGAAGCTTGTGCTAATGAAACTGGGAGACAGAACTGGGAAAAGAAAGTTCTTCCAGGAAAACTATAAACTAAAGAGAAGCAAAGGAAGATGAAGGATGGCCAGGGCAGTGCTACCAGCGCCCGACAAGAGAAAAAATACAAAGGGCCAGGCTGGGGAGAGGGAGGAGGAGAAGCAGCTGCTGCCGGGGAGCAGATGGGCTGTGTCCCTGCCAGAGGGGGCAGGCTGTGCCCCACAGGCAGGACAGAGCGGGATAAGGGACGGAGGAGGTGAAAGAGATGACTCTAGAACAGTCTATTCAACTTGGAACCCAGGCGTGTGACCTCAGGCTCTGAAAGGAAAGGGGCCAACTTTTTCGGGTCCCCAAGAGCCAGTGGGAACCTGGAGATGATTCGAAACAAGGAGAAAGCTCTCCAAGGCAGGGCTTCTGGGCCTTGGACAGGAGCTGAGAGCAGCCTAGAAGATCTTTAAGGCTCAACATGCATGCCCACCACTGGGAACTGGGGCAACGCCTTCCTGCTCCCAGCACTGCAGAGAGGACTCCAGGAGCTGCACCTGTTTCCCATGGAAGTAGGCAGGTTGAATGGTCATAGCCAGGGAAAGGGCAAAGTGGGAGAAGGGTGGACCTTGTGTGGTTTTGGCGGTAGCCACAGGAAGATAACGAGAGCCTGGTATCTAATGCACCCGATCAGAGGAGCTGTCCCAGTGAGCAGGCTTTCTGTTCCTGGAGTGGGAAGGGAGGGTGGTTTTTGTCCCCACACCCATTCGACATTCCTGCACAGACAACCTGTACCTCCCCCTTACCTGCTGTGTAGCCCCAGGAGGAATATCTAGACCTGCCTGACTCTGGGGGATCCCTATCTCTCCCATCAAACTGGGGGATCCCCAAAGGCAGGGGCATCTTCTCACTGTTCTGCCCACTCCAGGCCCTAAGTCATGCTCACGGTTTGGGACAGCAGCAGTTAAGGACAGGAAAGGGCTCAAGAGGGCCAGATAACTTCACCAAGGCCCACTTTGCAAGTTGGGGGGCCATTGTGTGGCTCTGGCGGGAGAATGGTGACATTCTCTCTGAAAGCCATCAGACTCGCCCAGCGGAGACACCAGACACAGAGCGGGGAAACCAGGCAGCTTCCTCACAATGCCGAGCATGCAGGCAGCTCACCCAACATCCTGTAGTCGTCCCGGGCCTTTCTCGCTCGGAAAAACGCCTGGATCTTCACAACAGCGTTAACCTGCCGCGGACACAGACAGAAAAAGGATCACTGGCCGCCCTTGGCCTGGTTTCCTGGGTAACGGTTGGGACTAGGGACAGGGTGAGGAGGATGACGCTCACATTCTTCTGGAAGTGGCCCAGACGCCTCCGGTATCGCCTCCGCGCTGCCCACATCCGGGCCCAGGCCTGAATCTGGGGAAAGGGACACCCTGGCCTCAGACCCAGGGCACTTCAGCCATCTCCAAGATCATAAGGCGGTGAGAGGACTAAAGACTGTTCTCGGGGGATCTTTCCAGAGGGACAGGGCCCTGCCCGAATCGTGCCAGCTACCTTGATGACGGCATCGACGTTTGCTTTTAAATACTGCAACCGTTCCAAGTACACCTTCTTCTGCCTGTAACCCCGCCAGTGAGCCTGCACATTAGGAGAGAAAAAGGATTGAGCCTGGCTGGTCCCTGTTGGCCTGAGAGGCTTATAGAAAAGCTTGTCCTGGCTCTCCAGGGAAAGTGGAGGGAGAGGGGGAAACTGGCCCTGTTCCCCAAGAATTTCAAATTTCATGGGGGAGGCCAAATACTGGCACAAAGCCAGTCATGCCCTCTGCCACATTCCCTGGTACCAGCTCGCATTATGCAATCAAGCACACGTACCCATGCTCACCAACACCTCCTCACAGAAACTTAACTAAGATTCAAGCTTAAAATAAATTAATAAAGCATACACCTACTCACCAACTTAAGTAAACCATGCATCACATACCCCCCCCAAATACACTCATCCACGCACTGAGTCCACCCACAGACACCACACTCCCCATCGTCCCTCCCATGCACAGTCTGGGGGGCACACGGAGGCATGGGTGTGAAGTGTGCCCAGGCACTGAGCTGCGTGCCCTCCATCTCTACCAATGGGTACAGATCACTAAAACTCTCAGCTCACACTTCTCTTTACCACTATACCACACAGCGCTAAGTAAATCTTCCCTCCAAGGTCCCCAGTAATTCAGCTGTCAGTCTAACGGCCTCTCCCCCGACTGGTCTGCTACAAAGGGTTCAAGTGCCCTCCCGCCGCCATAAATCACACCCGCTTTGGTCTCTAAGACCAAATCTCATGGCTCCCTTCGGTTTTGGTCTCCTTCCCAGGGGCCTCTCCCCTTTCACCCCAAGCTTGTGTGACATCACTTTTCCTAAAGAACCACTTGGACTATGTCTCTCTCAGCCCCAAAGCCCCGGAAGTTCTCATCCATCTGACCTCACGCTCCCATCTGAATTTTCCATTGGTCCTGACCTTCTTAAGGATTCTAGCCACACCAGATACTTCACTTTCTTCTAATCATGCTTTATGATTTTCTGCCCCTGAATCTTTGCTGATGCTCCCCCTCACCATCCCACCAGCCTTATCTCTACCCTCTGAAATCCTTCCTCCTTTAGGGCCCACATCAAATTCTTCCCAGCCCTGGAGTACACTCCACCACTGATAATGCCACAGTCTGGTGGGTTATGAGCGTCCCCTTTCGGCCAATGTTCTCCCAGCCCTTCTCAAAGCCAACTCCCCTGGCCAGGCCTTCCCCAGACTAAAGACTGCACTGCCCCTCTGTTGGGACAGGATGTAAGAGCCAGCTTGGCTGGAGTGACAGCCTAGAGGCCAGAGGCCCCATTTTCATGTTTCTCCTTGTCACTCCTTCCTCTCATAGCCTCTGGGCAGCTGCCGAGTAGAAGGCACAGTGGCTCCTCCATCACCAGGGGCCTCGCAACCTGGACTGTGGAAATTTGGGACTCGGACTGGGGTCCTGACCAAGGCTGGAGCTTTCAGGAGAGATTACAGTCTCACACCCAAGCGGGCTCATTTCTGAATCTCTTTTCTCCACAGCTGGAAGGCCGGGGGCCCAAGGCTCTGTGCCAACTCTCCCTCTCTGTCCCCCACGACCTAGGCCAAACCCCGATAGCACTAGTACTGGTAGCAAATGACTCTATCCTCTCTCACTGATGGTGTGGCCTTTGGCTCCTTGGAGAGTTGGTGTGAAACTCCAGTCCAGGCTCATAGGAGGAATCCCTATGATTCAGACCACTAAATGGTGATGACTAAGGTTCTGTACTGAGTTCTGGGACTGATGCCCTGAAATACAGCAGCTCATAATGGCCACCACCGATGGAGCGCCTGCTGAACGGTGTGCTACATGTAATTTCCCTGCCTAATCCTCAGGTTAGGTGAGTACCATCCTAATGAATGAGGAAACTGAATGCTGGAAAGGGCGGAGTTAGGGTGCTCAAGGTCACAAGACCCAGAAGTAGTAGGACCAGGAGGCAAACTCCAGCCTCTGACTCCAAAGCCCGAGCTCTCAATTACCACCCACATGCCCTCCATCATAACTCACAATCGAGAGCCATTTGCCAGTCTCAGCCCGTGCATCTGGGCTGCTCAGAGATGTCTTTTTGTCTGCTATCACAGCGTCTAACATCAGCTGCGTTCCAGTGATCAGTGAGCTGTCTCACACCACCTCCCACGCCTGCCCAGTGCCCAGGGGCAGCCTTTGCAGATACCAGGCGTTGGGAGATATTCATAAATAAAGTGTCTTTACGCTGCCAACATCTCCACGAGGCCCTCCAGGTCACATCTACCTGGGGAGGTCTCTCTTTGGTCAACTCCCATCATTCCCGGCTTGTGAAGTGCCCCAGCCTGAGATTACAGCCTCACACACAAGCAGGCTCGATTCTGATTCTCTTTTTTCCACAGCGGGAAGGCAGGGGGCCCAGGGCACTGTGCCACATCTCCCTCTCTGTCCCCCAGGACTTAGGCCAGACCCCCTTCTTCTTGCAAGAATAAGAGTGGAAAGGACTGGCTGAAGACAAAGGGCAGAAGTTCTTTCCCTAAGAGCTATCCCACCCCTTTCTGTTTAACCACTGCCCTTTCTTCACTCCTTCTATTCTGGTAGGAAGTCCTCCTGCAGCCTAAACTCCAATGTCTTACTAAATCGTATTCCACTTTCCCCGTGGGCAGCTCACAAGCAGCTCTCATACTCTCTGGACTGGGATGGTGGTGACAGTGACCAGCACTTATGCCATGTTTTCGCCTATCTGCCAGACACTATTTTATTTTATATAAATATTTTATTGATTTTTTACAGAGAAGAAGGGAGAGGGATAGAAAGTCAGAAACATCTATGAGAGAGTAACATCGACCAGCTGCCTCTTGCACACCCCTTACTGGGGATGTGCCCGCAACCAAGGTACATGCCCTTGACCGGAATCAAACCTGGGACCTTTCAGTCCGCAGACCGACACTCTATCCACTGAGCCAAACCGGTTTTGACAATCAGACACTATGTTAAAGCACTTTAGATATCATCCCACTGAATCCCCACAACAACCCTACAGGTGGGTGCTACAATTTCAGGTTCTGTTTTTCAGATGAAGCAACAGTGGGAGTAACCCGTCACAAGTGATAGAGATGGGATGCAAACCTAGGTAGTCTAGGGCCCAGAAGCCATGCTCTTAACCAGTATGTTCAGAGGCCAAAAGACCATCCCAAACTCACTCAGCAAAAAGGAAGTAGCCGGCCAGTGAGGCTCAGTGGTTTAGTGTCACCTTGTGAACCAGGGAGGTAGAGGTTCGATTCCCGGGCAGGGCACATGCCTGGGTTGAGGGTTCAATCCCCAGTAGGGGGTGTGCAGGAGGCAGCCAATCAATGATTCCCTCTCATTATTGATGTTTTTATCTCCCCCTTCCTCTCTGAAATCAATAAAGAGATATTTAGAAAAACAAAAAGGGAAGGCAGAGGGGAACCAGGAAGCTCAGATAAGTTCAGGCCCGAACCCGGCACCTGGATCTTGATGACTGCTGGGAGCCGGGTCCTCAGAAAGTGCGAATGCTCAGCAAACTTCTGCCGAACCAGGAAGCCACGGAGGCGGGCCTGCAGCTGAACGACCAAGCCGACGTTGGCCTTCCAGAGCTGTTGGCGGTCGTGGGCAGTAGTGACCTTGGTGACGGCTGACTGTGGAGGCAGAAGAGAGAGCCTGTGGTGGGAGCTTCTCACCGGGGATCCCTCATCCATGGTCTCCTCCCTGGAAGGAGCCCTGCCAACCTGGATCTCCTCCCGAGTCAGGTGGGAGGTGTTGAGGCAGCAGCCAACGGGTCGCTCCCAGGTCCCCTGAAAGGTCTGTAGGTGGAAGTAGTAGGCGGTGCCATCCTTCATGTCATGTTGAACCCACAAGGCTGTGTCCCCTAAGCAGAAGCCAAGTAAGCAGAGAAGGGTTGATGGAGGCAAGAGATGGTTAAGGCAGGCTGAGAATGGGGGGTTCAGGCTAGGGCCATTACCTGGGCACCTCTTCCTTGCCATGACACCTTCCAGGACTTGCTGGTAGCCGTCAGCACAGTCAGGAACCACCCCTCGGAGGGCCACGTTGGGGTTCCTCAACACCCGCTCTGTCTGGTCTGCTTTGCCCTCCTTGATGGCCTGGTTGATGGCGGCCACACCCAGAGCCACTGGCAAAGGCATCAGAAAGGAGTGTCAATTCTTTCCCAAGCCTTCCCCTGGGCCCTGTCTTGTCCCCTGGTAAGGGATTCAGAGGAGGACACAAAAACACGCCGTATGACGGAGAAGACAGGGAACATCCCAGGATGGATGCAGACACAGGAAAGCAGCAGTCTGCAGCTGGGCCTGAAGAAAAGACCGCAGTCAAGGAAGGATTCCAAGAGAGGCAGCGTGGGGTGGGCTGGGTGAGAGAAAGCCAGCTGGTACAGAAGGTCAAGGCCAGGATATGGGCACAGAACCCCAGGACAGTTTCTTAGGAAGAAAATAAAGTCCAAGAAGTAGAGGTGGTTGATGCAGCACCTGCCTTCCAGCCACTCACAGACAGATAAAGGGACTCCAGACACTGAGAACTAACATGTTTGTGTCTATTTGCACTGATCCTGCCTACTTTTCCTCAAATCCAAGACATCTCTACACTCGTGACTAAACGTTCTATAGCCAGAGCTGATGGGTACGATAGCAAATAGTACACATTTTGGCCCCCACCTGATTTCACATGCTCACATTGTGGGGGAAAGTGCCCGCATAGGAGGCAGTGGGGAGACAATGCACTCTCAACCCCTAAGGCTATCCTGCACAGTGACTGCTGGGAAATCCATCCTCTGGTCCAAGCAGCAACCCTTCTGTTCTGATTCCAGCCCACTTCCCCAAAGAGGTTGACAGGAAGGTGGAGGTAGCTGGGGAGCCCTGGTTATCTGGGCTCCTGCCGAGCCCACAGCTCTTCCCCTCCCCTCTCCTCTGCTGCCCCTGCCCGGCCCATTTACTCCTCTGAGCTGTGTTTGTGTCCTGATTGGCTCTGGCCACTTCCTGGCGGATCTCTTCCAGCCACAGCACAGCTCCGGGATCTCTTGTCCCCTGGAAAATGGAGAGATGGAAGAGCCAGGTGGTCTCCCTGGTTCCCCGGTTCAGCCGCCCAGGGGAACCCAACTGCAGGCTGACACTGGGGGCCATGCGGACTGCAGTCTCCACTCCTCTCCTCCCACCGTGTTTAGGGGTGGCCTGTGCTCTCTGGGACTGCTGCCCTCAGAAGGTTTCTTCCTGCCTGTTGTCAGGCTTGCCCGACATCATCTCCGCTTGGCCACAGTGTCCCCAGAACTCTTACACTCTCCTCAGTATCCACTACCTTGTCAACAGCTCGCTCCCTGCCTTTGTGCCCGAGCCATGTCCAGAGAGAGCCAACACTGGGAACTCCATCTACCTGCCCTACTCCCCGTTATCCTATTTCATACCTTCTTAGGCCCATCTGATCTTGACCTTTACCTTCTCCTTCCCAACCTTCTCTAGCACACAAAGTAGTAGAAAGGTTACATGTGCCACATTCTTTAATTCATTTTATTTTTGCCCCCATTCCAGGAGGTACGTAGGACCAGGGCATGTAGTATTTTATAGATGAACTAGAGGCCCGATGCACAAAATTCGTCCAAGGGGCCTGGCCCTCACAGCCCCAGCTTCGTCCAGAAGGTCATTCGGCTGTTTGGTCTAATTAGCATATTAACTCTTTATTATACAGGAGGATAAGTGGAGCTCAGAGTCATTAGAGATATGCTAGAGGTCACATGGTCACTAATGTCAGAGCAGGACACGTCTAACTCAGTTCTCTGGCTCCCAGGCCTGTGCTCATCCTATGCACAAGGCCCCATTGCTCTGTACTGGCAACCAGACCTTCTGGTTGCCATCTCCTCCCATGGCCAGGTCATACTCTTCCTCCCTCCCTCCCCAGAGGGGACTGTCCATCAAATTGGGGTTCTCCAATGATGCATACTGGCTACAATCCTAACCACAAGGGATGTCCTTCCTGCTCTGATGACTACCCCAGACAGCCCAAACCTCACCTGGGCCTTCTGCCTTTTGGCTGCCACGAGGCGGAGATGGTACCGAGGGGCGACAGGGAGGCTGACATTTTCCAGGCCGGCTGAGGGAAGCAGCAAGGCGGATAAGGTCTTCTCAGGGCTGTCCTGGTTCAGAGCCTCATTGATGAGACTGACCGCGAGGACCTCTGGGAAAGAGAACTAGGTGGGCAGAGGGCCCGGACTTATGGCTAAGAGTCAGGGCTCCCCGTGGCAGGACATCCTCCCCCAGCTCCAGGCTCCACGTACGATCGGTCTCTTCCTGGACCTGGGCGTTGACCAGGCTCACAGTGGCCTGCAAGTCATTCCAGCTCAAGAAGGCCCCATTCACTCCACGCTCCTGTCGCAGCTTTACCAGCGCATCAAAGTAACTGGCGGCAGGGCGAGCAACAAGGGCATCATCAGCCAGAAATCAGGGGAAACTCCCTAACGACTTCTCTCACCTGGCCTCCAGGATATCAGCCTCTTGGTTCTCTTTTCTCTCCACCGGCTGTTCTTTCTAAGCCTCCTCTGCTGGTCCCTCCGTAACCTCTAAACACGAGTATCCCCAGGCTCAGCCTCGAGCCCTCCTTTCTCCCTTGGTGACCTCATCTCATCTCATGGCTGGAAGCACTAGATTCTACTAACTCCCCAAAGCACACCTCAAGCTCATGCATACATCCCAGCTGCCTCCCCGGCATGTCCATGTGAATGCTTGATAAGCACCTCAGATCCCACAGCTCACACCTGACCTCCTGATCCCCCTGCTCAACTTGTGCATCCCACAGTGCTTCCCATCTCAGAAATCACTCACTTCAGCCTCACAGGCCAAAAATCTGGGCGTCATATGAATCCATTCTCTCTGACATCCCATACCCACTACATATGCAGTTCAACTTTCAATGTATATATCAAGTCTGATTCCTGTTCCCCACTTCTGCTACTGGCCTAGGCCAAGCCTGCATCGCCTCTGCCTGGCTTACTCCAACAGATGTCTAACAGGTCTCCCGGACTCTCCCCTTCTAACCTGCAGTCCATTCTCAGCACAGCAGCCAGAGGATCCAAATCACCTCCCTCCTTACTCAAAACCCTCATCTGGCTTCCTTCCTCACTGAAGTAAAAGTCACAGCTAGCTGTCTGGCCTCTGCTACTTTTTATTTGTTATTTTTACTTATTTACATTTAATACATTTTTATTGATTTCAGAGAGGAAGGGAGAGGGAGAGAGAGAGAAACATCAGTGATGAGAGATGATCATTGATCGGCTGTCTCCTACCCACCCCCCCCCCCCCCCCCGGGATCGAGCCCACAACTGGGCATGTGCCCTGACTGGGAATTGAACTGTGACATCCTGGTTCATAGGTTGATGCTCAACCACTGAGCCACTTCTGCTGAGCTGGCCTCTGCGACTCCACCTCCCACCATTCTCCTGTGCTCACTCTTCTCTGCCGGACGGCTTCCTGCTGTGCTCTGGAAACACCACGTACACTTCTAGGGCCTGTGCCCAATAGTCTCACTTGTGCCCTGTAGGTCCCCCTCAAACTGACCCCCTTACCAAAGAGGCCTCCCATAGCCACACTGTGTGAAATAGACAGGCTGCCCCTCCCACATCCCCACTTTTACCCCCAGGGTCCTGTTTCATTCTCACCACAGCTCTTCTCTGCCAATCATCTGACGTGTTTGTTTTTTGTCTGTCTCCCCTACTAACATGGAAATTTGAGAGCAAAACTTGGTTTTGTTCACTACTGTTTTCCAGCACGGAGAACAGTACCTGGCACATGAGCAGGTGCTTAAATCTTTGCGATGCAAAAGTGACTAAGTGGAGGAAAGGGGGATGACTGCCCCCCACTCCCAGGAAGAACAGGCCATCGTGCAGAAGGCCAGTTCCCACTTGGAACTTGGTGTCTTGGTTCCATCCCCTCCACCCCTCCCTCCCAACATGGGGCTGCCCCTTTCTCACCGCTGAGCATTCTCGCCGTCCACCTCAGCCAGGCCCGTGGCGGGGTTCAGCAGGCTGCTCCAGAAGCCGCTGGCATCCCTGGCCCCGAGGGCCTGGTTAATCAGGACCACGGCCGAGAGCATCTCCACCGCCACGAAGAGCTCCTCCTGGTCAAGCTCCTACAACAGGGGGAGGCCTGGTGAAGGTCGGGGCCCACCTGCCATCCTGCCCCCAAGACTCTGCCATATCCCAGTCTCTAGCCCCACACCCATTCACTTACACTCATACTTACTATTCGAGAAGGCTATGTGCTCAATGTATAAGTATTTCACACATATTGTCATTTAATTTTCTTAACAAGCCATGAGGCAGGTATCATTAATATCCCCATTTCACAGGTGAGCCCATAACCAAGTAGTGTAGGTTAAGCCAGCCGCCTGATTCCAGAGCCCACACTCAACCAGTGAGCTCTACCAGCTCCGTCCGGGTCCCTCCTACACATGAAGAACTGCACTGAGACCCGGGCACACAGACAGGAAGACATGGTGGGCACCACACATCTCAAAGGCCCTGGCCCACTTCCCTGTCCAGTCCTCCTCCTTTTTAAACATCTGCTTATGCTCTTCCCTCTGTCTGGAGCACCCCTCCTGTCCTCTACAAACAGAATACTGTGAATAATAATAATAATAATAATAATAGCTAATGCTTACATGCTAGGCTCATTCCTAAGCACATATTAACTCATGAAATACATCATTGTCCCCATTTACCAAATGGTCATGAGGCTGGAAGTAGCAGAGCGAAATGGAAGTCAGGCAACTGTAGTCACTATGCTTGCCCTTAGTCCTTATTTGATGCTTGGGCTATAGTCTCCTGTGCTGAGGCTGTTCCTTCCTGAGAGTCAAGCCTGGAGTCGATGTTCTATAAAAGCCTCAGCGGGTATGATTCTCTTCTTCTCGGCCAGGAAGCCTTCCCAGACTTACTAGCTCTGCTCGCTCCATTTCCTTGGTCTGAAGTCCTATTCCACTTACATCATCTATTCTTCCCTCCCTGTGTCTCTGCCCAGACCCTCTAACAAACTGCAAAGAGCCTGTCACCTAAGGAAGGGCCCTATCGCCCTATTGTCAGAGCCCCTGTATGGACTGAGGCGCAGTGGGACAGCAGAATTGTTCAAAGCACGGGCTGCCAGTACATTTAGCTTAGCAGTCGTTCTGCACTGCCAGTTACACCGGTGTTGAGCAAGTTATTTAACCTCTGCATCAGTTTCCTCATCTCTAAAATGGAAATAATACTTACCATATAGGTTTCTTTGAAGGATTAAATGAGTATGTAAAATAGTTTCTGCTCGGTGTAACTATTATACTATACTCAGGGGGCAAGCCTGGCCACCCTCCTTCCTCCCCTAATCTCTCCTAGTCCCTAAGAGTACCCTCAGAGGTGCTCTGGGCCGACTACCTGTTCCCTGCAGCAGCAAGACCCACATTTCTGGAGCTTACCCCCTGCTGCTGCCGCTGGAGGACAGCCAGCTCCTGCTGGTACATAGCTGAGGCAAAGGCATACACAGGAGGCAGCTGGGCTTCAGGGCACATCAGCTCCTGCACAGTGTCAGCTGCCACCCCCTTCTGGATGGCTTTGTTGATCCTCCGCACAGCCTGGAGCACTGCAGGGAGGAACAAGAGAGCTGCACAGGCTGGCCATTCAGAGCCGTTTCTACTCTTCTGGCCAATTAAGTTCTGCTGGGGATCTTTGCGGGGTAATGGCTCTGTAACGACTCTTAAGACCTATTCTGCAAGGTTCCAAATGTGTTTCTAAAGGTTCAGAAGGAATGGGGCTAGATCACTTTAAGAAGACGCTCTGGAAGAAGCCATATGTGAGGACTAGAGGTGAGTGGCTCAGCAGGTAACACGGAGTGGGTGTCATGGCAGAGGTGAGTCCTTTAGGTGGTGAGCATAAGACTGACAGGAGGCTATGCACATAACGAAAATGAGGTTAGTCAAAGGGTTCCAGGGTGGATCAAATCTTGATGACAAAACAGAGGAATGAAAAACCAGCTCCAAGGTGGAGCCATCTGGGCTGGAAAGGGCGGGAGTAAGCAAAAAAGGAGGCAGGGCGCATCAATGTAGTTTCAGCTTTGAAACACCAGGACTTAAGGGCACTGGCATCAAGGAGCACACAAGCTACTCGGGAGAAATGAGGACACAAAAATACCCACAGTGCATTGCTGTCACTGCATCTGGGAGATCACTAGATTTCAGGAGGCAAAGGAACTTTAGCAAGTTGAAACTGTCAAATAAAGAGGACGTGCCTAGAAGGTTGCCTACCCGGGAGGACAGCCTGGTGCGGTACTGCCATTATGTCTGCAGTGTCCTTCCCAGCAGCCAAGAATAGGGCACACTATGTGAGAGAAGAGAGAAGTGCCTTGCCAGGATGGAAAACCAGGCAGCAATTTGCCCTGTGCTACACAGAAACTGGCAAAGGGTTAGATTCTCTTCCAAGAGCCTGTGATACATCCAGGCCAGACCTCAGCCTGGAAAGGACTTACTGGCTTGTTCTTGATCGCCCTTCATGTTGGCAGCAGCCACACCAGCTTGAATCTCCTCCTTTCCCAGAAGCCCCACCAGGCCCAGCTCCTGGAAAAGGAAGAGATGCAGTAGAAAGAGTCCTCCAGGAGCTGTCAGCATGAGCTCCGAGATCCACCCAGTCACCCACTGTCAATGCCACCGCTCCCATTGAGTAGACTAGCCTGGCCCACCCATCCCTATTAACCCATCTCTAACCTCTGGCAATGGCAATTTCTTACCCAGCAAACATCCGAAATAACAACACAGGCAACACAAATATAAATAGTGCCAGGGAGAAAGTCAACAGCATTGACAATAAGAGTACTAAATTGAGGTCCCAATTCAGCAATTGGGGAGCCTAACACTACCTATTAAACTGCCCCCAGATCCCCCAGATGAGAGTTGGTCCCAGTGAGGCCATAGGGCCTTCTGGCCTGAGAATCACCCTCAGAACCTAATCAGGCTAGTCCAGTGATTGGCACATGCGGCTCTTTGGCCCCTTGAGTGTGGCTCTTCCACAAAATACCACGGCCTGGGCAAGTCTATTTCAGAAGAAGTTTAAGTTTAAAAAATTTGACTCTCCAAAGAAACTTCAATCGTTGTACTGTTGATATTTGGCTCTGTTGACTAATGAGTTTGCCGACCACTGGGCTAGTCCATTAAGCTTTGGGGTGACTTAACCGTTTAAACATGTAGTTAGCACTTACTGGATACAAAGAATTGACAGAGGTGATACCTAAGTATGAGGCCCTCCCCATCCTACAGTCAGAGGAAGGAGCAGGTGCTGCACGGAGCCTGACCTGTGCTTTCTGCTCTCTGTCGGAGCTCAGCTGGTCCAGGTACCAGTCTGCAAAATCTCTTCTCACTCCGCGCAGGACCAGGGCAGGGTCTTGAAGAGCCTCAAGTAAGGCCTCTGGGCTCTGCCGTTCCAGGGCGTCATCAACAACTTCTAGAGCCCCGTGGACTGAAAAGACAAGACTCCATAGTGGACAGTGTGGGAAAGCCCCCGCCACCATCCCCGGCCCAGCCCTAGAAGTCTGCCCTCTTCCCGCTGGCCCAGTTACCCCCACGCCTGCCCCCTGAGTTCCTGGGGTCCAACTAATCCAGTCCAAATTCTGCAGTTTGATCTGCACAACTTTTCCTTGTCCCCACTCTAGACCTTGAGCCCACCCCTCCTGCCCGGATCTTCTCCTCCCCATCCATGCTCCACATCCCCTCCTTAAAGGACCCCATGGTCCTCTCTCTGATTCTTCATTCCAACAGAAGCCCCCTTGACAGATACCAATAGCGGTAAAACAGTACACACTGCCTTGACTCTGATCTTTCCCTAAGATGAGAGTTGGTCCCAGTGAGGCCATAGGGCCTTCTGGCCTGAGAACCATCCCCAAACCTCCCAGTGCAGGAGCTCACCCTGACAGCATTCCCCTGCGGCCCTCCTGGCCTATCTCTCTTACCATTGACGTGGTTGATGTTGCCCTGGATTTCCGCCTGAGTTAGGTAGCAGTCATAGATGTCCTGGCTTTCTCCATCCTCCTGCAAATACTACATTGAAAGGGGAACTTGAGAAAGCCGATTCCAATTTCTCCTCCCCCTTCCTCCCTATCTATACCAATTTCTTCTTCTGGGGGCCTTCGCAAGGCCAAAAGTCAACCTGGTAGGGAGGAATCTGGGGAGATTGTGGGGTCCAACCCTCTGGCACTGACACAGTTAAGTCAAACCAACCTTTGGAACCCCCAGCCCAATCTCATTCAGTTCTACATTCCACAGAGTCTCTCTCAGCCCTCACTGAAGATCTATCTCTCTGCTCAAACCTCCCCCGCCTTCTCCTATTTTATCTTCTGAATTCTCACTATTCTCCCAAGTTCCTCTCCTGTTTCTATAAAATAACAGACAAGTTAGTTTCTCTGAGCAACTTTGGAACCTAGAAACAGAACAGAGGAGTCCTGGTTTCACTCAGGTTTTCTAAGCCACCCAGCTTTTAGCCTCTGCATTCCAAGGTCCCTCCTTACGCAGTTCCTGGCATTGGCAGCCTTCTCCATCTTGGCCTGGGCCAGCAGCTCCTGGTAGATGACTGCCAAAGGCTCTCGAAGATTCTCCAGCAGAGCACAGGGATTCTGCAAGGCAGCCAGGGTGTCCTGGACCACCCCTCGCTCCACTGCCTCGTTGATAGCAAGAACAGCTGCATGGACTGGTAGGGGGCACGGAATCAAGGTCAGGAGGCCAGAACACACCCAGCCAAGCTACTCTGACATCAACCCTTTTCCATCCACAAAGGCCAGGCAACCCAGGATGAGAGATATCCAGAATCCACCCAAGAGCTGCGAGGCTCAGAGTCCCCCCATTCTCACTGAGCCCACCCTTAGCCGAGCAGAGCAGAGTCCCTACCTGCAGCCTCATCCACTGAGAGCTCATTGGCCAGGATGCCCCCGATTTTGCTGAAGGCAGGCAGCTGAAGGCCGTATTTGGCAAGTTCAGAGGCCATGTTGCTGAGTTCCTCCGCTGCAATGATACCACAGGTGTCCTTCATCAGGCCTAGAACCCCAGGAGCCGGCCCAAAACCATGGTGGTTGGGGAGGAAACTGGGCTTACCTGTGAATTTCACTTTCCCGTATAGATCATGGATCTGAGGGGCCAATCCCAGCCGGAAAAGGAAGAGACTGGGGAAGAATGGAAAGCATTGGAGCCTATTCATTTTGACATGCTGCCCATATGGGCTTGCAGGAAATCTGGAGATAGAGACCACTCAATGCTTGCCCTCAAGTCACCCCCAATCCACAGGAAGAGACTTGGAAATCAGCCCAAGGCAAGTGCTATAAAAGATTAACAAGATGCTGTGGAGATCTGGGGGCTGGGAAGGCTTCACAGATAAGGGCACATTGCAATAGCAGGTCACTGGATGGAGATGGAGAGTGGGAAGAGCATAATGAAGAGAGTTAAGGCACAGAGGCTTGAAAGGACACTGGAAATGAAGTCAGGAAGTGACGACAAGCAGGACACAGGCACTGGCCAATCACGTTTGTGATTTAGCCAACTGGCTGCTGATGGCAGCTGTGTGCAGAACTAAACAGCCTTCACCATTCACACCAAGTTCCTCTTGATGGGTCATGTGTCACCAGCTGAAGGCCTTTCCCTGGAGGCTCTTTTCCTTCACCTACACAGGTCATGCATAAGTGTCCCACAAACACACACATGAATCTAAACACAAACACACAGATCTAAAACCTTACTCTCCCAAGATGTGCTCCCTATGGTCTACCCTCCATCCTTCCTGCTACAGCATTTGTTGCTATTGGTTGTTTGTTGCATCCACCTAGAGCCGTGGTTGGCAAACTGTGGCTCATGAGCCACATGTGGCTCTTTGGCCCCTTGAGTGTGGCTCTTCCACAAAATACCACTGCCTGGCCGAGTCTATTTTGAAGAAGTGGCGTTAGAAGTTTAAGTTTAAAAAATTTGGCTCTCAAAAGAAATGTCAGTCGTTGTACTGTTGATATTCGAGTTTGCCGACCACTGACCTAGGGCAACCAGGTTGACAGAAGTTTGAGGTCTCTCACCTGAGTGCATGGATGCAGTAGACCACTCGGGGCATGTTCTTCTTGTCATAGATGTCCGTGGTCTCTGGGAAGAATGTCTGGAGGGGAAACTGGCAGTTATTGCCACTGGGGACCTTTGAGCATTACCAGATGTGGAGAGGGGGCTGAGGAATGGGTCTTCCTCTCCAACCTGGGTGTGTGCTCCTTTGTTGCCCGGGTCTTCTAGGTCAGCCTCCCCAACCACTAACAGCCAGCTCAGTGTAAAAGGCAAGTGACACATACTAAGCCAAGACCCAGTCACAGACACACAGCCCTAAGGAACCTAAAGTCTTAGATTACATTAGTTTAGAAAACACATAGACTGGCCGACATGACTCAGTGGTTGAGCATCAATCTATGAACCAGGAGATCGCAGTTGGATTCCTGGTCAGAGCGCATGCCCAGGTTGTGGGCTCGATCCCCAGAAGGGCGTGCGCAGGAGGCAGCCCATCAGTGATTCATCATTGATGTTTCTATCTCTCTCCTTCTCCCTCCCTCTCTGAAATCAAGAAAAAATATATTAAAACAAAAACAAAAACACGAAGATGAAGGCTAAAGGGCCCCAGGGAGACAAAGTTTATATGCATGGTGTGGATAGGAAGAGGAGGGAAGGGTGCTGGTAATAGTAAAGATGAACCCCAATCTTGAGGCCCAGTGTTACCGAAGGCAGACCGATGTGGGCTATTGCAGAGAGCCAAAAATTGATGTTGTCTGTGTGACGGAAATGCAAGCCAGTTGCCTGAAAGGGAAAAAGAGAGAAGAGAATCCATTTCCACAGTTGTCAGAGTTTCCTGTGAGCAGAGCTCAGAGCTCAGACCACAGCCTGGAGACCCAAGTGGCTGGAGGAGCCAGAGGTCCCTGCCCCATCCATCTTTCCACACAGAGAAACACAGAGCGACAGAAATCGCCAGGAAAGGATGACGCAGAGGGATATTTGAGAAGGATGGCACAGGCTGGGGTTAACAATCTTGTAAGGCTGCCCCGGAAAGGGGAGCGCAGAACTGGGATGGGAAGGAGGCAGGTTGGGCTAGGCAGGGCCTGGGGAGGAGCACTGTGCCCAGGAAGTACCTTCAGGTGGCAAAGCCCACCAGCCTCTAACTGTACACAAACGGCAGGTAGAAAAGTCTTCTTAGAAATTCTCACGCTAGGGGGTATCTCAAAGCCCACCTATCAAGCGTCCCGTGCTAAGGATAACGTGCACTGCCTGGCTGGGGGACGCCAACTGACACCGGCTGTCCCAGTGCCATGGCCAGTCGCACTCTTCACCCTCAGGGGTGTCCAGGTTTGGACAGTAAGTGATATGGTCACTCTACTGGCACAGCGTTAAGAAGGAGCAATTTGAGCGGAACGAGGGAGTTAGTAGAGACCTCTCTCTCTTCCTCACCTGGTACCGCAGTTGCTCCATATCATAGATCTTCTTCAGGGGAACCACGGAGGGTGCAAATCGGTGGCCCAGCTTGGCCAGCAGCACTCCATTCCGGAGGTTCTCCTCCAGCTCCACGGGGGGAGGAAGCTCCTCCTTCAGGCAGGCCTCCATCCAGCTGAGAGCACAGAGCGCGAGACCCCTTCTCACCCTCTGACGGCCACCCCAGTTCATCCTCTTTCCATACGACCCAGCAATCATGCTCCTTGCTATTTACCCAAAGTAGTTGAAACTTATAGCACATAAAAACCTGCACGTGGATGTTTATTAACAGTTTTAATAATAACTGTCCAAACCTGTAAGCAAGCAAGATGTCCTTCAATAGGGGAATAGATTAATAAACTGGTACATCCAGACAATGGAATATTATTCATTGATAATAAGAAATGAGCTATCAAGTTAGGAAAGACATAGAGGAATCTTAAATGCATATCCTATATAATAAAAGGGTAATATGCAAATTGACAGTGGAACGACCAGAACGGCTGCTCAACCAGTCACTGTGAGGTGCACTGTCCCCTCAGTGGTGAACAGGAAACCAGGGGTGGTTGGTGGGGGATGTGGGCAGCACCAGGCCAAGGCACTTGCCCTGCCAGTCACCCCACACACAGAGGGTGACCTGCGGCGGGGGCGGGGCTGGCAAGCGGGCAGCTGGGGAAGATGGCTCTGATCTCAGGCCAGGCCTAGGGACGATACTCGCACATGAATTTCATGTGCCAGGACTCTAGTTACTAAATGAAAAAAGCCAATCTGAAAAGGCTTCATACTATATGATTACAAGAACATGACATTCTGGAAAAGGCAAAACTAGGGAGACAATAAAATGATCAGTGGTTACTAGGGGTTAAAGAGGAGGGAGAGGCAAATAGGTGGAACACAGATGACTTTTAAGGCAGTGAAAGAACTCTGTATGATACCATAATGGTGGATACATGCAATTAAACATTTGTCCAAACCCACAGAATACACAACACCAACAGTAAGTTCTAATGGGTCTTATGGGTGATAATGATGTGTCAGTATAGTTGCATCAATTGTAACAAATGTACCACTCTTGTGGGGGATGGTGATAAGGGGCAAGCTGGGCATGTGTGGGGGCAGGAGGTATATGGGAAATCTCTGTATCTTCCTCTCAGTTTTACCGGGAACTGAAAACTGCTCAAAAATAATAGAGTCTTTTTTTAAAAAAAGTGATGTTTCAACTCTCCCTTTCCCACAGAATGGACTCTTGTCCTTTTGCATTTGCTTTGGGGGCAGGAGCCTGGGTTGGGCAGGGCAGGAAAGGGAGACCAGAAAGAGGCAGTCCCTCTGCTCACCGCTTGGCTTCCTCCAGCCGGCACAGGTACTGATAGGCAACGTTCTGCCGCCTCTGCTCATCCATCTCCTCAGCGGTGAGGCGTTCATCTGAGGAGGGAAGGGAAGGCCAGTGACGGGGGCATTACGCAGAGGGCCGGGGCAGTGAGGCTTCTTCTTGGTAGACTTTCTTAAGCAGCTCTACTCAGAGACCAGAAGCATCTCCCAAATGTTTCCCATCTCCCAGGACAACCCAACTCCAATCTTCTGCTCCTATCCAGTAAAGCTATTCTAGTCAGCACCCTATGGAAAGGTGACCTGTGAACCCTGTATCAGAGGGATCTGTCCTGTATCAGAGGCATTCTTCCCATTCGTCAATCTTTCTAACCTCCTCCTTCCCAAGTCTACATGGACCTTCTCTCAAGACCTCCTAGCTGGGATATCCACATCCCTCCTTGGGCTGGCAAATTAGCTTCTTATTTTATCCCTAATTAATTCTCAGTTCTCCAAGAACTGACTTATGTCATGCTCCTTAAGTGCTCTTCCTGAGGCTAGGTTAACAGAACCAACTAGGGCTCATCATTCAATGGCCATTCATTCACTCATTCATTCAATGCCTCCTAGGTGTCAGTCACTAGGCTAGTGGACCACTACTCTCAAGGATCCTATATAATAAAAGAGTAATATGCAAATTGACCACACCTCAGCTACATCCACAAGCCACACCCATAAGCCAATAGGGAGCAAGTATGCAAATAAATTCAACCAAGATGGCTGCAGCCACAGAGAGCAGGAGGGAGGCTTGGGTTTCCTCGGCAATGGAGGAAGCCAAGCTTTCCACCTGCCCTTGCCGCTCAGGCCTCCACACCAGGCTACAAAATTTCAATTATAGAATTCCAACAGAAATGGCAGCATCCACGGATCTGGAGAGAGGCAGGAGGCTAGGGTTGTCCCCGGCAGTGGAGGAAGCCAAGCTTCTGCAGCATGGCCGACCTAGAACTCCACTTAAGGCTACAAAGTTTCAATTATAGAAGATACAAAAATTGCAACAGAAATGGCTGCTGCCACAGAGCAAGTAGGCTTGGCTCCTCACCTGGCTACAAAGTTTCAATTGTAGAAGATAAATAAATCCCAGATACCAGGGCTTCTGCTTGGGTCACTAGAGGGCATGGCCAGACTGCAAACCACCACAGGCCCCTCACCCAGGCCACCCCACACCCCAAGGGAACCCCCAACCTGATCCAGGACACCTTTCAGGACAAACCAGCTGACCCCCACCCATGCACCAGGCCTCTATCCTATCTAATATGCAGATTGACCATCACTCCAACACACAAGATGGCTACCCCCATGTGGACACAAGATGGCCACCACAAGATGGCCAGCAGGCGAGGGCAGTTAGGGGTGACCAGGCTGGCAGAGGAGGGAAGTTGAGGGTGACTGGGCCTGCAGGGAAGGACAGTTGGGGAGGACCCAGGCCTGCAGGGGAGAGCAGTTGGGGGTGACCATGCCTGCAGGGGAGGGCAGTTAGGGGCCAACAGGCTAGCAGGGGATGATTGGACGGTGGTCAGGCTGGCGGGCAGAAGCAGTTAGGGCATCAGGAAGGCAGGCAGGCAAGCAGTTGGATTGTGAGAGGGATGTTGACTGCCCATATAATTGGTGGGATCGGGCCTATACAGGCAATTGGATATCCCTCGAGGGGTCCCAGGTTGGAGAGGGAGCAGGCTAGGCTGAGGGACTCCCCTCCCCCAGTGCACGAGTTTTGTATATATAGTATATATATTTTACTGATTAGTATATATATTTTACTGATTTCAGAGAGGAAGGGAGAGGGAAACAGAAACATCAACGATGAGAATCATTGATTGGCTGCCTCCTGCACACACCCACACTGGGACCAAGACAGAAACCACCAGGCACTTGCCCTGACCAAGAATAAACTGTCAAACCGTGACTTCCTGCCTCACAGGTCAAAGCTCAACCACTGAGCCACACCTGCTGGGCTCATTCTACCTTTGATTCAGCACCTAATGTCATTCCCACTCTTTATCACATTTCTTCTCTATATTGTATATCCTGCAATGATTTGGGAGAGGGGCAGGGCTTATTTGAATTGGCAGTTAAGCAAGTTAAAACACACACACACATTCAAATTTGAAAGAACTGGCCAACTGCAGGAAATCCATCAGTTCCTCATGGGGTGTATAAGGAATAAGTGTTGGTTGCTAAGCATGAAAATAAACCAGTAAGTGAATGATGTCACCTCAGAGTTATGAATCGAGGACCATGAGGCGTGGGCAGGGCTTTGCACATGCACACACAGAATCTAAGAAAGTACATGTATTAGTGTTCCTGCCCTACTCTGGAGCTAGCTTTCCTTCAACAGGTTGGTGGACATGGGCTTTGTTTTTTGAATTCCATGGAGAGAAAGAAGGAAATGTTGCCTTTTATTCAGAAGGTCTGCTGGAAACCTTTCTGCTGCCCCATTCTTCTCATCCCAGTCTCTTTTCCTAAAACAGTGTTTTTGAAAGTGTGGTTCATGGACTAACTGTCCAGATCTACTGGAGCTAAAGCTCTGGGATAGGGCTCATAAATTTGTGTTTTAAACAAGCTCCCCAGATAATTCTGACACCCTAAAGTTTGATAAGCATTGTCTCAAAGAGGCATAAAAAAAATCAAGGAGCCCCTATGGGGGTAAAAAAAAACAATTTTTCTCTCACTTTCTGAGACCTTCTGGCTGGGCCAATAATCAAATTAACATGAGACAGATTAACAGGAGAAGTTTCTTATGGATGTACCTGCCATAAGAATATGAGGCCCAAGGAGGCATGGGGCAATTGAGGCTTATATGCCATTCTCAACAAAGGAAACGGAGGCAGAGATCTGGGATTGCAAACGGAAATTAGATAGGTCACAGGTAGATGACAAACAGCAAACAAGTGGCAAACAAATTCTTGCTGGGCCACCCAGAAACAAGGTTTCACAGAGGGGAGTTCAACAAATAGGCTTTACTGGATTTCTCCCTGTCTATCACCTTTAGTTTATATATTAAGTAAGTTTTTCTGAATTCCTTAAGTGGATAAGGAGAGAGGGTCATAGGTTCTTTCTGAGTCTTGTGTTTCTTAATAACTAGCTTAAAATCAATCTCCCAAAAGGCATATTTTAGGGTAGCCAAACTAGCCTCCCCCACCTCTCTCCCCTCATCCCCGCCCTTCCCCCCCTCCACCCGCCCGGAGCTTCCAGTCCCCTAGCAGCGCTTAACAAGCAGCGCAGCATCAGTAACTGTCGAATTGTAAGGTGCCATCCAGAACACCTACCTACATTTTCTCAAGTTGTAGGAGCCCTAGAATTTGGGAATAAGGGAGAAAACCCTTTGTAAGCATAGAAGTCGGGGAAGTTTTGCTGCTCAGAGCTTCATTCCTGCCCGCAGGAGTCTGGACTCAGCGCTCCCTCCTCACTGAACACAGTCCCGCCGGCCTTTGACGGATAGACCCCGCGCCCAGCCCCGCCCCGGCCCAACCTCTCCCAGGGCCACGGAGTCCCCGATAGAGCACACCACCGGGGGGCCCTCCTCGGCCACATCTGACACTCACAGACCGCACGGCCAGGGCCCGCTCCTCTCCCTTCCATGTTTTTCCTTCTCCGGGTTTGAATCTCCCGCCGCCCGCCACTGCACCTCACCGTCACCAAGGTCCCACCGAACACTTCCGGTATGTGCGTAGGGAACGCTGGGATTTGTAGTTCTAGGTTTGCAGAGGCGCGCCACCAGACGGGGAGGACAAGAGTACCCTCTGGTCCCCTCCCAGCGGTACCTGGGTTGCTGTTCCTCCAGGGCTGCTTAGTTGCTAAACCATCTTAAGTAGCCCCTACCCTTGCCCTCGCCTTTATTATTTCATCCCAGTATTTCCGTTAACCTCGCTCCGCTTCCTATAGTATTCTTTGGTCTCACTAACTTGATGACCTGCTTGGGTGGTGTGGATGCACAGACAAATAAGCACAGCAAATGCCCTAAAGAAGCTTGCGGTTCTGGAATGAGCGATAAACATACAGTCAACTAAATTAGAGGTCAGTGACACACAAAGGGTAAGAGTTAATCGCTGGAATGAAGAGCTGTGAAGGATAGGAAGACTTCCCTGAGGTGACAGCTGATTTGGGTTGAAAAGTTAACAGGGATTTAACAGACTGAGGAATTCCAGTCCATGGAAATAGCATGTGCAAAAGCAAGGAAGTGAGTTCAGGAAGTTAAAATCGGTTCAGTTTTTAGAAGAACAAGCTCAGCCAGGGAGATATGCAGAAAGTAAGCCAGGAGAGGCACAGAACCAGATCCTGCAGGCCCTTGGGCACCATGGTCTGGGGAGCAGTCATGTGGCAAAAAACACTTTAGACACAGCTCAGAGCCAGATTTCTATTTTACAAAGATTTGCAGCAGAGGCTTGAAGGGAAGAGAGGCTAGGGACAGAGACCAATTGGGAGTTTATTGCAACAGCACAGATGAGAGGAAATAAGGTCTGAACAAATAAAAACAATTATAACTACAACTATACTGAAAAAAATGTTAGTTTTTTTGTTTCTGTTTTTGTATATTACCATCTGGGATTTCTCCTTTTGCCCTTCTCCCCATGCCGTGTTCAAGCAGCTAGGCAGCCTATGTTCAGAGTCTCAGGAGAGAAATGTGAAGGGACAAAAAAAAAAAAAGCTATTGAAACCTTCAGAGAAACAGAGGAGACTCAGGGCTGAGACAAAACCGTTTGGGAGACGGGGGTTTGAAGAGAGTGAGTATTCCCTGAGCCCAGAAGGGATTCCCCCTTGCTCTCCACCACCAGGGGAAGAAGGGAGAATCTAGATGGTGACGGTGTCTGGTGATAGAGATCCCACTCCCTGCTTCCTGAGAAGGAATGGAGGAGCATAGGACCCTGAGAAGGAACAGTTGCATAACCAGCCAGGGAGCTATGCCTTTAGACTGTTGTGCAGAAATTACCCAACCCAGCCAGAAAAGAAGTACCTAGAAGTCTTGCTCCCTCTTCTGGTGATGAGGTCCCTGAGCCTGAAAGGCCAGGTAGATGAGAAGAAAGGAGATGTCAGTGGAAAGCAAATAGGTGGCCAAAGACCAGATGGCCTCCCCTCTGAAGTCTTAGCACCCATACTTCCCCTAACTTGGACTCTACCTTGGGACAGAGGAGGAGGCAAACCAAACTGATTCACATTGTTTCTACCACCCCAGTGGATAGGAGCTTGAAACAGGAACTAAATAGATATGTAGTCTCAAATACCAGAGTTATAGACCATCACATTGATACGCATTGAGTGCTTATTATAGGTTAGTACTATATTTAGCACCATTTTATAAGTACCACAGTATAGATGAAGAAACTGAGGCCTAGAACTGTCACACAGTTAAAAACTGGTAGAGCCAAGATTCAAACTCAGTCCAACACTAAGCTTGAGTTCTTTTTCTTTTTCAAATTCATTTATTTTTATTGATTGTTATTTTTTTATTGATTGATTTATTAAAGGGAGAGGGAAACAGTGATTTGTTGTTCCACTTATTTATGCATTCATTGGTTGATTCTTTATGTGCCCTGACTGGGGATCGAACTCACAACCTTGGCATATTGGGATGATGCTCTAATCAACTGATCTACCCAGCCACAGCCTCCAAGCTTGAGTTCTTAATCACTATATACTATACCACTTTGCTTTTTTAAAAATATATTTTATTGATTTTTCACAGACAGGAAGAAAGAGAGATAGAAAGTCAGAAACATCTATGACAGAGAAACATCGACCAGCTGCCTCCTGCACACCTCCCACTGGGGATGTGCCCGCAGCCAAGGTACATGCCTTCAACCAGAATCGAACCTGGGACCCTTCAGTCCACAGGCCAACACTCTATCCACTGAGCCAAACCGGTTTCAGCTATCCTATACCACTTTCAAGGCTGTGGCTATGAGACTGCAGAGGAGAGGGTACACTGGAGAGAGGTTTCAGAAGTATAACCAACAGGATTAAGAGCTAGAGGAGAGGCGGGGAGTCTTGGGTTTCTACCAGGTTTCCAGCTTGGAGACCAGGAGCACAGAATGGGTAGATTCGAGGAACTAGGGATTTTGCTTGGACAAACTAAATTGAGAGGTATGCAATTAGAAATTATTAGCTTATCAGTGGTGTTACAGCCAGGGGGGTGAATAAAATGTTTGTGGAAGAGTGCATAAAGGGGGAAAAGAACAAAGGGCAGAGTGTTGGGGAACACTGGCATTTAAGAGGTGGACAGAGAGCCCAGAAAAGGAGACAGAAGTTGTCAGAGCAGGAGAAAGAGAGTCAGGGACACAGAAGCCAAGCAAGGAGAGAGCTACAAAGATATGTCAGGAAATCAAACAAGAAAATGATTCCAGAAAATAATCACTAGATCATTCAGAGGTCTTGAGAACCTTGGAGAGAGCAGTTTTGCTCTCTGTCTGTCCCCTTCCTGCATCACCCTCTCTCCTTCAGGGAAGCCTGTGGAGTAAGCCACAGCCTGTGCTGCACATTTGGTGCTGGCCGGGCTGTGATGGTTCTGCAGGCCCAGCCCTGGGGCAGAAGCTGCAGGCAGCTGGCAGAGCTTGCCCCTGGCATGGCACAGCAGGCACTCAGCAAAGGCTGACAGGCAAATACAGGTGAGCCCAACAATTGCCTTTAACTTTGTTTCTGCCAAAGCCCTAACTACTTAAAAGAGGCCTTTCCCCGAGAAAATGAGGACATTTGTTTTCTGATGCAGGTACGTTGGTGAATGAGGGTAGAAGGTTCCCATTGTCCTGGGGCCTGCTGTCCTCTCATTAAGCAGAACTGGAAGGTTTCAGATCATTGGAGCTGGGAAAAGGAGTCAAGGGACAGAAAGACTTTTGATCTCCAGGCCTTTTCTAACCATCAACCTTTCACCCTGCTCCCAACTGTGAAACTATCACTCAGAAGTTGTGTGTTAAGTGTGTGTGTGTGAGTCTGTGTGAAAGGGTTCCCTTCTGATACAGCTCAAGTCTTATTAAATCTTGCAGTCATAGTTAGTGGAAATGACCCTTGGCTGATTAAGCCCAGGGTCAGAAAACCTGAGGTCTAATCCCAGCTACATGACTGCTTTGTGACCTCATGCAAGTCACACCTGCCCCCTGAGCCTGGTCCCCTCTTCTGAAATGAGGATATGGAATAGATAGATGATCTTTGAAGTTGTAACTAGTAACAAGCCCATGTTGCTTTGATTCATTGCTTCAAGTGAGATACTTGAGAGTGTCTCTGCAGGTGGACAGGAAGGGAAATGAAACTCAAATTCAAGTTTCTGTGCCCAGCAGGGTTCAGCACTAAGATAGGATACCTAAGCTGTCAATCAAAGAATTCCCTAGGAGTGGAGGGCGGTACCTGGTTGTCTGGTAACTGGAGGGAGCTCTGAGCAAGGAGCTAGGGGATGTAACCCAAGCCAGAGGGACCATTCCAGAAAGCCAGCTTCGGAGAAGACAGAAAGAGGTAAGACGTTGGTGAATGAGGCAGGTACTAATAGCTCTTTCTTCTGCTCTGGAACCCAAAAACCCGGTGAGGATAGCCAGGAATGCCTCAGGGACGAAGGCCTTGAAGAGGCAGGTTTCCTAGGGGTTCTTAGGAGCAGGAGAAATCTATTTTAAAAGTGAGAGAATAGAGAAACAGAATTCTCATTTCTGGAAGTTGGCTCTTTGCCAATTCAACAGCCTCTTCTGTTTTGTGACCCCGGGGCCTTTTATGTCCCCTGGCACATAGCCGGAGGTCATTGCATATTCACTGAAGTGACTTGAGATTAGACAGCACAAACACCAGACTGTGAGTGGATGGGTGTATGTGGAGGCACAGATGAGAGAGATAATGGAGGAGAGGTCCTGTGTGTATTCAGTTCATTCGTCCATTCATTTATGGTATTCATTGACTAAACATTTTTATTATAGTAAAATATGTAAACATAAAATTTATAGTTTTAGCCCTAGCTGGTTTGGCTCAGTGGATAGAGTGTTGGCCTGTAGACTAATGGGTCCCAAGTTCAATTCCGGCCAAGGGCACATGCAAGGGTTGCAGGCTCAATCCCCCCAGTAGGGGGCGTGCAGGAGGCAGCCAATCAATGATTCTCTCTCATCATGGATGTTTCTATCTCTATATCCCTCTCTCTTCCTCTCTGATATCAATAAAAGTATATTTTTTAAAAATTTATAGTTTGAAACCATTATAAGTGGCATTAAGTATACTCAGATTGTGCAACCATCAGACCATTCATCTCCATGACCTTTTTATTTCATGTGATAAATATTTACTGAGAATCTACTATGTGCCAGGCCTTTCAAGTTGCTCCAAATCTAATAAGAGAGATAGACAAGTAAGTTCACTCTAACCCAGTGTGAAAAATGCCACCAAAGACATAAGGTGCTATGGGAGTGTAGAAGGACCCAGTTGTAGAGGAAAGGGGACTTTCTGAAGGAAACTATTGTTTAAACTGAGTCTGGAAGGAGGACTAAGAATTTGTCGGGACATTAGAGAGAGTTGATATCGTGCCCATGGGTGAGATGAAACCAAGTGAGATGGCGGAGAGAAAGTCTTAAAACTCTGAGGTTCTCAGAGGAAGGTAGGGGAGGGTGGGGGTAAGCAGGAGAGATCAACCAAAGGACTTGTATGCAAGCACATAAGCCTAACCAATGGCACAGACAACAGGGGGGCGAGGGCATGAGTGGAGGGGTTGGAGGGGTAATGGGACACATATGTAATACCTTAATCAATAAAGAAGAAAAAAACCAAAACTCTGAGGTTCACACCAGGGCAGAGGTAGAGCGGAATTGCCCCGGAGCAGGGATTTTCAGCCGGTGTGCTGTGTCCCTCTGATGTGCCACAATAATTTTTAAAACACCGATCTCTTTTCCCTTAGATTGTCAAACACTAAGTGGCAGCAGCCAAGTCAACAATAGCCATCCAGGGTGAATGGATTAAAATTATACTTATCTTTTGTCAGACTGACGAAAATACATTTCTTGGTGGGCTGCAGAATCTCAGGGATTGCACGTTGAGTTTCCATGTGCCACAGAATGAAAAAGGTTGAAAATCGCTGCCCGGGAGGGATCCCGCTTTGAAGGCAGCGAAGAGGGACATACTGAACGGCGCGCTTTCCTTTGTCACTGCTATGTCTTCCCCGGGTCCCAAGGATACCACACAAGAGCCTGAGCCCGAGCCCCCAAGCTCCAAGGAAGAAAAGAAGAAAAGGAAGTGTCAGCAGCACGAGGCCCGCATCCCAGTCCTCACCAGGGCCGGCCACGGGGCCCTGCTGGCTCGCCAGCACCGCGAGGCCTTGGCCAACTTCCAGCGGGCCTTCCTCCTGGCCTCCAAGGCCTCGCGAGGAAGGGACACTCCTATTCTCCGGGCCTGTGCCTTCAACCTGGGGGCTGCCTACGTGGAGACCGGGGACCCAGCCAGAGGCCTGGAGCTGCTCCTGAGAGCCCAACCTGAAGAGAAGGCACAGGGCAGGTGCCACGGGGACCAGTGTTTCAATGTGGCTTTGGCCTACCAAGCCCTGGGCAACCTGCCTCAAGCTTTGGCCTGGTACCACAGGGCCCTCGGCCACTATCGGCCACTAGGGGACCAGGGGCAAACCCAGGCAAAAATGGGAGCCTGCTACCAGGCTCTGGGACAGCCGGAGCTAGCCGCCCAAAGCTTGCAGGAAGCAAGCCAGGCCTATGCCCGAGCGGGGCGGCCCCGGGCTGCGGCCCTGGCTTTGGGGGCTGCGGCGGGGTGTATGCTGAAGAGCGGGCAGCACGGCGTGGGTGAAGTGGTGCGGGCGCTGGAGGAGAGCTGGAGGCTTGCGGAGATGAGTGCCGAGCGGCCACTGCTTGGTGAGGCCTTTGGTCAGAGAAGTGTGGGATCGGATCTGGTGACGCTGAGAGGTGGGGTGGAAGCAGGGGCATTCCTGTGGGCTGGGGCAGGGGATGGTGGGACGCTTTAAGAGTGGGACAGGGGTGCCGAAACCGGTTTGGCTCAGTGGATAGAGCATCGGCCTGCGGACTGAAAGGTCTCGGGTTTGATTGTGGTCAAGGGCATGTACCTTGGTTGCAGGCACATCCCCAGTAGGGGGCGTGCAAGAGGCAGCTGATGGATGTTTCTTTCTATCCCTCTCCTTTCCTCTCTGTAAAAAGTCAATAAGATATATTTTTTAAAAAGAGTGAGACAGGGGCTACATGTGACCTGGCTACCAGTGACCCTGGCCTTGCCTTCTAGGGCAGCTCTATAATGACCTAGGCCTGGGCTACTCCCAGCTCCAGCTCTTCCCACTAGCCGTAGAGGCCTTCTTGCAGGCCTTGCCCTTGTGCCGGGGGCCAGGAGAGGAGGCCACGGTGCTGAGAAACCTTGGGATGGCCCACAATGCCCTTGGCAACTATCAGGAAGCCCGTGAGTTTCACCAGAAAGCTGCTGACCTGCATGGTGAGTACCTGGGGCTGAGGAACGGGACTGAGACTAAGGGACGGAGAGGGTTCCAGCAGGGGTCCAAGGGCTGAAGATTGAATGGACCTTTCGGAGTGGCTCTGGGGTCAGGAAGCCCAGAAGCAGGGCGCTGGAGATGCAGGAGATGGGCTGGCCGGATAGGACAGAGGGTTGTGGGCCCAGAGGCTGAGGCCTAGGAAAGGGAAGGCAGCAATGAGCAGAAGAAAGAGCTATTAGTACCTGCCTTGCCTGCCTCACAAGATCATTGCGTGGCTCAGAGTACCCAGGGAGCGGTATTCAGGCCAAAACTTGGGACTGAGGAGCAGCGGAATATGGGTACTGAAAGTTTGGGCCTTGAGGTACATCAGAAGGAGTGTTGGGGCTGAGCACTGGCATTCCTGCAAACCCTGTTCTGGTTGTTGGGGGGTGGGGTTCTGATACCCCAGCGGTCAAGGTCCCTCTTAGAATCGGGGTGGGATGGGGCTCTGTCACCAGGTTCTGTGGGGCAGCGGTGGGAGCAAGGCCGGAGCTTTGGCAGCCTGGCATTCGCACTGAGCCAGCTGGGGGACCACAAGGCCGCCAGAGACAACTACCTACATGCCCTGCAGGCTGCCCAGGACACTGGTGAGCGTGAGGGGGTTCATGGGTGGCTTGGGGGTAGTGGATCAAAGGCTCAGAGTCCTTGGGGTTCGTGGGGAGGCAGATCGGGAGTTGGGGGTGGGAGTGCCTCTCGAGGGGAGGGTTGGGAAGGCAGGAGCCGGGAAAGGACCTCTCGGGCTCTCTTCCCCAGGGGACGTGAAGGGGCAGTGGCAGGCCTGCGAGGGGCTGGGGGCTGCTGCAGCCAGACTGGGGCAGCACGACCAGGCCCTGAAATACTATAAGGAAGCACTGGCTCAGTGTCAGGTGAGAACCCCCCCCCCCCCAATCTCACTCTTCCTGTGAGCCCTCCAGGAAAGCCTTCTCCAGCTAACGGGCCTGCCTCGCGACTTGTCTTCTCTGCATCGTTTATTCACTCATCAAACAGGCACGAGGCACACGTGTGCTAAGTCCTGGGACACTCCTGTGAGGGAGAATCTGCCTCCGTCCACAGCTCTGGGCAGGAGCCTGGCAAAGGCACGGGGATGGGGCGAAAGAGAAGGAAGGCAAAACCCCCTTCCTTTATCCCTTTGCTGTTTCTTTCTTCCCCGGTTCCCAGAGAACCGCAAAGCCCAGGCTCTCCCCGTCACTCCGTTATCCTCCCTCTCCCCAGAAGGAGCCGGGTTCTGTGCGAGAACGGCTGGTGGCCAAGCTGGCGGATGCCATGAGGACCCACTTGGCTCAGGGCGGGCTGGACCCAACTCACTCCCCGGTGAGATGACACCCAAGACAAGGAGCTGGGGGTGGGGAGAGGTTACCTGGAGGAGGAAGAGGGAAGGTAAGCGGAGTGGGTGTTCTCAGGGACGCTGCGCCTGACTGCTCCTCTGTGTGCCTGTGCCCTGGGCCAGCGTCAGGGACATGGATCACCTCCCGAGGCCGCCGGGGGTGGGGATTGTGGCATATGTCCAACACTAGGGCCGTGCCAGACCTTCGCTGAGTGGTAACTAGCTCAGTGCAGGTAGGGACCCTGAGCCACACGGGGGAGGAGGCAGTGTCTTAAGTTTTCGGCTGCAGTTCTCAAAAGGGCCACAGGAGGGGGACAGTGCTCCTATGAAGCCCCTCTCTCCCGGGCCGGTTGTCTGGGGCAGTGGTCGGCAAACTCATTAGTCAACAGAGCCAAGTATCAACAGTATGACGATTGAAATTTCTTTTGAGAGCCAAATTTATTAAACTTAAACTTCTTCTAACGCCACTTCTTCAAAATAGACTCGCCCAGGCCGTGGTATTTTGTGGAAGAGCCACACTCAAGGGGCCAAAGAGCCACATGTGGCTCGCGAGCCGCAGTTTGCCGACTGCACTCTGGGGCGTTTCTCCTGGCTCTCCACCATGCTCCTCCTCTGGCTCTCCACCTCTCAGCCTCTTCAACTGCCTGCTCCCTCACCCTCGGAGACACCCTCAGGAAACCTCCCATCCCAGGAATTGAAATTATACTTTAGTATTTATTACGTTTATTTAATAGGTTTTATGTCTCCTCTCTTTTTCTTTTGTTAATCCTCATCCAAGAATAGTTTTTCCATTGATTTTTAGAGAGCAGCAGAGAGGGCGGAGGGAGAGAGAGAGAGATCAGTATGAGAGAGACACCCGAATTGGTTGCCTCCCACCACATCCCGACCAATCAAGCGGAGACTGAACCTGCAACCCAGGCCCGTGCCGCCTTGACCAGAACTCAAACCCGCAGCCCTTCGTTACGTGGGCCAATGCTCCAACCACTGAGTACACCGGCCAGGGCATTGTCTTCTCTGATTTTAAAGACTAGAACACCCTATTTACAATTTGCAAGCAAAACTGAATTAGCCTGTGCAGCCGGACTGGCTCAGTTGCTCGCGCTTCGTCCTGTGCACCGAAAGGTTGCCGGTTCCATTTCTGGTCAGGGCACCTACCTGGGCTGTGGGCTGGCGTACAGAAGGCAATCAATTATTGTTTCTCACGTTGATGTCTCTCTCTTCCTCTCTCCCTCTCTCTAAGCATGTCCTCGGGTGAGGAATAAATATGCATTAAATCAGCCTGGCACCGAAAGAGGACTGAATTGGGAGTCAGAGGACCTAGGGTTCCATCCAAAGTTGGCCGCCAACTTTCTGTGACTTCGCTCTGGGAGGTCTCGAGCAAGATGGGGGTGGTGGCCGGGCCCTGGCCGCATCTGAGAGTCCACAAGCCTGAGTGCTAACACGATAGCTCCTAGTGGTGACTCCAGCCAGAAGGAAAGGCCTCACTCTGAAATTGTCTTCTCAGACCTGTGGCATGGACCAGTTTGCTCTGGCACTTACTTCTCTGTCTCTCCGGGGCCATGTATCTGGAGGGAACACGCACTCATGTGCACACCCACAGCCATGTTTCTGAAACGGGTCCCCTCTACTCCCCTTCGTGCCCAGATCTCAGCCCCAGGAAAGCCTCAGCCTGCAGACGGGGCCTGCCCAGCAGGGACTCCAGCCAGACTGGGAAGAAGCCCAGCAGAAGCAAAGCACAGGTGAGTGGGGTGGGAAGGAGCTTCCGGGGTGGATGTGGCTTCTGGAGGGTGTTGGGAGGTGTTGCAGCAGTGCCGTGGGGGTTGGGGGAGCCTCATAGATACCCCAGGGAGGAGGGCACCTGACTGAGTGCCCTTCGGCCCCCAGTTACCTGACCCTATAGACCTTTGGGTGGGAGGGAAGACGAAGAGTTGGAGGAGGGCCGTGAGGAGAAAGAGGAAGAAGACTTCATGAAAGTTCCCTGTGACTGGGTTGGCTTGTGCAGGGACTGGCGTGGGAGCAGGTGTAGGCTGTCCCCGCTGAAGGGGAGACCTCTCCCCACTCCCTTCTTTCCTCTCACTGCCTCTGGTCCCCACCCAGGCCTAACACCTGGCCCATTTTCTCAAGACTCTGGCCCATGTTCCGGGGCTCTTTCTGGATCACCTCTTCCTGCTCGCCTCCACAGCTTCCCTAACTTCTAGATCTGCACCTTAGAGTGCCAGGTTTGTTGAAAGCCTACTAGGTGCCCGGTTCCTGGCGCTTCTCTTACCCTTCCTTGCTATTTACTAGCCTCTTCCCTCAGAGGCTTCCAAATCTGGCAGCAGAGTTCCTTGCTATTTGCTGACTTGAATTCACTGACATCTTTTCAGTGTATTTCCTTCCAGGCACTGCAAGTCATTACCTCGTCTATCCACTAGACCTGTGGTCGGCAAACTGCACCTCGCAAGCCACGTGTGGCTCTTTGGCCCCTTGAGTGTGGCTCTTCCACAAAATACCACGGCCTGGGCAAGTCTATGTTGAAGAAGTGGCGTTAGAAGAAGTTTAAGTTTAAAAAATTTGGTTCTCCAAAGAAATTTCAACTGTTGTACTATTGATACTTGGCTTTGTTGACTAAAGAGTTTATCGACCACAGGACTAGACGGCCCAGGCTCACTGATCTTACCTGCCCCAAACCATAGTCCGTGGTGTACCTAGAGTGACCAACACGTTCCCTCACGCCTCCCTCCTTGTTCTCCCAAAGCGTTCTCTTTTCCACCAGGATGGTTCTTGGTTCAGAGAGGCCTACAATGAATGTGTCTGTCCCTCTCCATCCAGGCCCTGGACCTAGGGCCCACCTCCCATTAGGAGACCAATACCCCACCCCCAGAATGGAGTGCTCTGGCATCCTGGTACCCAGTGGCCCCCAAGCCAATGAGTGGGTCCCTGGGGGGAGGGAAGGAGACCTGAAGAATGGATAATGGGAGTAGAAGAGGAGGTGACTTTGGACAATTTTAATGGAACACGACTGCTGTTAAAGTTGGGGGGAGATATGGACTGGTGCTTGGGAATGTATAGTGCTCTGAGCCTCTCTGTCTTTGCTCTTTAGTAATCTGAACGACTTTCACCCAGCTCAGGAGGCCTGGCATGTCCCCTGCCTCCTGCACGGCCTGACTGTAGGCCTCAGAGAAAGGAAGAGTCCCGCTGAATGTGGGGATATGCAGCTTACATCTCCTCCCTACTGCTCCGCAGCCCGCAGGCAGAGGTAGGGCTAGAGAGGGCAACAGAAGCTAGAGTCAGAGCAGGCTGCCTGTGCTCTTTCCGCAGCCACTCCCACTGGCAAGCTCTGCCCCTGTCTCCTTCAGGTCATTCAAACAGCCCAGGGAAACCTCCTGCAGGGACCCACCAAGGAGACCCACCACATCTGGCTTCTGCATGATCATGTGACCCCACCCTACTGGCCTCAGCAGTACCTCCCCAACATTCACACTTGAGGGGTTTCTGGGACCAAGACTCTCCCCAGTTGTTCAGTGCTGTACAGACACGGATTACAACACGGACAGCAAGTGGGCTCCTGAGCAGGCTGGAGAAGGGCTTTGCAGTCTCAGCACTGAGGCTACTCGCTTCTTGCTGGGAGTTTTGGACTCAACAGGCAAAAGCAAAAAGGGAAATGGAGTGTTCCTTCTGGATCCAAACCTCATGATCACTTAGGCCCTTTCCAGTTCTAAAAACGATAACTTCTTGACCAAGAGGCTTTGAAGTCAATGACTCTCCAGACCTCCATTTTCTCATATAGGCAGTGGGGTTATAATACTACTAGAGGCCCAGTGCACGAATTCGTGCCCCAGTGGGGTCTTTTGACCTGGCCTGCAGAATCAGGGCGAAACTGGCTCTTCAATATCCCTCAAGGGGTCCCAGATTGTGAGAGGGTGAAGGCCAGGGGATGCCCCCCTGCCAGCCCCGTGCATGATTGGGGCTACGGAGGGACATGAGAGGTTGGCCAGTCAGGGAGGGACCATGGGAGGGCTCCAGGGTGTGTCTGGCCCATCTTGCTAAGTCCCAATCAGCCGGACCCCAGCAGCAAGCTAACCTACCAGTCAAAGTGTCTTCCCTCTGGTGGTCAGTGCACATCATAGCGACTGGTCGACTAGTTGACTGGCTCCTAGTGGTCAGTGCATGTCATAGCAAGCGGTTGAGTGGCCTTAGCATATTACGCTTTGATTGGTTGAACTGATGACTGGATGACTGGACACTTAGCATATTAGGCTTTTATTATATAGGATAGAAGGTACAGCTTAACCAACCAATGCACTCCACTTCCTCCATGAAACATAGCAGAGGCTGGAAGCAGGCCCCTGAGGCCTGTAGCCTGTGGGACAACTGCTGCCAGTCCACAGCAATAATATTAAATACGGATTTTTAATCACTTAGCACATGCCACACATTGTTCTAAGTGCTTCACAACTATTTTCTTCTTTAGTCACAACAGGCGAATCCCCTTTCACAGTGAGGAGTAGAGAGCAAAAAAATCTAAGTCTTCCCAGGTCACGCTAGTAAGTGGAGAAGCTGTGATTCTAACCTAGGTAGTGAGTGCCTTTTTCTGTAATGCTGGGCAGTTCCACTCCCCCAGTTAAGCCATTGTTTACTTGACCAAAAAGAAATGTATTTATGCTGGTTGTATGTGGTATTGTAATTCAATTAAATATTATATAAATTGCTGAGCCAAGAGTGTGACCAGGAATCAAATGTGCATCCTCTCAGTACATGGGACAACAGGCTAGATGCCTAGTAGGGGACGAGCAGGAGACAGTTAATGATGTTTCTCAGAGATGTTTCACTATCCCTCTCCTTTACTCTCTCTCTAAATCAATAAAAACGTATTTAAAAAAATATTTGTAGAGAACCTACTACCAGTATGTGCTGGGGACATATCTGTTAATCTTCCTTATGTAAATGGAGTATATTCTTTTGTCTTGATTAGAATGCAGTTTCACCAATTATATAGCAGAGGGAACTCTATTCCTGTCTCCTATCAGTAGCCCAGGGCTAATATAGTGCTCTGTGAAGCAGGCTACTCTGCCATCCTCAACCCAGGATTTACATCTCATGCTCTAAAGATAGTTCCAGCTCCAGTATAACACCTTCCTTCTAGCCAGAAAGTGAAAGAAAACAATTTTTTTAAGTTTATAACCTATCAGTTATACATATCATTTCTGCTCAAATCTCATTGGTCAGAGTTTAGTCACACTAAGCTGCTGCAAGGAAGACTGGGAAATGCAATGCTAGACGGGCATCCACGTGGCCAGATAGATTTCAGAGATTCCGTTATCAAAGGAAAAAGAACGGATTCTGAGGGATAAGTAGCAGTGTCTGCCACCCAGGAGAATTGCCAATTCAGTATTAACCATCACTGGCTCTACCATTTAATAGCTGTATTATCTTAGGAAAATTACTTGACTTCTGCCATTCAATTTCCTTATCTATACCATAAGGAGAAAAATATATCACAGATTGACAGGATCAAATGAGATAATCTATGTAAAGCATCTGGCACTCAGTCAGTAGGTGGTCAATCCATGTGCCCTTTCTAAATTGACTTTGAAGGTATTTCCCAAAGAAAACTTCAAAAGTGAGAACAGCAACAAAGTGGACTAGGTCTTGGGCACTGCCTTCCTGGGGACAGCTGTCATGTGGCAGTTTGGTAAATTCTCTGTGTATGGTGGGATGGAATGCTTTGTGTCATTATTTTATAGTTACATCTCATCAAGATGAAATCAGTAGTGATAAGCCTTTAATTACATGCATATGCATTTAGGCGTTAGTTCAGTATAGAATGATGCTTAATACTGCAGGCTCTAGGTCAAGCTGCTTGAATCCTAGCTCCACTGACAGCTATCACTGTAGCATTGGGCATATCAATCAACATCTTGGAGTCTCAGTTTTCTCTTCTGTAAAATGGGAATAATAACAGGGTTGTTGTGAGGATGAAATACGATGATTCGTGTTATCACTTGACACATATACTAGTAAGTATTCAAAATGTTATCTATGTCAAAGAAAAATGCTTCACCTCGTGTTTTAGAAATGAATTTTCAGAATCACCAAATTAACTTCTCAAACAGGCATGAAAGTAAAGCTATTTATATACTGGTAAAGTTACAAAGTTAATGAGGTCTTGGGCAAGATTACCCAATTGTAATGTACACTGTAAAGCCAATTTCCAACCATAAACACAGCTTAACAGAAAGTTTTCCATCACCATCACAGTCTGGTAAATTCAATTTCCCACCACAAACATGTACAAACAAGCATCGCTGGGGACCAAGGGTACATCCCATATGAGATGATAAACCTCATAAGTAAAAAGATTATCAGAAGAGAAGTTAAAAGGTGGAGAGGTCCTTGCTATTCACAATGAACTAGTCAGGAAGCATTTCATGATACAAAGAATAAATCTAACTTAAAAATGACCTTCACTTCACCTGAGTAATTAATTATCTTAGTGCCTTAATGGTAACTTGTTATTCCACAAACTTCTCCCTTACCCATGCAAGGGTGTGCTTACATTCTTAAAAGTTCTTGGTCAAGATTTAGTTTTCCTCTCCAGGTTTTTCTTGAAATATTATCGTGACCTGGAGTTCTTGGTTTCAGCATTTTTGACAACGGGCATACGCATCCTACTTTCTATTACTATTATTTTGATAAAGAGGTAAGTATTCCGTATGATTAGGAAATACATTGTGTTATCCTGGTACACAGAGTTCGGGCGAGCTAAGGTGAGGAGAGGGCCCTAAATTATATGAAACGCTTGGTAGCATCGCACACGTAAGAACAACTAGCTTAATTTATTGAGTGCTAAGTACCGCTCCAGTCGACGCTTTGCATGCATTGCCACCCTCTGAAATGTATGTACCTTACTCCGTCTTACAGACAGGGAACTGAAACTTGGGAGTATCCACATCCACTCAGCAGCAGGGCAGGGACCCTGGCTCACCGCCACGCTGAACTTGAATTGGGCGCGCGGCAAAGCGAGCGGGAGCCTCAAGGCGCTTCCGGCGAGTGGCCCCGCCCCGGCCTCTCGGGGGCGGGACATAGCGCTGCGCATGCGCCGGGGCGGCGGGCAGGGCCGAGGGCGCGCCCCGCGGGCTGGATGTCCCGGCTGTGGTCTCTGTTCGGCTTTGGGCTGCTGGTGGCGGGATCGCGCCTTCCGCGCGTCAGATCCCAGGCCAACGCCTGTCGTGTGGGACCCCCCTGGTGGGGGCCTCAGCGGCTGAGCTCCGGTGGCCGCAGGGAGCCAGAGGTCATGGCGAGCGCGCCGGTGAAGTACTTGAGGTAGGCGGGGCTCCGGCCGGGCGCGCGGGCGGGGGGCTCTCCCTGCTGTGCGGGACTCGGGGCGCTGTGCCCGCCCCCCTCCCTCCAGACCGAGCCCTTGAGCAGAGGGTTTGCTCAGCCAGGAGGAGGCTCAGGCGGTGGACGAGGAGCTGTTTAAGGAGTACCAGTTCAGTGTGGACCAACTCATGGAGCTGGCTGGGCTGAGCTGTGCTACAGCCATTGCCAAGGTCAGTGGTGCAACTCTTCACGTGGCCCCCTGGCCTGTACCCAATGGAATGGGACAGTTGGGGGCAAGCTTGGGCTGTCTGGCCCAAACTTACTCTGAATCCCCTCTGGTTCTGCCCTCAGTCATATCCCCCCACGTCAATGTCCAGGAGCCCCCCTACTGTCCTGGTCATCTGTGGCCCTGGGAATAACGGAGGAGATGGCCTGGTCTGTGCTCGGCACCTCAAACTCTTTGTGAGTATGTGTAGGGCTGTGGGGAGGCTGAAAGGTTTCTAGGATCTGAATATTAATTACCTCTTTCCTTTCCTTGTAGGGCTACCAGCCAAACATCTATTACCCCAAAAGACCTAACAAGCCACTCTTCACTGGCCTGGTGACCCAGTGTCAGAAAATGGACATCCCTTTTCTTAATGAAATGCCCCCAGAGGTAGGTGGCTCCAGTTCCATGCCCTCCTCCATAATAACCATTGTATTCTGCTCTTCCTTCAGGTTTCTATTCTGAGCTTGTCTGCCTATCTTCCTCTAGACCAGTGGTCGGCAAACTTATTAGTAGACAGAGCCAAAAACCAACAGTATGATTGAAATTTCTTTTGAGAGCCAAATTTTTTAAACTTAAACTTCTTCTAACGCCGCTTCTTCAAATAGACTCGCCCAGGCCATGGTATTTTGTGGAAGAGCCACACTCAAGGGGCCAAAGAGCTGCATGCTCGAGAGCCGCAGTTTGCCGACCACTGCTCTAGATGTTGAATACTTGGAGGGTAGGAATAGTGCCTGGCACAGAGGAGCCTAAAGTATGCTGTTTGAATAGAAGCAGTGTGAGAACCTTCTCCTCCACCATAAGGTGTGCTCTGTGAGTTCCCATCACCACTCTAAAGCTTCCTTTCCTCTGCCCTGGCCGGTGTGGCTCAGTTGTTTGAGCTCCCGCCCATGCACCAAAAAGTCGCTGGGTTCCTGGTCAGGGCACATAGCCTGCGCTGCTGCCTTGATTCCCAGTAGGGGCTATGCAGAAGGCAGCCGACTGATGTCTCTCCCCCCTTCACTCTATCTCTAAAACCAATAAAAACAAGTTTTAAAAAGAAAGCTTTCTTTCCCCTTCACGTCCCCTGGGCACTCCTTTCACTCTGTGGCCATTCCTCTCCCCCTAGGATGCAGTCAACACATTGTCTTAGGAACCAAAGTCAATGCCTAAACCCTTTCTGCAGATGCATGGATTTAGAGGGTGGGAAACTTGAGAGTTTGATGGGCTTTAAAATTTTTTTTAAAACACATTTTATGGTTGAAAGTGGTTTGTTCAAAGTCCCAGACCAGATCCTGGCCCTCCTGACTCCGTCTCAGGCTCTCCAATACTGTAACCTCCCCAATGGCAGGTGTCTGGACTCAACTTGACCTGAATCAGGGACCGACATGCACTTAACTCTCTCAGAATATCATATGAATGAGACAAAATTGTATTTGTGCCTCTGTGGGTACAGAGCACAGCCCTCTCCTATTAAGAACTCTTTATAAGCTGCTGGCTCTGACATCCTTTACTTTTCCTGTTCCACCACAGCCCAAGATGGTCGATGAGCTATATGAGCTGGTGGTGGATGCCATCTTTGGCTTCAGCTTCAAGGGAGATGTTCGGGAGCCATTCCGCAGCATCCTGAGTGTTCTGAGCGGGCTCACTGTACCCATTGCCAGCATCGACATTCCCTCAGGTGCTGGGTTCAAGGAGGTTGGGATTGGGCCCTGCCCTGTTTTGAGGTAGGTATCTAGGAATCCCGATTCTTGACCCAAGGCTCAGACCAAGTCTAAAGTGAGTCTAGAGGTGCAGTAACAGCTGGGAGCAGAGTTCAGGAGTACCCTTTGGATGTTGGCTCCAAGAGACCAAAGCCAGGGATACATGGAGCTCCAACGATGCCGATTCCTCAGGTGGGATGCAGTCCTAAGTGGGGCTCCCCATTTCTTTAGGACTAGGGTAGAGCGAGGTTTGGAAGAGGACTAGACAGACACCTGTCCTCTTCTGCTCTTCCTGAATACAGCCCTCTTTTCAGGATGGGATGTGGAGAAGGGGAACACTGGAGGAATCCAGCCAGACTTGCTCATCTCCCTGACTGCACCTAAAAAGTCTGCCACCCAGTTTACCGGTCGCTACCACTACTTGGGAGGTCGTTTTGTACCACCTGCTCTGGAAAAGAAGTACCAGCTGAATCTGCCACCGTACCCCGACACTGAGTGTGTATTCCGTCTGCAGTGAGGGAAGGTAGATGTTTGTTCTTCCCAATAAAGACTTAGTACCCCTCACTCTCCCAGAACGGTGAAAACCTGGAAGCTCTCTGGCAGTAAAGGTTAGTGGGTGGCCAGCAACACCAGAGATGCGGTGTCCTCTTTGGGGAAGAACAAGCAAGAGAAGTTGCTGTGGCATTTGGGGGCACGAAATACTGACTTTCAGATGCTGAAAAAGTCAAGTGAGTGTGCTTGTCCTTTATACACACATATACCGTATTTTCCGGCATATAAGACGACCCCCAACTTTTCCAGTTAAAATAATAATTTGGGATATACTTGCCATGTAAGACTACCCTCTTCCAACGAACACCAAATGAAAATTAAAAAAACAACAGATTTGATTTCGACCCCTGACTTTTGAGAAGATTTTCCTGGGTTAAAAAGTCGTCTTATACGCCGGAAAAATAAAGTACATCTTACCCATTAGGAACACAGACAGGACACTAGATGAGGTTCTCTAAGCTCTCCCCTCCCATTCAACAATGTAGCGAGACCCCAGGAGGTTAACAGAAGGAATTTCTTCAAAGGTACCAGGAAACTTAATTTGTATGTAGGACCTCCCCAGGCTGGGAATGGAGTTGCCAGTCAGGACTGACAGACAGGCTAGGAGCCCACGCTGACGTTTATTGACTCATTTGGCACAGTGTTAGAAACCAGCTCACAGAACGAGATTTGTGTTTTCCTTAGCTTCACAATATTTAAGAATCAGGACATATCACATGAGTCAACATTTTGTTTCTTTTAGCAAGGATGCCCCTTCAGAGGGTACCTGCATTCCTATTCCCACAGCCCCCAGCACCCTTGTCCTTTGGCTGCCTGGCTCCGAAGGGCATCTGAGTTCATGGTCTCTGGGTTAGAGGCTGCAAAGGGGAAGAAGCCCATTCCCTCAACAAGGCAGGTGCTACTGCTCTCTCAGCTCGCTGGCACCCAGAGCTGATGCCTGCTTGGGAAGGACTCCTCACTGGGGGGGGCAGGAGACCTACCAACTGAGGTTTCGGAGGCCTCAACAGCTGAAAAGAAACTGATCGAGGACCACCCTCACCTTCCTTCAGTCTCTCTTCTTCAGTTTCTTCTTTTTTGTTCCCTGCTCAGTGCTGACCGTGGCTCTCCTCCTCTGCTTGCTGCCGCCTCCTCGTCTGACCTCGGCTGCTTGGGCCAGGGGGTGCCCTGCTCTCTGTCTCCCTAGCCCTGCCGTCCTCACGTCCATCGCTTTACCCAAGACACCCTCCTCCTGATGCCGCTGCCTTTTCTTGCTTCGGCTTTTCTTACCACTACACGCTCTGCTTTCCGCTTCCCTGGCCCCACCATCCACAACAGCTTCCTCAGCTTCTTTATCCTCCATATTCAGGTCGTCCTCCTCCTCGCACTGCTGCCTCTTGCTTCTGCCACGGGAGTCAGTGTGTGCTCGGCTCTCTATCTCCCCTGTTCTGATGCCACCTACACCCCCCTTACCTCCTCCCTTACCTAAGACCCCCCGCTTCTCTTCATGGCGCTGCCTCTTCTTTTTCTTCCTTTTCCTGGGGGATGAATCAGTTTGTTCTCTGCTCTTTCGTCCCCCAGGCCCTCTTGTTTCTGTGACCTCTTCCTCCTCTACAGGTGTCCCCTCTTTCTTATCTGGAAGTTGTCTTTTCTTCTTGCTTTTCCTGATGCTCTGGTCAGTATATTCTGGATACTCCTTGTCTGCATTCCTTTCAGTTGCTGTAGCCTCTTCTTCCTCTTTCTGCTTCTTTTTCTTTCTTTTGAGGGCCTTGCTCTCAGTCTGCAGTTGAGGGATCCCTGGGTCCTGGCCTTTGAGCTGAGCCAGGAAGGCCTGCTCTTGGGCCTCCAAACGAGCAAGCTTAGCCTTCATCGTAATTCCATGCCGGGCAGCCCTGAAGAAGGGCCAAAGTCAGAGGGTGGGTGTCAGGAAACAGCCTAATTCTTGAGACTGTAGGGGAAACTGGTGGGGGAGGAGCTATCTTGAAAGCAGCTTCAAATATGGGCAGATAATATGAATCACTTTCCTGGGGTGAAAGAGAGTCAAAAAGTGGTACAGGCCATCCTCAGGGGTGGGCTTGTGACAGGGAGAAAAGGGAGACCCAGGAGCCAACAAGTAACTACTTACTTGTGTGCTGTTCGACCCTCACAGGCTTGGAGCAGCATCTCGTCAGTCAGACTGGTGGAGGGTTGGGGTGGGGAGATCAGACATGACAAACAGATTTGATGGAAAAGCTTGACCTCTCCTCCCCTCTAAAACATTCCTCTACACTGTCCAGGACCTGGCACTTTTCTAGGTGCAGGACACACAAAGATTAGTACAACACAGTTCACCCCAAAGGAGCCCCAGTCAAGCATTATCAGACCTGGCCCTTTCTCTCGGGGCCTGCAGCATGTCCTCCCGCCTGCCCCAGCGCTAAAATGAAGTCTCACATTTTGGGAGGCGGGGGCTCCTGGTTATCATCACTGCAGCTTTCCAAGTCCTTGTCTGGCTTCTCCCCATCTGATGTCAGTGTGGCAGTCTAGGAGGAGGAATCATGAGGGATAAGGCCCACAGCACAGCATTGCTATCCCTTTCCCTCCTGGAGCCTCCCCAGGAGCTCACACCCGGAGGCACAAATTTGCCGCCCCCAACATCGCTCCTTGCAGACCCACAGAGAGGTGCGCCGAACTGCATACTTCAGTGTGAGCAGGAGAAGGGCGGTGCGAGGTGGGGGGAGAGCAGCCTGGCCTCGCTGGCTAGTGGGCACACAAGAAGGGAGAAAGGGCCATGAGGACTTCACAGTGGGACAAGTGCCCCCGGGTGGTCATCCCGTACATAGTCCAAGTATCTTGACAATAAAGATGACACCTTTCCCCATCCCCAACACCTATGCACAGTACTTTATTTGACCAGATTGAGAACTAACTATGGGCCAAGGTTGAGGGTACGGAGCAGAATAAGAATGAGATGGTGGGTCCTGCCCAGATGTAATCTACATGGTGAGGGGGGAGGGAGTAAGGCAGAACATTAGCAATTATGATGAAAGTTTGTGCTAAAAGAGGGGTACCCACTCAGATTTCAGGGATTAGGAACAGTTTCTAGAAATGGCGGAGGTCTGGAAGACAAAAAAAAAAAAAATCAGGTAAAGGAGGAAAGGGAGCAGAATATCCCAGGCAGAGGAATAGCATGTGCAAAAACTTGAAAATAATGACTCCATCTGGCTGAAGTATAAAGATCCTGAGGTAAGTGGTAAGAGACAGAGACAGAGAAGGTGGCAGGGATAGGCTACATGAGCCAGTCTGATAATCTGATCTGTGTCATAAATCAAGGAAGTATCAATGACACAGTGAAATTTTTGTTTTAGAACACTGGATGCTGAGTGGAGGAGGACTGACTGGAGTGGGGAGTTAGATTAGCGGTGATGAGTCTGGTTTAAAGGCTGTAGGAGAAATTAGGTAGGAGATATGATGGTCTGGGATAGAAGATGGCCACACAGAGATGAAGAGAGATGGGAAAGATTTGCTAGATATCATGTAGAAACCTTGGCACATAATAGGTGACCATTAAACATTAGCTCCCTTCTATTGACATGCTTAGTAAGTGGGAATCTGAAGACCCCTCTTGCCCCACCTTTGGCCACATGTGCAAAGTAAGAATGGACCAGATAATCTCTCATCTCTGACTTCCAAGTCCTTTGAATTGGACACCCCCTCCCTCCCCACTCTGGCAGCTCCTGATTATGCCCTACCACCCCCTCCATTGCTGCACCTCTCCCTCTCCCCCGCCCAATTCTTGCCTAGGGTCTGGGCAGTCTAATTACTAGTGAGCAACAGCAAGGTTGGTCACAGGATCCCACTGTCAGGACAATCCTGAGAATATGTAGGAGAAACAGGGCAACTGTCCAGGCCCCAAGGAAGGAAAGAAAGGATGAACCCTCTTGCCCCCAGCCTCGAATACCTTCACAAACTTCTGATACAGCATGTTGGGCTTGGGACGATCATGACGGCTGGTCTCCTTAGAAAGGCGCCTTATCTGTACTCCATCCTGGGGGAGGTTTCAGTGAGTGGGTGACATCCCCCTGCTCCCTCACCTCCACATGTCCCAGGCCCTCATGTTTCCCATGCCCACCTATTAAGAGTTCATACCTGCTTAGTTTCCACTACCAAGTTGGCTGCCGTTTTGTTGAAGAGCTCATTCCACCAGTGGTTTGTGAACTCCTTGGCAGGGTCATGTCCCACCTGCCAGAGGAAGAAGTGTGAACTCGGAACCTGCCTCCCTGCCCTAAGCGTTCCCCCTCTCCCCCATCCACACCTCCCTCAGCCTGCCCAGCCTTACCCCATGAGTGTCCTGCTTTAGCGTCACCCTGAGGGCCTGGGTAATGCCATTCTCCTTCCGGCCCAGGCCTTTGCCTGCAGAAGACAGCGAGTGACTTAGCTTACTCTGCCTGCCCCATGCTCTCACAAGGCACCCCAACACATGCCACAGGTAGCATTGGGCAAACTGTCCCTCTCAGAAGCCCTCCAAGTTCCATTCTTTTTGACACCTCTCCACGCAGTCCCCCTGCCATTATCTGAGCCTGAGCTTTTCCTTTATAATTCTTTCAGGACAGATGTGTTTCTTCCCCTCTGCCCCAGTCCTCCCACCCACTTCTTAATACCCACTGTCATATTTCTTCCTCTTCTCCCCTTTTTTGGAAAAGTCAGAAATTTTCTTCTGCAAATTTCCCTTTAAGCTAGTTTTCCTCCTCCAATTGAATGGACTGCATAGGATTAATCCAGGGTGATTCCTCTCCCTTGGGCAGAGGGTAGGCAGGGAATTGGGGCCATGTGGAAGGTACCCATGGAGATCACCTGGAGTCCATCCATGCTTTAGCAGCTGCTCCTCAGCAAACTTCATCCCATGACTCCTAACCTCCGGGGTGACCTTCATGTTGAGAAAAGAGTCACTGTCCTCAGGTCCTCACCAAAGAAGTCGTCACTTATCATCCCTTTAAGAAGAAAGGAGAGAGCCATCCTACATCAAATCCACCCTGATTGCTCTTACGAGAATTCTTTCCTGAAACTGAGGCAGAGGAAGGAGCCCTGTCTAACCACAGAGAGGTCAATGCCAACATGTCAAAAGTTAATAATACCGCCAAACCGGTTTAGCTCAGTGGACGGAGCATTGGCCTGCGGACTGAAAGGTCCCGGGTTCAATTCCGATCAAGGGCATGTACCTTGGTTGCGGGCATATCCCCAGTGGGGGGTGTGCAGGAGGCAGCTGATCGATGTTTCTCTCCCATCGATGTTTCTAACTTTCTGTCCCTCTCCCTTCCTCTCTATAAAAAAATAAAAAATATATTAAAAAAAAAAAGTTAATACCTACACTTAGGGAGAGCTCACGGCATGCCAGGCTGTGCTAAGGCCTTACAAGAATCATGTCAATTAATCTTCCCATCCCAGGAAGATTTTCTGAACTTTACCTCCAGGAAAGTATGATTATCCCTATTTTAAAATGAGAAAACCGAGGTCGGAGGTTAGATGACTTGCCCAAGGTCACACAGCTAATGTGTGTAGAACTCAAACCCAGGCAGCTTGTGTGCAGTCCCTCTTTGCCAGCACATGAAAACTCCCATGGTTTATTACCATGTGAGGACAAAGCAATGAGACTCTTGTTAACATGAGTTGTAACAGTACTTATAGAGCCCATATCCTATACCTAAGCCCTAGCATTTACACTGTCCTTTCAGTGGGGGCGCTGCACACCTCTTCCCCACTGCCCTGTCTTTCCCTCTTGTTCAAGCACCCCTCTCGACATTGTCCAGCTCAGGAAGGACATTCTTACTGAGCACTTAATGCAGAACAGGTGGATTACCCATATTCTAGTTTCATTTAATCCTGACAGTCCTGTTAGGTATTACCATTACTTTACAAATGAGGAAAACAAAACCTGTGTTTCTTGCCTGGGATTACACAGCTAGTAAGAGATGGAGCTGGAATATGAGCCTAGGTTGCCTGACTCTAAAGTTACCTTTTCTATCCCATCTCCATTATTAATTATAATGTTCTTTTCTAAAAATTGTTGTTATTGCCCTAGCCAGTTTGGCTCAGTGGATAGAGTACTGGCCTGTGGACTGAAGGATCCCGGGTTCTATTCTGGTCAAGGCTTGATTCCTGGCCCTGATTGGGTGAATGTAGGAGGCAACCAATTGATGTGCCTCTCTCACATTGATGTTTCTCTCTGTCTCTCCTCCCTTCCACTCTCTCTAAAAATCAGTGGGGAAATATCCTCTGGTGAGGATTAACAGAAAAACATAATTTAAAAAGTGATTCCTTAAAAAATGTTTCTAATGATTTTAGAGAAAGGGGGAGAGAGAGGGAAAAACACTGATGTGAGAAACATTGATCGGCCACCTCCTGCACACATCTGACCAGGGACTGAGCCCGCAACTGGTCTGTGCCCTGACCTGGAGTTGAACCAGTGACTTTTCAGGGTACCAGGTGATGCTCCACCAGCGGAGCCACACCAGCCAGGGCCTAATTGCATTTTTATAGTCATCCCACTGTTCTTCTTTTTGGACCCCAAAATGGCTTTATTGAACTGATATACCAAATTCGCCTCTGCAGTGGTTAAGAGGGCTTACTACAAAAGGCATTCAAAACTAAGACTACTATTGCTGACCTGATTCACTAAAGTTAACTTACACAGATCGTTTATTACAGGCACTGCAGACTATTTTTAAAGCTGATCAATGGCATTACTAGAGTAATCCTTGAACCTCCCAAAGTGAGTTTTGAAGGTAAAACTTTCATGTGAGTTTAGGAAGGTCTAGTAAGTATGCTTTAAAAAAAAATCAGATACATCATTTTTAAAAATATGTATTTTTTTAAATTGATTTCATAGAGGGAGAGGGAGAGGGAGAGAGAGATAGAAACATCAGTGATGAGAATCGTTGACTGGCTGCTTTAGCACCCCCTGAACTGGGAATTGAGCCTGCAACCCAGGCGCGCACCCTGAACAGGAATCGAACCGTGACCTCCTGGCCCATAGGTCGATGCTCAACCACTGAGCGACACCAGCTGGGCTGAGACACGGCATTAATCCGCCCCTCCTAAACCCTACATGTCAGGTCTAAGAATGACCACAAGCCCAGGCACTGTGGCTCAGCTGGTTGGGGGTCATCCCATGAACCAAAAAGTCACCCGTTCAGTTCCGGGTCAGGGCATATCCCCAGGGTTGCGGGCTGGATCCCCAGTAGAGGGCATGCAGGTCACAGCTAAATGATGTTTCTATCTCTACCCCCTCTCCCTTCTCTCTCTAAAATCAATAAAAACATTAAAAAAAAGAATGATGACCGGTCTGGTTAGGATTGAAAATAGCAAATTCAGAATGACTCACATTTCTGTTCACATTTCTACTGTGAAGAACGATTACCTGTAAACCTAGCAGATACCGACAGAAAAGCACTGCGTGAAGCCCTAGCCAGTTTGGCTCAGTGGATAGTGTCGGCCTGCAGATTGAAGGGTCTCAGGTTCGATTCCGGTCAGGGCACATGTGGGGATTGCAGGCTCGATCCCCAGCAGGGGGCTTGTAGAAGGCAGCCAATTAATGATTCTCTCCCTCCCTGAAATCAATAAAAATATACTTAAAAAAAGAAAAGCATTGAGTGAAGAAATGACCCTATCATGCTTCTTGATACTGTTAAAGTAAAATTCAAACACTGAAGTCTTTAAGGCCACCTCAAAACTCTGCTTCTTCTCAGAAATTATCTATGACCTATCAGCTCCCAAATTTCAGTAATTATAATAATACTTATGCATTTACTCGATGACAGCCTGTTGCTAATTGCTTAACACAGATTATCTCATTTAATCCTCCCAACAACCCTTTTAGGACATGGTATTACTGTAACCAGCAAACGAAGAAATAGCACATTGCGAAGTTTAATTACTTGCCCAAATCAAATCACTGGCATGTACTGGGTCCGGATCTCAGGCATTCCAGAACCGGCATTAATGGCCACATTCCTCAGCCTCTCACAGCTCTTTGTGCTTTCTGCAGCACTCCCACAGCCTGTCCCTGGTCGCGGTAATTCGAACAATATGCCCTGGAGTCAGAGACGGGCTTTATTCCTCAACGTCGGTGCACTTAGTGCAGCGCCAGGAACTGAGCAGGCGCTCAGTCATTTGTTGACCTGAATGGCAGAGGTGGGAATGGCTGTGGCTTACAAAGGACACTGGGCAAAAGCAGCTAGGTCCCAGGCTGTGCGCCGCCGTCTCTGGGAAGGCTGCGAGCACACTTTCAGGACTTGTCTCCTCTCCAGTCCCCCCCGATTTTCTGGAGGAGTGGTCCTGGGCCTCTTTTTACAGCGGATCTGAAGAGCCGGCTACCTTTTCCCTAGGCCTCCTTCCTTTGAGGTCTAAGGTCCAGCCCCTCCGCCTCCGCCGCGGGCTTATTTGGGTAACACTACTCTCCTCCACTGGCACCGCTCAGGAGACAGCAGCCCCTTACCGTCACTGCGAGGGTCCTCCCGGCGGAAACACGTGCCAGATCTGACTGGCGAGGCACCTCCTCCCCGGAAGTACCGTTTTGGTCCTTCTAGGCTGCCGAGACCATAGAGACGAATGCCGGAACCAAAGTCCCGGTCCTCCCAGGAGAAACTGTCTGGGGGTGGGCCCATTTGCTGTGTGGTTGCTATAGAAATTCGGCCCCAGAGCGTGCCCATTTCCGGAGGTTGGGGGCGGGGGGATCCACTCACTCCCCACCTGCAGTGTCAGAGCAACCGGGGCACTTCTGTCCTAAGATTCCGAACGGTGTCGGGTCCACGGCTGAGCCAGCTCTAGGCACAAATATGAGGGAGGAAAACGCTAGGGGAAAGCATCCAGAGTGCCCTAGAGACTGGTGGAGACTGAGGAGGTAGCACCTTTGGGTGCATTTTGCGGGCACAATTATTGATAAAAAGCCTGGAGATTAGAGGTTTCAGCAGGCCCATCAAACATTTTTGACTGACACCTGTGTGCCAGGACGGGTTCTTTTGGTGCTGGGGATAAAACGAGCATCAGACACCGGTCCTGACTTCAGGAACCTATTCCGGGAAAGTTGGGATCCTGAGTGGGGCTGGAGGAGACTAGAGGTGGCGCATGGAGAGAGATGGTGGATCCCGGCATGCAAGCCAGGCTGAGGGGTTTGGGATGGCCTAAGGCAGAAAAGAGAAAGAAGACAATGCAAAGAAGTCAGCATCCCCATCTCCCACAACTGTTCCTAGGCTTCACCGAGCAACCTAGGAACTAAAACCTGAAAAAAGTATCCGTCATTTGCCTCTCTATGTCAGTATTTATTGTAAATTAATGCCTCCTAGGAACTTCAAAAAGGGAAACTGCCAATTCATAGTAAAGCTTTGTTATGATTGCTCAATGTGTCATACTCCTTGATGTCCATAAAAAATCTTCCATAGGATTAATTTTGGTTTGAAAATATGCCACACAGTGCTCTGGTCGGTGGTTCAGTGGTTAGAGTGGCTGAGTGGTAACGCAGTCTTCTTTCGCCACCTGGTGTGGGTCTCAGATATAGCATCTTATTTATTCAAAATACATTTTTATTGGTTTCTGAGAGGGAGGAGAGATAGAAACATCAATGATAAGAGAGAACCATCGATCAACTGTCTCCTGCACACTGCACACTGGGGATTGAGCCCACAACCCAGGCACATGCCCTGGACTGGAATCAAACCTGGGATCTTTCAGTTTGCAGACTGATACTCTATCCACTGAGGCAAACCAGCTAGGGTGGGAATTTTTATTTTAAAAAATGATTTTATGTGAAGAGATGAACTGGGGAATTTATACGCATAACCACTGGACACAGACAATAGTATGTGAAGGCCTGGGGAGGGGGGCGGGCTCCGGATGGAGGGGGTCAATGGGGAAGAAAACAAAGGAAATATCTGTAATACTTTCAATAAAGCTAACTTTAAAAATGATTTTGTTAAACCGTCTACAATTAAATGTACCATTGTGTAATCACTTTAGAAAGCAATAAAAGTTGCCTTCTAATTTAAACGATTATTCTAGCCCTGCTGGCGTTGCTCAGTGGTTGGGTACTGACCTATGAACCAAGTTGCAAGTTTGATCCCCAATGGGGGTTGTGCAGAAGGCAGCTAATCAACGATGTTCTCTCATCATTAATGTTTCTGTCTCTCGCTCCCTTACCCTTCCTTTCTGAAATCAATAAAAACATATTTTTTAAAAAATATATTATTCTATAATTCATTCTGGCTTCATTTAAAAAACACACAGAAGTTTAACAGCATGGGAGTGACCAGGGGAAATGAGCAATGTATTCTTAAGTTTAAATCTCTGAGCTTCGTGAAATTTATTTAGTTAAGGCAGGGATGGGGAATCTTTATTCTGTTAAGGGCCATCTGGATATATAGAACATTGTTGGAGGGCCATACAAAATTACCCACTTAAACATTAGCCTGGTCAAACACCTCATTAACTCACCCCTAAGGCCTTGGCAGGGCCAGACCAAATGATGTTCCACACCTTTGGTTAAGGAATGAGTTATGGACTCAGTTTTTTCCCAGGTGATTAATTGTCCCAACCTCTACCATCCTAAATGTTCATCAATAGGTATCTCATTAAATAAATTAGCTATAGTCACCCACTGGAATACTGTGCAGATGAAAAGAAATGAGGAAGCTTTATGTCATGTGCTGATAGGACAGATGCTCAAAACATATTAGATGAGAAAAGCAAGTTAGGGAACTGTTTGTATGATATGATTTCAATTCAATTTAAAAATAATATATGGGCCTTGAGCAGGTAACTTGGTTGGTTGCAGGTTCAATCCCTGGTCAGGGCACATGTATACATGAATCAATCATAAATGCATAGATAAGTGGAACAACAAATCGATGTTTCTCTCCTTCCTCTCTCTAAAATAAAAAAAAAATAAATGCATGATGTATGTTTCTACTTATCTGCATTCTCATAGTCTTTTTAAAATTTTTTTATTGATTTTATAGAGGAAGGGAGATGGAAACATCGATGATGAGAGAGAACCATTGATTGGCTGCCTCCCTCCCACCCCCTACTGGGGATCAAGCCTGCAACCCCTGGCATGTGCCCTTGACTGGAATCAAACTAGGGACCCTTTGGTCCATAGGACAATGCTCTAACCACTGAGCCAAACCAGCCAGGGCTTGTTGAGTCTTAAAAACTTCTGACAGAGAGAAGTTTAACCATGGTTTAATGGGGAAATGAGAAGGAAGGAAAGAACCACTTGGCTTTTTATTTTATCCCTTTAGTAGTGGTTGAATTCTTTTTCACTATGTGTATTACTTTTGTTATTAAAAAAATAAGTGGGACATTGACTTCTGTGTGTGTGATTCTTGTTTTTTAAAATCAGGTAATCCTTAATTTTTTAAATTTTTCAGGTGATCCTTTAAAATCAAGCAGTTAGTGTCTGTTTTGACTCATTCTCTTTGGTGCCCCCCCTCCCCCAATTTAAGGGCCAAAATGTATTGTGTTGTATGAGTCAGGCACTGTTCCCGCCTGCTTTTCCCCCTAAAGTGTCATTTTGCCAACTCTTCCAGCCCTTCATGTGACATTCCCAGTGATAAACTGGGATCATGCCATCATCAAGGGTCAAGAACATTAGTCAGCCAAATTTGCCAGGAGCGGGTAAGCTGAGCCCTGATGTTAGGGAGAGGTGTCAGGACTCCATGCTTGCTCTAGACGATTCCACCTCCCTCTGGTCAGAGGGAGCAGAAGTCGCAAGAGCCTCTCTTTAAAAGATGCTAGTTCAGTGAAAAGTTGCCTGCTCAAGCCCGAGCAGTCTTTTTCGATTCCTCTCTTTGCAATGCCTAGGGGAAGACTGAGAAAGTGACCATGAGCACACTGAACACTGACTATTTCCTATGGTTATTCCTCGTCTGTTCCTTTCTCATTCTATCCTGAAAGTTTTTTTGGCATCAAACAGCTCTAGGTTTACCTCCATGCCAAACTCAGCTTTGTATGGATTTACCTACCAGAGACTTCTAAACCACATTCCTGAGTGATCTGGGGAGAAAGGAGCGGTGGGCGAGGCAGGAATGGTGGTAGGACTCGCTGTGGAGCCTTTCCTCTAGACCCGCCCCCCTCTCTGTGGGAAGCTGTTTGAGTTGGGTGAAAGCCAATCAGATGCGCTGGCTCAGGGTGTCCTGGCCCAGGAGACAGGGGTTATTTGTGTTCTTTGTCCGCTCTGGGAGGAGGAAAGGGCTTAGAAACAGCGATGGAGCCGAAGGGAAAAGACAGTCAATCAAATCCATGGAGTGAGCTCCTGTTATTAGATCTACAGTCAAAGCCCTGGAGCTCTTCCAACGCGGAGGGTCAAGAAGAGGAGTGGGCGAGGGATTACTGGAAAAAAGCAAGTTCTAGGTTTGACTCAACAGCTGCCTTCTGCATGGTCTGGGGTCAGTCCCTTTCCCTCCCATCTCCTCTTCCTGAAGTCCCCTTCAGCTCTGAAACACAAAACTCCTGCTGTGTGGCTGCTCAGCAGAGAGGAAAGAAGGCTGAGAGGCAACTGGAAGCTCAGAACAGTTCCAAAAGGCTGTTAATGGAGGGAGCCCTCCCTCTGCAATGATAGCAAACAAAAAAACGTGCAGCTTATTCTGGGTGTTGGAAAGGTTCTATGTCTTGATGGGGGAGCGGGGTAATTACATGGCAAGTGCACATGTTAACAGTTACTGAGCTGTGCATTTTGTTGTCTGTAAATTACACCTCTTTAGAAAGGTGGGCTTGACCTCCAATAGGAGTTTAGACTTCAGAAAAAACTTCCTAACAAGAAAGACTCAAAAGAAGTGAATTTCTACCCACATAAGTTCTCTTGAGAACTTTAAGATGATGTACCTCTGCTGAAAGAGGAGATAGGGAAGTAGGGAAAGAGTAGTATGACCACTGTCTTGGAGAGCTTCTCAAAATCCTTCCAGTCTCAGACAGTCCCATACCATGTCCCTTCCCGGGGACAGAAAAATCCTCCTTGCTATCGAATTTCCATCTCCCCTACTGTAATTCAGAACGCACACTCTTCCCTCTCTGGAGCCCAGCCTCACACAAGATCTCTTTAAAGCCATGAAGCTTACAGTATTGAAAGAGACCCCATTTCAACCTTCTCCCTGACCATTCTCTGCCCCTCACCTCATTCTGTTCTCCTTGGGGATGTCAGTTCCCAGGCTAAGCCCACCCCCACCCGGACCCTTTTTCCGGTGGTGTGTGCCAGCCGGTCCTGCATCCCACATCCCCAGCTGTTGACAGTTTTTTGCCATTACCCAGAGGATAAAGAAAGGGCCCCTGTTGTTCAACAATGGGGGAAAGATGGGAACAATGGGAAATTGTGCTTCTGATGGGGTGGGGACAGAGAAGGAAAGGACAGACAGATTGACAGATGGGGAGCCGGACAGAAGGTGTCCGATTTCTTGAAGCAGCTGGTTCCTACCTTGACAGCCTCTTCCCGTAGGCGATGCACACCCAGGCACTGGAGGGCAAAGGTGAGGACTTTGTTGGGAAAGGGGGGTGGAGGGGTGCTCCATTCCCCCACTGTACTTATGGGTTTTCTTAGTTCTGGCCTATTATGGAGTTAGTTCCCATCAAGCCAAGATTGCTGGCCCAGCAGCTCAGCCTGCAGATGAGGCCCATATGGAAGAATGCAGGCATCTGGAGCTTGACGGCTATGGATCTTAAGCCTCATTCCTAGGCCTACTGGTCCAACATCCTCATACCCACCCATCAGTGCCCTTCTCTGGTCCAAGAGCATGATGAACCGGGCACCTCACTCTCTGTACTTTTGCAGGCGGTCATTTCTGGTTGCCTCCTTTTCTTCATACCCCTTAATGGGCCCCTGCCCCATATCCCACATCCATCATCTTCCCATGGGCCCAGGGCAGTGAGCACTGCAGATACAGTGCCTGGTCACAGGGCTGGACCTGGGTCACTCAGCTGGCTCAGTGGAATAATGGGTCATGGAGTTCTTGGACCCTTGGCTTCTTCTGTGAGCTCAAAACTGCAAAAGGCGCGACTGCACTGACCAGATGCCTAAGTCCAGGGCTCTGAGGTGCGTGGGCCTCCCAGGGGCACCCCCTTCACCTGGCACCTCTTCCTCCAGCAGGACCAAAAGCTGCCAGTCACGGCTCCCTCCATCTCTGTGAAAACACCAGCTTGTAACAGGTAGGAGCTGGAGCTGTTGTTGGCCTCTCTCATTCTCTGTAAGGAGTATGAAGATGGGGGTGCACTTGCTCTAAAATGCAGAAATATAGATCAGTCATTAAGAAATTAAGCATCAGCCAGACCTTGATTCAAATCCCAGAAAAATCCCTCCTTTTACAAGCTGTTTGACTCCACTCAGCTTTACTAAAATGCATGCATCCTCGTGTGAGTATATAAAATGGGGTTCAATCAACGCTCCTACCTGGTAGGATTGCTGACAGGTGTAAATATGAAAGTACACATGTAAAGTGCTTAGAACTGTCTCAGGCGCGTGAATGCTAGCTATTACTATTTTTTTAAAATATATTTTATTGATTTTTTACAGAGCAGAAGGGAGAGGGATAGAAAGTCAGAAACATCGATGAGAGAGAAACATCGATCAGCTGCCTCCTGCATGCCCCCTGCTGGGGATGTGCCCGCAGCCAAGGTACATGCCCTTGACCAGAATCGAACCCAGGACCCTTCAGTCCACAGTCCAACGCTCCATCCATGAGCCAAACCAGTTTTGGCAACTAGCTATTACTGTTGGTCTCTTAGTGAGTCCATCCCTACTATCACTCTGCTTACTGGCTTCTCCTGGACTGAACTGGTTCTCTTGCCTGTGTCCCTGTCCCAGATACTTTTCCTATTAGCTGTGGGGAAGTCCTTTCTGTGCCTAACCCCCATTTCTCCTTCTGCAAGGTCGTCTTTTACCTCCATTTGCAGAAAGATGGAGCTCAGGCCCTAAGCTTTCTGGCTCCTCCTCAGTGTTTCCTCTCTCTCACCATGTCCCAGCTCTCCTTCCCCGAAGTCCTGCATACAAGCTCATTCATTAACACACAACACATGTTCACTTAGTACCTACTGTATGCTAGAAACTATGCTGGGAGCTGCAGAAATGAGCAAACACGTACATAGCACTACAACATATCAGGCACTATTTTAAGCAGTTTATGTATGTTATTTTCATCAAATCCTCACAACTACTCAGTAAGGGAGGTGTGCATTATTATCCATATTTTACTAATCAGGACATTGAGTCAAAGAGAAGTTAAGTAACTTGCTCAAAGTCATGCAGTTAGGAAGTGAAGGAATCAGATTTTTACAATGAATAAAACTAGGTTAAGGGGTCCTCATTTAAAAAAATAAATGTCAAGGTGATGAAGAATAGATACATTAAAGGAGAAAAAGAATTACTGAAATAGACATTGTGTTTGAAATCTTTTTTATAACTTTATACTTTATAATTACTGGAAAACTTACTACATATACATATGTATTTCAAATTCACACTGCTGATTTAGCTGCTGCTAAAAGTACTCCTACGGGGGGAAGGGGGATCCCCAATTCAGGGCAGTAGGGGAATCAGACACGTGTGTCACAGTGCACCACAGTGTGGTGAACTGGGGGCGGGGGGAGCGGGCGGGAGGCAGGCGGGAGAAGGGGGAGAGAAAAGGCTTCCCAAAGGTGAGGCCCAAACTGATGTCCGTGAGGAGGTGAGAGTGAACTTGGGCTGTTTTGGAGCCAGAAACCCAACATGTGTGGAATGCAGTGCAGAAGACACAGGTGGCAAAGTGCAGGGAGAGACTGGATCACAGAGCAACTGGGCTTTATTCTCAGGGCAACAGGGAGAGACTGTTTTAAGCAGGACACATTCACTCCGGCTTCAGATGGTAATGAGTGCTGGGAGAGGACAGAGACTGGAGCGGACAATCCAGATGGCAAGACTTGGGAAGTGGCACTTGTGATAAGGGGATAGGCAGAGGACCTGCTGACTGAAGGGATGGGCGAGAGGAAGGATGGGCAGAGGTGGGGGTGTGGTTGCTATGGACCCCCTCCCCCTCCCACTTTCTTTTTGCCATGAACATAAGCCCCTTTTACTGCCCCATGGTTTCCAGCTGGACAGTCCCTCTGAGGAATCCCTGCTGGGAGTTTACCTCCAACCCTGCTTTCCTCACCCTGTCCCCACCTCCTTAGTCCTAAAGAATAGCCCACCCTCTGTGCCTTGTAGACCCAGCTAGGCTGACTCCCCATCATGCAAGGCTGGCTCAGTCTCCCCACACTCTGTCACTTCCTTCTCCTGGGGGCCTTCACCACTGTCCACAAAGCCCTCGGGAACCCAGGTAAGATCTCAGTTCCTGTCCGGAGTCTGGGGGGGGGAGGGGGGCGGGAAGCTGCAGGTGCAGGAAAAGTGGGGAAGGCAGCTGCTGGAGGTACCCAGGGAGTGAGAGTTATTGCTGAGTGGGCGGTGGACGAGAGAATGGGGCCGCCTGGGGAACAGGGTCTGGATGGGCACTTGGCACAGTGGGGGTCAGGGGGTTCCTGCCACTGTGGCCCCCTCTGCTCAGCATCCTACCGGGGCCCCCACTACCTCCTGCCCCCCATCCACGAAGTCATTCACTCTCGTCGTGGCGCCACGACCACGCTGCCCTGCATCCTGGGCACCCTGCCTCCCAGCTACAAGGTTCGCTGGAGCAAAGTGGAGCCAGGGGAGCTCCGGGAAACCTCGATCCTCATCACCAACGGACTGCATGCCCGGAGCTACGGGGCTCTGGAGGGCCGAGCCAGGATGCGGAGGGGGCATCGGCTAGACGCCTCTCTGGTCATCGCGGGCGTGCGCCTGGAGGACGAGGGCCGGTACCGCTGTGAGCTCATCAACGGCATCGAGGACGAGAGTGTGGCCCTGACCCTGCGTCTGGAGGGTGAGGCCTTGGGCTCCAGCCCCTCCTCTCCAGCAGGGGAGAGAAGCGGGGGCGGATTTGGGTATCCCAGGGCTCCTCTCTCAGGATCTCCCCTACGCTCTCGGCTAGACTACCCCGCTTTTTCTTCCCCTTCCCTCGCCTGCCCGCCCTCCTCAGGCTGTCTGCCACCCACAGGTGTGGTGTTTCCGTACCAGCCCCGCCGGGGCAGGTACCAGTTCAATTACTACGAGGCGAAGCAGGCATGCGAGGAGCAGGACGGACGCCTGGCCACCTACGCCCAGCTGTACCAGGGTGAGCGGCCCCGTGCACCGCCTAGTTCCCCTCCGGGCTAACAGGGGCCCCAGCGGAGGTGACCTCCGGGTCGGGCTCCGGCCTGACGCCTCTAATCCCTCGCCTCCCTCCAGCATGGACCGAGGGGCTGGACTGGTGCAACGCGGGCTGGCTGCTCGAGGGATCCGTGCACTACCCTGTGCTTACCGCGCGTGCTCCGTGCGGCGGCCACGGTCGGCCAGGGATCCGCAGCTACGGGCCCCGCGACCGGAAGCGCGACCGCTACGACGCCTTCTGTTTCACCTCCACGCAGGCAGGTGAGGGGTGGGTCGGGGCGAGCGCGCGGCGCCGGGGATGGGGTCTGGCTGATGGGGCGGGGTCTGGCGGACGGGGCGGGGTCTGACGGATGGGGCGGGGCGCCGAAGGCGGGGTCTAGCGGACGGGGCGGGGTCTGACGGATGGGGCGGGGCGAGCGCGCGGCACCGGCGGCGGGGGTGGGGTCTGGTCGATGGGGCGGGGTCTAGAGGACGGGGCGGGGTCTGACGGATGGGGCGGGGCGCCGAAGGCGGGGTCTAGCGGATGGGGCGGGGCGAGCGCGCGGGGGCGGGGTCTGGTAGATGAGGCGGGGAAAGTGAAACCTCTGGGTCACCTGCTGGGTTGTCTCTTCGAGGCCAGGCCCCCGCCTCACTTCGCCTACTCGCTCCAGCCCGCCTCCCGCAACCCCATCCGCACCCCTGCCCATCCCTCCCACCCAGCCCAGCCCGCTTTCCGCAGCCTAGCCCACGACGCTGTATCCCGCATGTCCTGCTCTCGGCCAGTCAGTGACCCGCTCCGTCCCCAGGCCACGTGTTCTTCGTGCCCGGGCGGCTGACCCTGTCTGAAGCCCAGGCGGCGTGCCGGCGGCGCGGGGCCGTGGTGGCGAAGGTCGGGCACCTGTATGCGGCCTGGAAGTTCTCGGGGCTGGACCAGTGCGACGGCGGATGGCTGGCGGACGGCAGCGTGCGCTTCCCCATCACCACACCTCGGCCGCGCTGCGGGGGCCTCCCGGACCCCGGAGTGCGCAGCTTCGGCTTCCCGCAGCCCCAGCAGGCCAACTACGGGACCTACTGCTACTCCGAGTAGGGGCCCACCGCGCCCCCTTCCACCCGAGCGCCAACGCCTGGGAGCCGTGGTGGGATCTCTCGCTGGCCTTCCCCTCGAGCCTCTCCTCCCGCCAGATGAAGAGCAGCCCCTCCTGACCCGCCTTCCGGGACTCCTGGCGGATCGGGTGTCGGGAGGGGCTGTAGCTACGACCCCCGGACCTGCGGATCAGATCAAGGCTCCGTGGCGGTTCGCGTGCCCCCAGCAGACAACTCAGCCGCTGCTAGGGTATGGAGCGGGAGGGGCGCCCAGGGGACAGTAACTGACCTCTGGATACAGCAATAAAATAATGGGAAGTTTTTGTGTTGGACGAAGCTGTAAGCGCAGCGAGAAGTCGAGGGTGAGGGGGGTGAACTCGATAAAGCGTGCTGACTGCGCTTAGGAAGGGCTGCTGCCGCTTAGGGGTGAGCCTGCAGGAGGGGGTGGCGAGGAGAGCACCAAAAAGGCGAGGGAGAGCTGGAGACCCCGTGAGCTTTCCTAGCCTGGTACAGACGCGGAGAACCCGGGGTGTTTCGCCAAGCACCACCAGGGGGCGCCACAAACTCACCTAAGATTACTTCAAATCCGCTAGAAGCGCTCCAACCACACCATAGAACAAATAAAAAAAAGAGACCTAAAAATATTTCTAAATGTGTTTATATCCTGCCAGTCTCCCACGAGGGTTTTCAGGACCACTATTAAAGAAGGGAAAATTATACCGTTGTTACAACTCACAGGAAATCAACCCCATGGAAGGAGGAGGCGGCAAACACACCAGCATGTCCCGCAGGGCTGATACTTGGGGTGATTGGGCATTTGGTTTAGTGCTCACCACCACCATGGCCGCCAGGGAAAAAGGGCAACTGGACCGGAGCACTCTTAATATCTGGCTAAAGGAAGCATACCAGTAACTCTACATACAAACTCGAATGCTATTAATTCATTTTTCATATATAGTATTTCTTAGTTTTTACTGTTCAAGCAATCTGTCTGCACCACAAAAGCCTGGTCTAGAGAATAGTAATGACAGGAGCAAAGGTCATGAACTTTCTAATGGCATTTTATACATGTAAACTTGCATTCCAAGTCGGTTCTTGCTATGATTGTTAAATATAATTTGTGTAAGGGACAGAGAATGATCAAAGAATAGCATTTTCAATAACCCTCAGATAGGAACTGAGGCTCAGTCCTTTGGGAGAATTCTGGAAGACAGTGTGGAACCTGTCTCAGAGAATCCCACTCAAAGGGCAATAGAACTAAAGTATTATTGGGGAACTTCCTGTTGGAAGATTTCGGGTTGTTTCTGGAAGCATTAACCCTCTAGTATTCCAGGCTAGCCCTGTGCTCAAACATGTTCCCACAGGCAGAAAAGAAAAAAGGCGCTCAGGTAGATCACAGATGTTCACCAAGAGTCTTCTTGTAGAGGCGAATGCTGAAGAATGTGGGTCATATCGACAGCCCGTCCTTTGCAGCGCTCAGGGCCATTTGTGGTCCCAAGTTAAGTTCACTTTGTCCCGTCACTGATTCTTCAGTATGGTGGTTGATTACAATTTCTAAATCTTAAAAAACAAAAGTGCCTTACAACAGGAGTGCTAGTAGGACAAACTACAATACCCGTCGCTGCAGTTGGTTCCAAGGCTGTAATCAACATTCAACATCTCCCTCCTCTACAATTAATTCTGTTGGTCTCTGGTGTTTTCTCAGTGGAAAAACCCAGACCTTCATCCGTGAAGGCCTCAGCTTTTCATTGCCATGCCCTTGAGAGACCAACATTGCTGCAATTGCCTGTTCATGATTACCACTGGGCACGGAATAACCAAGACCAATGTCTTTGTCAGTATACATTTTTTGGTCTACTGGCCAATTGGCATGAGCTACCCACCATGACCCAGAGGCTGCTGTTGCCTTGGGTTTAGTGGTACCCTTATTGTGACTCCTGGTAGACACATCTCCCAACCTAGGAACTAGGGCGTCTAATCCTGCAGAGGCTAAATTTATAGGAACAGGAAGCACGAATTCCCCACGTGGATCATGGGACTGATTATGAAGGGGTATTCTACTTCCATACCCTAGTTCCTGACCCATAATTTCTAGCTGTCTGGGATACAGCACCATACAATGGCCACTTGTTCAAAATATACACTGTATTTCTAAGGCCAGTAGTCCAATCCCAAAGGATGTTTCCCCAAGCTGATATATTTCAGAGAGGAAGGGAGAGGGAGAGAGATAGAAATATCAGTGATGAGACAGAATCGTTGATCGGCTGCCTCTTGTACACACCCCCACTGGAGGGGTCAAGCCTGTAACCCAAGTATGTGCCCTGGCCATTGGTTCATAGGTTGATGCTCAACCACTGAGCCAGACCAGCTGCGCCCAAGCGGGTATTCAGATGTGTTGTAAAGAGACCATGCTAGTGGACGATCAGGCTGGCAATTTCAAGGTGATGTGGTGTATCATAGGGCCGATGGAGACTGTGGTCCCGGGCCCATTGTCACATTTCCTTCACTAGTAAAGCAGAGGTGATACTATATGGGATCTCATAAGGCTAAATCATTTCCTTTATGTCCTTGGTTGATGGTGCTGCCCAAGGTGCGTGGGCAGGGAAGGCAAATCCACATCCAGAATATCAATCTCAGGAAAGAGATCGCGCTCTCTCCTCCAGAGTGAATGAGGTACATAGGAGTCACCATGCTGCCCAGTGGCAGGTTGGGCTCCTTAAGGGATGGTACCAAGTTGAAGGTTCGGTGTCTGTCTCTGCCGTGGACGGGCCACACATCTAGCATTATCATCCGCTAGATTAGCCTTGGTGAGAGGGAGCCCTTGCTGCTGAGCCCTCACATAGTCTCCATGTCTACTGCACAGCTACTCCATTCATGGGCCTATTTTGCAAGCCCTGGCACAGGGAGGACAAAGGCTGGCTGTTACCCACTAGAATCCTTCTGTTCCCTTGGCTATTCAATGTCTCCTCTGCAGTGAATGTCCTTTAATGGTACTGCCACAAGATACAATGCCCACTGCTGTAAGTCCGCCCATATAGCTCTTCCCCAGACTTTCTTATCTCCAGTCTTCCGGTCTTACCCTTTCCTGGCCCCTGGCCAATCAACAAAGCCATTTGTCACTGCCCTCAAGTCCCCTCCCTTGGGCAAAGTAGGTGGCCAGTGTATTGCCTGAACCCCCCTGGGGGGATCCTCCCTCACCACTGTCTTTCAAGGGCACCCCTAAGTGGGTCTGTTGTGCGGCAGCAGTCCATGTTTAGCTCACATCAAAATATCAAAATGATCCATCCAAGAAACAGGCCTAGGTTTTTTCCTCCTCTGGAGTATGACCACAGAGAAATCCCATAAAACGATAAGGTGCGCTGAGAGAGAGAGGCATGGGTGCAATAGAGACAAGTAATGTGGGAGCCTGGGCTTCCTGCTCACGCAGCTTGCTTGTGCCCTCTGAGCGTGCTCATTCCCAGTCACAAATGTGCCATTTTGGAATACTGCGCTCACCTACATGTGCTCATGACTTTGTGGGTCTGCAAGTTCCCAGATCTTAATAAATCTGGAAAGTGAGACAGGGAAGAGAAGGAATCTAATAAATAATTGAATAAGTAATCCAAATAATTGAACAGGTTATGACTCTGGGCAGCTGGAGACTGGAGAACTTGCCTCACCTTTCCTGCCCGAAAGGTGAGGGGGCTGGCATTTCACCTACCAACTCACCCTCTGTCACTGGTGGAGCGCTGTCTCCAGAGGCATTAATCCTCTGGTACTTCTGACTCACCAGGCACTTAGGCCAAGCACAGCTCCCCACTCGGAAAAACATCCTCAGCAGTCAGCAGCCTTTGGCTTGTTGAGGTTACTGCTAAGAGGATATGAGCAGGGGCATCCACAGGATCCGCTGTGCCCTATGGATTTCCCAAATCGTGTCCAAAGGTGACCAGTGATTTCATTTGTTAGTAGCATTATGAACTTATTGGCTTTTAAAAAATATATATTTTATTGATTTTTTTACAGAGAGGAAGGGAGAGGGATAAAGTTAGAAACATCAATGAGAGAGAAACATCAATCAGCTGCCTCCTGTACACCCCCTACTGGGGATGTACCTGCAACCAGAATCAAACCTGGGACCCTTGAGTCCTCAGGCCAACGCTCTATCCACCGAGCCAAACCAGTTGGGGCTTATTGACTTTTTATATTATTTGATATGTTTCCATCTCTCACAGTCATTATTCATTTTAATGCTAGTTATTTGGCTAGGGGGAGTATTCTCAAGTTGGCTATTGGGTCCTTTTGACATGAACTTGACCTGAGTACTCAAGTATGAAAAATTATCCTGCTGCAGGCTTGGAATTTCTCCAGAGTTCTGGTTCCTTTTAGTAGAAAGTTCAACTGTATAGTCTGGAGAAAGGCATATTCATTGTTATCAGGTTGTTACTGCTCTGAAATAAACCATATACACAAATAATACTTATAAACTGTTATATATAACTGTTCTCCAGAAAACACACACACACACACACACACACACACACATCATGAGTTCATGCTGTTATGTCTAATTCAGATGAAAGGTTAGCAGTTATTGCTTAACTTTCATTTTCTTTTACACTGCAAATCTTATTCCTTAAAACTATTACTGTAATTATTTGCTTTATCATAATAAATAAAACTTTTCAAAATAGTAATGCCAACATTAAGATTTCTCCATGGCTTTTTGCTCTTAGAAATGTATAGAAAAAATGCTGAGTTTTTTTTTTTTTAAATGCTGAGTTTTATAATCAGAAAATTCTTCTGGGTGGCTTTGCCTCCAACTTCATATACAATTTGGTGCATTTGTTTTAAGTTTTAGATTTTAAGGGCTTGAAGCACTTTTGTTCTTTTAAATTTTAATTTAAAATTAACTTAATTATTTGAATTTAATTTTGTGTTTAATTATATAAAACATTTACAAGGTTCCAACATCAAAACCAAAAAACAAGGTGTCAGTGGCATTTTACAGGTGAAGAAACTGATGCTCAGAGAGGTTAACAGCTGGCCTGGCATCACAGAAAAGTGAATGGTCTTCCCCATCAGGAACCAGAGACAGGACTGCAGGGAGCTGGAGGGAAGGGGCTTTTTGTCAATAAGTAGATTCGGTTGTATTCAGGATGGAGCCTTCTAGTACCTTCAGCTGTTCTTTATGGAAGAGGCTGGTAGTCTCCTCTAAACATAAGAGTTTGTATCCCTCAAAGCGAGGGTCTGTAAGCTCAGGGGACAGTGGCTCCTGCTCATACAGCCGGGATTGTTCAGTCTGTAGGCCCCACCCCCCATTTCCCTTCCCACCCCCATTCTCTTTCAGCTCCAGGAGCCCTTAGAGCTATAGCCAGCCATTCCTGGCCACCCCCTCGCCTAGGCTAGCAGCTCCTGCTTCCTGGCCCCTTTCAGAAGCTATCAAAGCCCCCATTCTCCTAACACAGCTGTGCCAGCGCTCAGCATTGCCCCGTCCTCCCCTTCAGCCCCGCTTGCACGTTCCCAGGTGCCTGTGTGACATGCAGGGCCTCAGAGAGGAACTAAGCTGCCTGGGCCCTCACCCCATGTCTGGGAAAGTGGAAGCAAGTGTTCAAGGAGCTAAGAAGGACAGGCTCTTCCAGTGGCCTTTGTGGTTGGGAATCCAGTGAGAAAGGCCCAAGGCCAACACTGGAGATGGAATGCTCTTAGGATGGGAGAACTTGGACTTGGAGGGGAGATTCTGTTTCCTCAACTTGGGTCTTGACCTCATCTGAAGGGGAGAGGCTGGAGATGGATTGTCTTCATCTGGAGAGACTGGAAAACTCCCCAGGGCTCGGGAGGCTGGGAGGCAAGCCAGCTGGGCTGCACGTGGAAAAGGGAGGAGCGCTCCCCCACTCTCCCTCCTCTCTTGTCTTCTCCCCCCCTCCCAGCTTTCTCTTCCCTGAGAGAGACAGCTCCAGGTCCTGGCAAGGCCGCCTGACCTGGGAGGAGGAGACTTCATTTTGGTCACAGGCAGTCAATTACCTGTCATGTGACCCTAGATAGTCACTTCACCTCTTCGGTCTCAGTTTCTTTATCCGGAAGATACCTAAGGTTACCTGAGACATTCTCCTCCTGTTACTGGGCCAGTGGTTCTACCTGAACGGTGACTTGCCTTCTTCCTGCTTCCGTGGATTCTGTTTGCTTTCAGCCAGGACCTGAGGGTCCTTTCCTGAGACCTAGAAGGGAGGAAGAGCTTGGTTTTTGCTTCTGCTCAGAAGTGAATAGAAGTGGGAGGGTGGTCACGTGGCAATGGGTGAAGATGTAACTAAGGACAGAACTGATCAGAAACTGCCAGTTCAAAGTAGGATTAGACTTCAGTGTGGATTTTTACAGCTGGCAATATTGGGAAAGTCTTTGGGAGGTGTTCATTCCTCCCCTAGGAAATCCTCAAGAAAAGATTTCTCTCTCAAATACTGAGCCCCCATCCCAATCACAGAGGAGTGGCCCACTGACTACCTGGTCAGGAGATCTGGTGGAGATTAGGATGTGAGTGTGTGAGTGTGTGTGTGTGTGTGTGAGAGAGAGAGAGAGAGAGAGACAGAGAGACAGAGACAGAGACAGAGACAGAGAGACAGAGACAAGTAGAGGAAAAGAAGTAGATTTTGCTGACGTGTGGGCCAGGGACTTCCTTCACCCAGCCCAGGGCAGTAGACATCACCCTGCACAGTAGATGTCATCCAGTACAGCAGATGCTGCTACAGAAGCGTTTCAGAGGAACTAAAACCTTTTCAAGGTTTTACCACTGCAAAGGGCAAAACAGTGCCATGACTCAAATCCTGGCTCTCATCAGGATCCTCAGGGCGGCAGCTGCTCTGTTCTCACTCTGCCTGGCTTCCCACTAGGGGTCTCCCTCTTAGAACAGACTGTCTGGTACCAGCCCTTGTCCAGGCCCAGGAGCTGCTGGCCTCAGCCAAGGTTGGACTCCCCCAGGGCACCGAACTGTGCCCACACTTCTAGGGCGCATGAGGGGAGGCAGTGAGGAAGGTCACGTTCCCTGTCTTCCCAGTTCACAGACACGTTTTCTGGAGGCAAAAGCTGTGCTTGCATGGGAGCCTCCACCGGGATTGAATTCCAACCGTTTTGTTGCCTGCCCCCATCGAGCCCCTGGAGGAGGAGAGCCCTGTGGGGTCGGGCTGGGGGTGCACACCACCCTGACACTGTCCTCAGGACGAAGGTCTGAGTGGAGCCAACAGAGGTGCTTGGGCTACCAGGTGCGGATCTGCCCTGAAGGCCTCAGCTCCTTCTCTCCACTGGAGGACTTGGACAGCGTTCCCTCCCAGGCCTAACATAGCGCCTGGTCCACAGTGGGCACGCAGTTAACGTCTATTTAATCAAATCAATAAACGGAGGTTTCCTCCTCCCTAAACCATCCAGCATATTGCTCTGTCCTCTTCATTCACCCCTCCCTGCCTGGGGCCTTTCTCTTACTGAGGGGCTGTACCTCCCTCCCTCCTAGGTCTTCCTGTCCTGTCTCTACAGGAGATAGTCTCTGGGAGTTGCCAGCATTCCTCAAGGCCTGGGGCCATTGGGACAGCCAGTGGAAGGCAGCCCCGATTTCCCACCCAGGAGGGACTTGGGTGCAGGCTAGATGGGAGGGCAGGAACCTGCTCGCAGGCTGTATGTGCATTGCCTGCACTGCACCTCACTTTCTTTGGGCTATCTGGGGGGTGCTGCTGACGATTAAGGGAATTGAAGCCTCAGACAAGCTCTCCTTGATGCAACGGCTGGTATGTGGGGAGAGAACCCGGCGTCTGGCTGTCCTGCCCAGGTCGGTGCCAGGGGCTTTGCCTGGAGTCCCGGAGGGAAAAAAGAGGGGGGAGGGGAGAGAGCCTGGGAAAGAGGAGGGAAGCAGAGGCCCTGGCGCTGGGGGGAGGGTGTCATTGGTATTCTGGGCGCTGAGGAGTCCCCAATGGCTGGGCAGCCGTCAAGGCCCACCTCCTGGCACCAGGCTGCACATTCATCAGGGAGAGCCCTGGCGGGGAGGGGGGGCGGGGGGGGGCTCATTGGTTTGCAAGTTGCTTCACAGTGCCACCTTCCCACCCCCACCCTCCCCCATGTCTAGAGAGTTTCTGACTTGCTTTGCTTTTAACCCATGAATCTGCTGTCTGACCACATCCCTCCAGCTGCCAAATCAGCTCCCCTTCTGTTTGGGGGGTGCGAGCACCACAGGAGACAGAACCCAGCCAGGGAGGTGGCTCGGTCTTCTGCACCTCATCTGGCTTCCAAAGCAGAGCTTCCCTCCCCCATTTCTGTGTGTGTGTGTGTGTGTGTGTGTGAGAGAGAGTGAGAGAGAGAGAGAGAGAGAGAGAGAGATCCTCTAGGAGCAAAACCTCCCCTTTTCTCGTCTTCCCTTGCTCTTCTCTCAAAGGACGAGCCCTCTTCCTCTCCCCTTGACCAGTCCCTCCGGCCGTCTAACTGCCATGCCTCCAGCTGCAGCATCACCCGCTCCCTCCCCGCCCCCCTGCCCGCCCTCCCGCTCCCAGCTCCGGGCTCCCATCCCCACAAGGATGTCCTACTTCACTCGCCCTTGCTCTCTCTGCTGCCGCCCGGAACCGACGCCGAGAAGGCACCGGGTCCCGTGACTTTCCCGAGCCCCCCGTGTTCTGGGCCAGGGGGCGGGGGCCGCCCCGGGGAAGGGCAGGGCGGGCCGGGGGGAAGAAAGGGGGTTTTGTGCGGCGCCGGGCCGGCGCCCTCCTCCGAGCATCCTGCGGGCGCAGCCTCTGCCGGCGCCCGCGCAGTCCCCGCCGCAGGCCCCGCCGCAGCCGCAGGACCGAGCCGTGGAGCCGGCGGAGACCTCCGGAGAAGGCGACAAACTTGGCGGTGCCTCACCCCAGCCCCAGCCCTCGGCCGTACGCCAGGAGGTGAGCGCGACCGCAGCCCGGCCGCGGGGACCCGGGAGGGAGAGAGAGAAGGGGGCGCCCGCCCGCCTCCCAGGACGCGACCCTACTCCGCAGCGCTTGCCTCTGAGGTTCCAGCGCTTCCACCTCGCCGACCCCTGACGCTTTGGTGGGGTCCGCGGTCGGCCCGCCCGTGGCCCTGCAGCGCAGCCCCTGTGCCCTCCCGCTTTCTGCCGCCCGCACCCCCACGGCTGCTGGCTGGAGCACCCGCGGCCCCCGGAGCCCGCAGGCTGATGGGAACGCCCCTCTAGGTTCCCGCGTCCTCCCTGCTGCGCGCTGTCCCCCAGGCTCGTCACGGGGAGTCACCCCCGGCTCCCTTCCCGGGAGGTTCACCTCCCGAAGCCCGCAGGACGGCCGGTAGGAGCCGCTGTAGCGGGCCATCCCGGCGCCCAGGGGGCTGGAATCCCACCCTGCACTGACTTGCGGTGGGTGACCTTGGTCAAGCTGCTTGAGCTCCCGCACCTCGGGTTCCTCATCGGTGCAAAACCTAACCAGCATTTTTCTCCAGGTGAAGGTTATACCGGAGAGGCATTTAGCAAGAGGCCCTCCGTGAGAGCCACTCCTGCCTCCTCCCCAGAGCCGCCAGGAGCTGGAACTCTCTCCCTCCAGGTACGTTCAGAACAGCTCTGCCCACATGGTTCTGAGAGGACCCAGGGATTCGACGCCATCAGTTCTGTCATCATCATTCAGAGCTGGTCACTTTGCCCTGGCTGGCTGGCTCATCTGGTCGAAGCATCATCCCAAGTAACAAAAGGTTGCGGGGCACATACCTAAGTTGTGGGTTCTTTCCCCTGTGGGGGTGTTCAGGAGGCAACCAATCAATGTTTCTCTCTTTCCCTTCCTCTCCCTCTCAAATCAGTGGAAACAGGTCCTTGGGTGAGATTAAAAAAAACCATACCTGCATTACTTCTATTCCAGATAATGCCAGTAAAATCAAGGAATAATTACCCCTAGACCCACCCACAGTATCACCAGTGCCTGTGTTGTTATGACTAACTTTGCCATTGATAAAAGCACCATCTATATTTCAGATTTTATATTAGGAGGAGCTACAATAGCTCACCTGGTAATGTTGCTAAAGAGTATTATTACTTGTGCTTCCAGTCAATAGGACTATTTGTACCGTTACTGCAATTACTCCTGCCCTTTGAAGGTTGGCTGTATTGTGCAGGTTCTTGGTGCTCCCACAGCCACTGAGGGGGTAGCTGAGAGCTTCCCTCCCGTGGAGACCCCAGCTCTGGCCTGTGCAGCCCAGCTGATCCTGCTGAGCATGGGACCTCGGTTCCCATGGAGCAGACCTTGGATGCCAGCTGGTGGGAATTCAGCATGGAGATAGCACGCGCGCGCGCACACACACACACACACACACACACACACACAGCCTGTGAGGGAGATGGAGGACCCTGTTTGGAGAGGAATGATAACGTAACAAGGGGAAAGTTTCCTGAACAGCTTGAGAAACTCCAGACAAAGGCAGAGATCCAGAAGCTGGAGCAGGAGAGAGCTGGAGTGAGGGGCAGTGTGGCATCAGGGAAGGGACAGGAAGCCTGCTGAGCTCTCGAGGTTAGGAATGGAATGGTGTGTCCTGCTCTGGAGGATGAGAAGATGGAGTGGCAGTGGGTGAGTATGTGGGATGGAGAAGGCAAGGCCTGGATCCCTGGGTCTGAGTTTGGTGCTGGATGAGGGATGCCTAAGTTTTCTCAGAATCCTAGCTATCCCAAGAGGGACTAAGGTCCAAGTTTGGTGTGATTGGCAGGTGGGGTGGGGTTGCAGAGCTCTCTGACTGTGAGAAACATACAACCAGGGCCACCCTCTCTGATCGGTGACTCCCATTCCCAGATGTGGGGGTGGGGAACCTTCTATGTCCCAAGACAGCCAGATCCTTAGCCTCAGATATTCTCCCTTCATTCTCCCACCTTCAAAGCAGAGGCAAAGGGGAGGGTGGGGGCTCAGTGGCCCAGGGCATTGGTCCCAAAATGGCTCCAACTATATGGGTTTCTGGGGCACCCATCAGAGAGCCGGGAGCCAGGTCTGTGAGCAGCTCTAACCCAGAGAGAGGGGAGGGAGGGCTCCAGGGAACGCCAAGCCTAGGACCTGGCACAGCTCAAATGCATGGTCAACAGTCTCCTCAGCACCGCAGGCACTGGCTGTGCATCTGAAAAGGTCCCTCCAACCCCAGAAAACAGTCTTCCCAAGATGCCCCCAGGCCCAAAGCCGATCTCAGCACCTCTGATCTGGCCACAGCAAAGGTCAGAGAGATGCCTTGGGCATCTGACCCTTGCCACTCCTCCCCCAGCTCTGACCATGAGGAGATGATGCCGTCGCAGTGAGGAGGGGGCGGGGGGAGCAGAGGCTCACAATGGAGAGGAGGTATCCTCAGGAGACTCTGGGAGAAGACGGGGATTCCTTAGCAGCTCAGGCTCAGGAAAGGGGCACATGTATGAAGGGGGGAAATGTAGGTGGAACAATGGGCCTGAAGTGGGAATGAGGAGCCAGGGAAAAGAGCCTGATCTCCTAAGTCATGCCTCGGCCTAACCTTCACCTCTCCTGCTGCACCATTGGTCAGTTCCATGGCAGACTTGGGTCTTCATGGTCTTCTAAGCCTGATGCTCAAAGTTGACTTTGAACAGCCTTCCCTCCTAGGGGTACATTGGCCTGGTGCCTGACTCTGGGGATTCAAGGTCAGCCCTATCCCTCTCTGGGCCCCATTTCTCAATGTTACAGCCCCAGCCCTCCAGTATGAGAGTATAAGAGCTTTGAGATCTTCAAAAGAATAGTCTGGGTTCTCTCAGAGCTTCTGCTAGCCAAGGAGGGCAAGAGGGAGATAGCCTCTCTCACTTATTCTCACCCACCCCCCTTAGCCCACCTCCCAGCCCAGGGTTAGGGTGGGGGAGGGAGAGGCTGGATGGAGGCCAGACTGGCAGAGACAGGGGCTTTGTCCCAGCTGGTTTCTGAGCCAGGAGATCCGGTGGGAAAGCCTGTGCCAGACAGAAAGGAAAGGCCGGGAGGAAGAAAAGAGAAGGCGGCCAAGGAGGGGGCGGAAGATGCTGGGGAGTAAAGAGAGGGTTTCCTTATCCGTTATGTGGGGTGGAGGGAGGTCAAGGAGGGGCTGCACTGGGGAGAAGTTGTACGTTGCCTGGGTTCAGTCTAGGAGGCCCTCCTGGGGGAGGTCAGGTGGCTACGGTACTCAGGGAGGAGGGGACAAGAAGAGAAGTTGGAGGGGTACAGTGCGAGGAGAAGACTCTGGGTTCAAAGAAGGAGTCTGGCACTGGGAGAGGAAGAGGGAACTCTAAATACAGGCAAATAGTACCCACCATTCATGCTATAGGCTATATGCATTTCTGGAGTCCCTACTGTGTGCTGGACTCTGGGTATTTGCACAGGATTTTTTTTTAGAATATAAAGCATTCTCAAAGCACACAGCTTCATTACAAACTGTGAGGTGGCAGTAATGGTGCTCTTTTACAAGAAAACAAAAGCCCAGGAGGGTGAGGAACTTGCCTTAAGTCATACAGGGAGTTCACTGGCACCGAGGTATTGACTCTGAAGAACACTGAAGAACACCTTTGTGGGGAGACAGGAATCAGGAACAGTCAATGATGAGGCAGAGACAGAGGGCTTCTGGGGCCAGGTGTGAGTCCATGTGGATATGTTAGGGAGCCGAGTTAAGTCCATCCTGAGGTCTAACCCTATCTTTCTTTCTTTTTTTAAATATATTTTTATTGATTTCAGAGAGGAAGGGAAAGGGAAAGATAGAAACATCAATGATAGAATCATTGATTGGCTGCCTCCTGCACGCCCCCTACTGGGGATCGAGTCTGCAACCCAGGCATGTGCCCTTGACCAGAATTGAATCTAGGACCCTTCAGTCCGCAGGCCCATGCTCTATCCACTGAGCCAAACCAGCTAGGGCTGACCCTGTCTTTCTTCCTCAAGTCCTCCCGTCAGTCTGAAGCATGGCCCCACGGTTCCTGTCCCTGCTGGCAGCCCTGACCCTGGCTGGGGTCCCTGAGGCCTTTGCTGGTGCTCTGGAAAGGGACAGCTCAGGTAAGCCACCTGCTTGGGGTCACTTGCTCTGTCTCCTGCCTCTTCCCTATGGTAGGGAATAGCCTCTTGTTCGGCCCTCACCAACCTCTTCCAGCTTGGAGACTCAGGGAGGAGAAGATGGTATTTGGAGGATTATGGAGGAAGGTCTGGGCTGGGAACTTTTGAAAAAGGAGATGAGGTGTGGGTCCCTGTAGGGTGTGGAAACTTGAGGTAGGGCTAGGGAAGGGCACCAGGTGCAAAGTTACCCGCCTCTAGGATGGAGGTGGGGGGCCCTTGGGACCAGGTGGGGGGCTGGGAGGCAGAACAGAGGTGGAGTTGGGAGAGATTCTGAACGGACAGAAGTTTTGAGCACTGGACTGTAGGACCCAGGGGGCGGGGCTAGAAGACTGTGGGTGGAGCCCACAAACCCTGGGGCGGTACTCTGGAGCGGTAGGGAAAAAACACTTAAAAAACATTTTAATAATGTACTAATGTCTTTAACCTGATGTCAAAACTTATGGGTAAGGGTAAGGGTAATGCCTTACGCAGTGATTGGCAAACTCATTAGTCAACAGAGCGGCAAGCCACGGCTCGGGAGCCGCAGTTTGCTGACCACTGGAGGAGCCTTTGGGGATCAGTCTGGGGATAAAGAAGTGGGTTAGCAGTACCCTGGGGACGGTTTAGGAAAACCCAAAGGTGAGGCGAGGGAGCCCAGGGAGCCCCTGGGCAGGGCTCGGAAACCCGGTGAAGCTCCTGCCGCTCCCCCCACAGAGGACCGGGCCTTCCGCGTGCGCATCGCGGGAGCCCCGCCGCTGCAGGGCGTGCTGGGCGGCGCCCTCACCATCCCCTGCCACGTGCACTACTCGCGGCCTCCGCCCAGCCGCCGGGCGGTGCTGGGCTCCCCGCGGGTCAAGTGGACCTTCCTGTCCGGGGGCCGGGAGGCCGAGGTGCTGGTGGCGCGGGGGCTGCGGGTCAAGGTGAGCGAGGCCTACCGGTTCCGCGTGGCGCTGCCTGCCTACCCCGCGTCCCTCACCGACGTCTCCCTGGCGCTGAGTGAGCTGCGGCCCAACGACTCCGGAATCTACCGCTGCGAGGTCCAGCACGGCATAGACGACAGCAGCGATGCTGTGGAGGTCAAGGTCAAAGGTGAGAGACAGGGACAGAGAGCAGTCCCCCAGGGGAGGGGAGGACCCCAGCCCTCAGGGAGCCCACAGTCTGAGCTGGGAAAGGACTGACCAGATTCGGGCTTTTGCTACCGCTCATCTCTCTCGTGGAGGAAATGCTACCTGTGGCCTAACTTAAGCCCCTCATTCCGCAGTGAGTGTAATCTGGGCTTGACCCCGTGCGGACAGATGAATGACAAGCAGAGGGAGGGGAGGTCGGTGTGCAGACGGATCATGGCTCCAGGAGTACTCTCTGCCCCCCAGGGGTCGTCTTTCTCTACCGGGAGGGCTCTGCCCGCTACGCTTTCTCCTTCGCGGCAGCCCAGGAGGCCTGTGCCCGCATTGGAGCCCGCATCGCCACCCCAGAGCAGCTCTATGCGGCCTATCTTGGGGGCTACGAGCAGTGTGACGCTGGCTGGCTGTCCGACCAGACAGTGAGGTAAGCTGGGGCAGAGGACTAGGGGCTTCTAGTCGTCTCTGACGTGTCTGGGGCCTCCGGTTCTGCCAGAGGCTGCCTGCTGCCTCACGTTGGCCACACAGGGCTCCCTGCCTCCAGGAAGGAAGTTGGTCTTCAGAGAATGAGTGAGGATCTGCCCTGGGGGTGTTTGCCTCCCTGCACCCCAGAGCTGGGAGGACAACTGGCTGCACGGAAGGCAATGTGATTGGAAAGGTCACCGTGGGATGGCTCCCTAATGAAGGCGTCTGTCCTCCATCCCCAGGTATCCCATCCAGACTCCGCGAGAGGCCTGTTATGGAGACATGGATGGCTTCCCTGGTGTGCGAAACTATGGCGTGGTGGACCCGAGTGACCTCTATGATGTCTACTGCTATGCTGAAGACCTAAATGGTGATTGGGGATGAGGAGCTCCTAAGGGACAAGCCCCCTGGGGCCTCTGCTGGACCTTATTGCCATGTGTTTAAGGGGGGAACTAGGGGGAAGAAAACAATCGGTGTCCCGCCCTCCAAATACTGTCAGAGAGGCAAGTTCATGGTCAAAGCCTAAGGCATGTGGTAGGAGACTGAGTTTGTGTTTTGACTCTGCTGTTACCTGCTGTGCATCTCTCTGCCTCTTAGCATCTCTAGGCCTTGTTTCCCTTTTTGTGCATGAGGAAGCTGGGCTAGGTTCCTTTGAGCAGTAATATCCATCCTGAGCTTCTATGGAGACTTTGATCCTATGAAGGAGGATAATTGACTGCATGCACAGATAAGGAGAATGAGGCCTAGAGAAGCTTGCCGAGGGTCCCTGTTGGAATCCAGGATAAAAGGGGCTACTACCTGCCTGGTAACCCAGCCTCCTCTGCCCTACCAGGAGAGTTGTTCCTGGGTGCCCCCCCAGACAAGCTGACATTGGAGGAGGCGCGGGCATACTGCCAGGAGCGAGGAGCAGAGATTGCCACCACGGGCCAGCTATATGCAGCCTGGGATGGTGGCTTGGACCGCTGCAGCCCAGGCTGGCTGGCCGATGGCAGTGTGCGCTACCCCATCATCACACCCAGCCAGCGCTGTGGTGGCGGTCTGCCCGGTGTCAAGACTCTCTTCCTCTTCCCCAACCAGACCGGCTTCCCTAACAAGCACAGCCGCTTCAACGTCTATTGCTTCAGAGGTGAGCCCACCCTCCTGCAGGGACTGAGACCAGCCTCACAGACACATCAGCCCTGAAGTCCTACCCCAGCTCTGATCCTCTCAGGACTTTGCCGTCCACCTGAAGGAGGCTTAGGTGATGCTCAGCTTGTCGCTAGGGTTCTAATTCTGGTCACATCCTCTGGTATGGCTATGTGGCCTCAAGGAGTGCTCACGGTATCTTCTCACCTCCCTCCACATCAGTAACCTATGCCTTCTCTTCCAGTTTCAAAACTGCCTCTCCCATTTTGGCCTACCAAATGTGTTTCCATTTCTGGTCGGCTCATTAGCAGAGCAGAGATGACTGACAACCTCTGAATCCAATGAATGATTCGCTCTAGTGAACCAAATGCCCCTAAGAGCCATCAAATGGGTTTCCAGAACCTTTAGCTTGAAGGTGTGATATCTTTAACCACCAAATATTGATGGACAGACACAGGTTCACCCACAGAGAGCAGATCCTTAAGGATAGTTGGATGTAGAGATGGCTTCTTGCCCACATTATGTATTTAGAGATGGGGGGAGCAGTGCCTGGGACTCCCAGAGGCACAGAGTCCAGGCTAAGGGTGACTAAAACTCAGGGAGGAGTTGCTGTTAGGTGTCTGTGTCCTTGATCCAATTGTGAGCCTGTAGTACTGGTACAAGGGCTGGGAGCAGAAATGTGAGAAGAAGGCACAGCTCTTGCCATGGAAGCCCCCAGTCTGAAGGAAGATGAAACAGCTTGCTCTCCACAAGATGGAGACTGAGAGACAAGGATTACTTTCACTGAGACTGATCCCCAGACATGTTTGACCTGGCATGGATGTGGGGATAGATAGGGATGTGAAGCCCATAGGAAGACAGGTCCATCTGAAAGGATTTCCTGGAACATGGGTGGTGGTGGTGGTGGTGGTGGCGGTGGTGGTGATGATGGTGACCATGATGATGACCGCTGGCACTTCTATGCACTAATTATGAGTATGTGTCAAACACATTCTGGGGGGAAATGGAGAGAGGAACTGAATCAGGGGGAGGGAGGAGAGGAGATGACTATGGTTGTGAGCACATGGAGGACAGAGGCACACAGGCACACGTTTGCTGGTCTCGTATTAGCAAGGCTCACTGGAACAGGTGACAAGGACAGGACATGCTGTCCTGTTTCATCTGGCTGAGCACCGATGGCCCTTAGGGCTTTTCTTAGCCCAATTCCACCGTCACCTCATTGGTTTTCTTCCCTAGAGACAAGGTAATCTTTTCTAAAACTGTTATTTGAAGGGAGTAAACCCCGGAGGGTAGGGTGGCTCCTGCCTTTTCGCTCTTGTCTCAGTACTGAGATCCTCAGGTGTTGACTGTTGACTGTTCTTCCTGTCCTGTGCCCTTCAGCTCTCCTGTAGTTATGGCAGCCTGTCCCCTTCCATTTCAAAAGTCTTGGAATGACTGAGCTCCCTCACACCTTGCCCCAAACCCAAGGTGCGGAGGCCATTCTGTCCATCCTACCTCTATCCTTCACTCAAGGGCAGATCTCACCCCTGAGCCTTTCTTTACCATTCCATATAAAGTAGTACTCCCCATCCCATTCCCTTATATGTTAACATTATAATACATGTTTATTTGTTTATTATCTGTGTCTGAAATACAAATTCCCTTGTGGGCAGGAAGCTTGCTATTTTGCTCTTCGCTGTATTCTCGATGCCCTGGGGAATGCTTGGCATGACACACATTGGGCACTTGATTGATGCTTGAGGAACAAGTGATAAGTCCTACATGCTCCTGTGGCCCCGTGGGTGCGCCACGGGGAAAATGAGAGAGAACTGAGAGAATTCCGTGGCTTCTAAGTCTAACCCCAAACCCTCACATGTAGGCTGTGACCTGAGAGGACAGAGACACCTGTTTAACACCCCCAATGGCACTTACCTCCCACAACAGACTCTGCCCAGCTCTCTACCATCCCTGAGGACTCCAACCCATCCTCTGACCCAGCTTCTGATGGACTGGGGGCCATTGTCACAGTGACAGAGACCCTGGAGGAACTTCAGCTACCTCAGGAAGCTGTGGAGAGTGAGTCCCGAGGAGCTATCTACTCCATTCCCATCATAGAGGATGGAGGAGGTGCAAGCTCCACTCCAGAAGACCCAGCAGAGGCCCCTAGGATCCTTCAAGGTAATGCAAATCCCTTATCCTGGAGAGGTCTGCACATGAGATACTGGGGGCATAAGCTCAGCTTGATGCTGGGGTTATGGCGGCAGGACTCTGTCCTGTCCTTTCTCAACAGCTCAGTGGTGCAAGGCATCTTACCTGTTCCTCTTCCAATATTTGCCTTTCCAGAAAATTCCACTCCCAACTCTGGCTGAGTCTAGAGTTGTTTGGACTAAGGCACTTCTCTCTGGAAAGGATGGTCCTCTTTTGTTTGGTCTCTCCTCTCTCTCATCTAGCCAAAGTAGACTAGAAAATTTTAACAGACTATGAGAGGGAGATGCAATGATCATATTTTCTTGGGATAATGATAGCTCACAGAGCCTTCAACACTGCAGCTCCTGTTGCAGTTCTTCTGGTGTGGAGCAAAGACAGCTTCTCCCCAGTCCAGGCTCTTTCCTCTCCCCCAGTCCTTGCCAACCCCTTCCTCTTTTCTATCAACTGACGGGCGCTGTCCCTGGTGCTGAATCATCTGTGCTTTGCCTAGAATTTGAACCCCAATCCATTGTACCTCCCATGGAGTCATCAGAAGAGGAAGGCAAGGCAATCGAAGAAGAAGAGAAATACAAGGATGAGAAAGAGAAGGAGGAGGAAGAAGAGGAGGATGTGGAGGATGAGGACCTGTGGGCCTGGCCCAGCGAGCTCAGCAGCCCGGACCCAGAAGTCCCTCTCCCCAGTGAGCTGGCCCTAGAGAACTCACTCTCCCAGGCATCCCAGCCATCAGCAGTCTTGCACCCTGGTGCATCACCACCTCCCAGAGGAAAGCCAGAGGATACCAGGCCACCAAGTGTCCTAGGACCACCGACGGAGACTCTGCCCACTCCCAGGGAGGAGAACCTGGCTTCACCTTTCACTCCCACTGGGGCAAGAGAGGTGGGGGAAGAGACTGGGGGTCCTGAGCTATTGGGGGTCCCTCGAGGAGAGAGTGAGGAGACAGGGAGCTCCGAGGATGCCCCTGCTCTGCTTCCAGCCACACAGGCCCCTGGGAGTACCAGGGAGCTGGAGGCCCCCTCCAAAGAGAATTCTGGAAGAATTGTCCCAGCAGGGACCTCAGTACAGGCTCAGCCAGTTCTGCCCACTGACAGCACCAGCCATGGTGGAGTGGCCGTGGCCCCCTCAGCAGGTAACTTTGCCCAAAGCTCAGCTTCCCTATTTCTCCTCCTCCTTTTTGTCCCCCTGCAACTCTGAGTCACCTCACCTATAGTCCTTTAACCCACAATTGCCCCAGATCTCCTGTCATTTGCCTTTATTCTCCTACCCACCTCTACCTGTGGGTTTCCTATTTTGGATACCCTATCATGTGACTTCCATCCCAGCTCTCATTCCTCACCCTATGGCCCCCAACACCCTGACCCCCACCATAAGACCCTCGCCGTTTCTAAAATGTGGACCCTATCACCCCAGCTCCATCACTGACTTCCTCAGACTCTTTCCTACTCTGGGGCTCTCTAACTGTGACTCACATCTCACCGACCCCACAGAGCACCCTCATGCCTCATGCACTAGGATGCCCTCATCACCTGTTGCCCTCTTCAAGGCTGGTCTCCTACTGCTCTTCCTGTGTGCCATCCCCTTCAGCCACCTCCCGCTGATATCAGGGAAGCCTGGGACCCCACCCCCACCTCTCACCCTCTGGGGTCCAGGAGACCCTTAATCCCACAGAGCCTTAAGCAACTACTTCTGTGAAGTATTTTTTTTATTTGTTTCATGGAAAACAAGCCTTGGAAATAAATCTCTATTAAACTGCTTTATAACCAAAACTCTGGCACCCTCTGTCTCCACCCCCAGCTGTCTGCCCTTTCCATTCTATAGATCCATGTCATGGGTAACTCTTTGATGCTCCTCTCTCTCTCTCTCTCTCTCTCTCTCTCTCTCTCTCTCTCTCTCTCCATTTCCCTCCCTTCCCCCTTTCTGTCTCTTTGCCTAAACATGTCCAGTCCTAGCCATCTGATAGCCCTTTGCTGTTTTCTCATCCTGTCCTTCTCAGGAATGTTCTGCCTCCACGTTCCTTCCTCATTGCTGAGATCCCAAATTGACTGTGCACATTCCCCAGAAAAGTCCTTGTCCGTCAGTCCGTGCGAACGTTGGGAGGTTTCTCCCTCACTCTTGGGAGGAGAAACCTCCACAGCCTGGAGTGTGTGTATGTGTGCATTTGTATTCATTTCTGGTCCATCTCAATGGCTCCCATATAGAGGCACATATATCGAGTAGTGATGAAAAAGTCCCTCTTAGCCTAGATGTGGTTCCCTGGCATCCAAGTGATCCAGAGCCCATGCCCCACCCCTGCCATCTCAGCAGGGGGACTGTCTCTAACTTCCATCCTACTCCCACAGCCTTCCTGTCCTCCACTAACCCCTACACTAATGATGTCCTCCACCCTTGGGGAGAATGGCTTCACTCTCCCTACACCCAAAGGATGTCAAAGTCCCAAATGCTGGAGAAGACACAGATCAGGAGACAAGGGGAGGGAGGGAATGTAGAGGGTGGGGGAATGGGGAGTGAGCTTCTGGGATCTGAGAGAAGCCCTACCTGCTCAGGGAAGGTTGAGCTTCCCAATGGAGACCCCTACAGAATGCTGGATGCCCTCAGTTCCAGGACCCCCTCTCCTAGATGGCCCAGGGTGGTCTAGGGGCCCCCTATATCATCCAGGCTCACACATTTCAACTGTTGGCTCCCTCCCAGCTGACCTTGGAGTTCAGCGCTGGTGGGGTGGGAGGGGGTTTGGTAGGAAGAGACGCACCTTCTGCAGGGTTTTAGTTGCCCACTTGGAGGTTGAGGAAAGTCTCCTGGCCTGAATGGAAGGAACAATGTTCTGGTCCTTAGAGTAGTTGGCCCAAAAGGCGGAGGAAGGAAGACCGGAAAGTCTCAAGAGGAGTTTTTTCACCCCAATTTGCCTGTCCTGGCTCAGGTTTAGCTGGAGGTAGGGTTAGGGCTGGGGGGTTGGGGGAAACCTATGGTCTGGGTGGGGCATCAGGGACCATGTTTGAGAGTTTCTATCCCCCAGGGTTGGAGGGTTGGAGAGAGGACAACGGGAAGAGCAGGAAAATGTGAGGAATGGGGAGTAGTAGTTCAGGACTCCTACCCTCTGTGGGGCCTGGTGCTTAAAGGGTTAAATAAAACATCTTTCCTCTCCCCCCCCCCCCATACCCTGGGGGGTAAAACTATTGGCAAGGGGAAATGACAGGAGGAATGGTGCTGGAACAGCTGATTCATTTTACCCCAAACAGCTAGATCACCACAGCAAAAATTTTTGAGTCCACTCCAGCTTCTCCTCCCCCCACCTCTTCTCTGATCTTTACCAAGCATTGGGATCTTGGCCCAGAGTAAAGCATGTGAGCCTTGGCCTTGGCTGCTAGGGGTGGATGCTGTGGTGGCTGCGGTCGCCAACCTTTCCGACTTCATAGACTACCAGTAGCCACTGCTGGACTGGAGGTTGGTTTACTGCCCAGGGCTGGGAGCCCTGACCAGTGCCGTCAGGCTGTGGGGTTAGCTTCAGGACCAGAAAGAGCAGAATCTGACAGCTCCTCCAGCACCCAGGTTCAGCCCATGTTAGGCAGCCAGGCACCCCCTACCCCAGCATCCAGAGTACAGAGGAGAAGGCAGCTGGCCTCGCCTGGTGGAGCGGGGTCCAGACAGCAGACTGCGTGCCTTCAGGGAATGTGTTAGTGGAAGGAGACTGGCTGCCTGGAGAAAAGAGAGCCAAACGGAGGGTGTGAGATGGAGCAGAAGGGTTTCTAGGCTAACGAATCTGCAGAAAGCCTGAACTAGAGGGTGAAAGGGAAGCCTGGAAAGGAGGAAGGGGGGTGAGTGGGGCTTAAAGTGAGGAAAGTGTATTGGATCTTCATTCACAGCGCCAGTGGACAGAGGAGGAATGGTTAGCTCCCACCTGAACCCCCCCTCCCTTCCCAAATATCAGATCCCAGTGGCTGTGGGGTTCTCCTCCACTTTCAAGTAGCCCAGAGCTGTTCTGGATCCGACACAGAGACAAGGGGGTGGGGACTAAACTCCTGAAGAGGGAAAACACCTGCCCAATGTCACGCAGCAGAGCTGGGAGTCAGACAAGAGTCCAGGTCTCATGCCCATCTTTCCCCTGTTGGGGTTGGATCCAAGGGCCTTCCTGGCCACTTTCTCCCAGCTCCTGTCAGATTGGCTCACCCTGCCGGGCCTGACAATGGCCAGCACAGAGCCAAACCAGTGCTGACGGGGGTGGGGGGTGGGGGGGGCTCAAGGGGACCCAGAGACTGGAGAAAAATCCAGAATTCAGGCCCAGCTCTAACCAGAGGCAGGTTCCAGGGAGAACGTTGAGAGTGCCGTTTAGCTCCCAGGACAAGGTGGGTGGGGGCTGGGGACCCTCAGGATCTCTCCAGAAGGACTCAAGGCATCAGAGCTGTGCTTCCCTGCTCCCCCCACCTCACTTCTCTCCCCCTCCCAGGTAACTGTGTCCCCAGCCCTTGCCACAATGGTGGCACATGCTTGGAGGAGGAGGAGGGGATCCGATGCCTATGTTTGCCTGGCTATGGGGGGGACCTGTGCGATGTTGGTGAGTGTGTTTGAGGGACTCTGGTGGGGTGGGAGTAGACCTGAAACCTGGACCCTGCCACAACATGCTGGCTCCAGAGGAAGGAGGGAGGGCACTGGATTTGGCTTTGCCATGGATGAATCCCATTTTAGGCAAATCACATAACCTGTCTGATCCCTACCCTCCATTCCCTCATCTGTTCCGTGGAACCACAAATGCCTCTCTCAGGGGTTGTGTGTGAGAGGACTGCTTAGCATGCTTCTGGCATTTGGAGTCAGTGCCTGCCAGTTTCCGTTCTCCTGGGAAGGGGCGAGCCCACGGCTCTTGTTTAGGATGGAGGATTACAGAGACCCAGGCTGGGACTCCAGGTCCTCGCCCTGATCCCTGGAGAAGGGAGGCAGCAAGATCCCCAGCATAGGGCTCCTCCAGGCTCCTCCTTCCCCTCCTCCCTCTGAGCTCTTTGGCCCTGCCCTCCTGCCCCGGCCTCACCCTCTCAGGCTGCGGCAGTTGGACCCCTTGCAGGTGATCAGGCCCCTTGGAGTTCCCGGGTCCCCCTGCCTAAGTCGCCCGCCCTTCTGCGCCCAGGCCTCCGTCTCTGCAGCCCGGGCTGGGACGCCTTCCAGGGCGCCTGCTACAAGCACTTTCCTACGCGGAGGAGCTGGGAGGAGGCGGAGACCCACTGCCGGATGTACGGCGCGCACCTGGCCAGCATCAGCACGCCCGAGGAGCAGCGCTTCGTCAACAGTGGGCTGGGATGGAGGGGGGACCCGGCCACCTGCTGTCACTCACACTCGTTAACCAACTAATGAATGAGCATGTTCATTAGTTAACCCTTATTCCTTAACCCGGGCACTTATCACTTGGTTTACCCCATTCTATTAGTTCACGTTTCCGTTCTCTCCCTCCTTCCCACTCCGCACGTGGGAGGTGGGGCTTCAGGCAGAGGCGGCTGAGGTTGGAGCAGGAAATGTCCCGCATCCGCCCGGCGGGGGGCCAGGGGCCACCCTCAGAGCTCCCTACTCCACCTGCTCTCCCCGACTCTGACCTCACTGCACATTTTTACTCTTTTTCTGGAGCTTCCCCTTTCTAGCCCAGGCCCATGTACCGAGGTTGGAGTGAGGGAAACGCGGAGCCTGGGCGGCGGGAAGGGCTTCTCCGCGGTCACCCACCGACCGCTCGATCCTGGGGGATGGTCGCCCTCTGCTGGCGGCGGAGCTCACTGCAACCCTCTCCCCTGCGGTTCTTCCCCAGATCGATACCGGGAGTACCAGTGGATTGGGCTCAATGACCGGACTATCGAAGGCGATTTCCTGTGGTCAGATGGCGTCCCCCTGGTGAGAGGCTCCCGCTGCCTCTCAAGCTATCTCGGTTGCTTCTTCGAAGCATTTCAGCCTCCACCCCACAGTGACCCCAACCCTCCCTTTCCTTTTTCTGGCTCCTTCCCTTACCCATGCCCACGGTCTCCCTGGGTCCTCCTCCCATCTTTGTGCCTCTCTGGCTTCTCTTCTGGTTGCCACTATCCTTCCTCCCAAAGCCCCTGACCTCTCATCCCCGCTGGGGTCCCCTACTCCCCATCCCCCTAACCCACCCTTTCCTGTGCCCCTGCCACCCCACCACCCCTCCCAGGCCCTCTAGAGGCATTCCTCTCAGTCTCCAGTACCTGAGCTCCTCACCACCTCCTCCACCCCCACCCCCACCCCCACCCCATAGCTCTATGAGAACTGGAACCCTGGGCAGCCCGACAGCTACTTCCTGTCTGGAGAGAACTGCGTGGTCATGGTGTGGCATAATCAGGGACAATGGAGCGATGTGCCTTGCAACTACCACCTGTCCTACACCTGCAAGATGGGGCTGGGTGAGGGCGGACAAGGGAGAGAAGGGGTGGGGGCTCGGGATGCTGGGACTGATGTGCAAATAGAAGGAGGTGCAAAATTGCTCAATCATAAATGGGTCCCAGGCCATGAGCATGGGAGGGATCACAAATTAGATGGGTCCACTCAGAACCCCTGCTCTTTTTGGTATCCGATTGTGGCCCACTCCTCTCCTCCTCATCCCGATTCTGGGAACTGTCACTCCTAGACCCAGGCTCTCGGTTTCTGACTGTTTGCCCTACAGTGTCCTGTGGGTCCCCACCGGAGCTGCCCCTGGCTAAGCTGTTTGGCCGCCTGAGACTGCGCTACGAGGTGGACACAGTGCTTCGTTACCGGTGCCTGGAGGGGCTGGCCCAGCGCAACCAGCCACTGATTCGCTGCCAGGAGAATGGTCGCTGGGAGCCCCCACAGATCTCCTGCGTGCCCCGCAGGCCGGTGAGTCCCAGGAGGAGCAGGTGGGGGCCATTAACTAGCAGGAGCCCTGGGCTCCAATCCTAGCTCTGCCAGTCACCAGCTATGTGACCTTAGAGTCATTACTGCCCCTCTCTGGGACCAAGGGAAGGAAGGCTCTGGGTTCCAGACGCCAGAACATCTGGCCAAGCTCTGGGCCCTTAAGGGCTGAGCCAGGGCAAGTGTTTGATGAGATCAGGCATCAAGGAGCAAGAACACCAGAGGGGGCTCTGAGAAGAGAAGGGGGAAGCGCCCAGGGTGAGGGTGAGTGTGTGTGTGTCTTCCCCAGTCTCGAGCTCTGCGCCCCATGAAGACCCTAGAAGGACATCAGCGGAGGCTACTGGGGCGCTGGACCCCTCCTTCCAGTCCTGTTCCAGCTCCCTAAGAAGCAAGGCCTTGGATACTGCTGCCCCCAGCACTGCCCTCATGCCCCACCATGGGAAGTGACAACATGAGAGGGGTAGAGCTGGGCAACATAAGAGAGGTTGAGTCTAGGGGACAGTGCCCGAAGAGGCTTCTGGAAAATACCTGGGTAGCTGCAGACCAGCCTAGGCCCTTTCACCCCCACACAGAACATAAGGTTTTCCCTCAGGGCTTGAGTTATCCTTAAGTGCCTCAACTGCCCCCTCCTCACCAGCCATCCTCTCCCCTCCAGTCCGGGGGGTGGGGCGGCTCTGTGTCCCCTCATTCTCTAAGAGAATGAGTTTTCAGGATGGCATACATGTAAAACCAGCAGGAAATAAAGCTGCATTTGAGTCCAAGCAAGTCTGATGCTTCTGAGAGAGAGAGAGAGAGAGAGAGAGAGAGAGAGAGAGAGAGAGAGAGGTGGGATTGGGACAAGCCTTACAGGATAAATACATTTTCTGGATTTATTGGTTTCTGAAGATCAGAGAAGTCAGAGGATAGAATAGTGACTAGCACAGAATAACTGCCCAGTAAGTATTTATGGAATGAAGGATCCCACAGGGTTTGGGGGGACAGCCTAAGAGTGTTTGAAAGGAGCTGGAGCCTGGCAGGTGTTGCTCAGTGGTTAAGCATTGACCTATGAACCAGGAGGTGATGGCTGCCTGGTTGCAGGCTCCATCCCCAGTAGGGGGTGTGCAGGAGGCAGCCCACCAGTGATTCTCTCTCATTCCTGGTGTTTCTATCTCTCTCCCTCTCCATCCTCTCTGAAATCAATGAACAGAAAAAAGAAAGAGAGGAGCTGGAGTGCCCAGACAGACCTAGATGAGTGCAGTCTGGGCGGGAGCTGAGTGCCCAGAGAGGAAACAGAGAGGTGTCCCAGTTCTGAGGTTCCTGAGGGGGTTCACTGGGCAGGGGGGATGAGGGTGAAGAGAATGCAGGTCTGGGGTTCAGATCGCAGAATGGCATACTTCTAGCAGAAAAGGCAGAGATGCAGGAATAGGAGCACGTGATCAGAGCGGGAGGAGGGGTCCCCAGTCCTGCTGTGGGCTGGGCTCTGAGGAATGACCTGCAGGTCTCAGAGGCTGTAGGCCAGCAGAAGGCGCTGTGTGCACGTGTGTGAGTGCAGCCAGGCGGGAGAGCCTTAGGATACCGCCAGAGGGCGCTGCGGTGTCACACCCCAACCCCTTCACCCCCAGTTGTCCAGGGTGAGGAAGTCTGGCAGCTGGCTGGAGTGAAGGGTAGGGGGAGGAAGGGGGGTAAGACTTCCGCCTGCCTGAGCTGGCCTGGGGGCTGTGAGTCAGCGGAGGTTGAGCTGGTGAGGTCATTCTGAAAACTGGAGAGAGAATGACCAGCTGTGTGTGTGTGTGTGTGTGTGTGTGTGTGTGTGTGTGTGTGTGTTACACATGATTGCACCTTATGGTAGAGTGTGTGTCAGGATGCCATCTGCTTCCATGATGGGGGTGAATCTTCTTGCTGCAGATCCTCACATTTAACCACACATGTGCAAGTTACTAAAACTGCAAGACACAGAGACAGAGACAGAATCAGAGGAACAGAAGGCTTAGAGGGACAGGGAAAGAACCAGAGTCAGCAAGGCAAGACAGAAAAACAGGCTCCCCTAGGCCACTCCTGCCCAGCTCCTGGACCTTCTCCACTCTGCATACAAACCCCAGCCAGCTGGTCTCTGAGATACCACATCCTTCTCCCCTGTCCCACCTTCTGCCCTCCCCAGACAACCCAGCCTAGCATAGCTAGGGAGTAAGGCTGTTTCTTAAGGAGCCATAGGGAAGAGGATGATGTAGGGACACGAGTAGGGAGCCCCTTCCCTTGTCCTGTATTGGCCTTCAATGGCCGATTTGGGTATGCCATGGAATTTAGCTGGAGTCAGTGGGTCAAGACCAAGGTGAGCCTTGGAACTCAGCACCCCAAGAAGAGAAGGCTGAGAGGGCACAGTGTCTGTCCTTGGGGTCCCAGGGAGGTTCTAAGAACTGTGCCCTCACAGAGGTGGAGTTTAGAAAGCTGGAGTGAGAGGCAGCTTGTGTTCTCCGAGAGACCCTCGTGGTGAGCTGGAAGGGGCTGTGGGGTCTCAGCCCCTTAGTCAACACGTTCTCACTGAATCTCCCCGAATCTCCCCACAGCAGTGGGCAGGGGGAGGCGCAGTCCAGAGGCTGACACAGGGCTGGGACCAGCATCCTTCCCCTCCCCTCCGGACACCTGCTGGGCTGCTTGGGCATGGCGGCCTGGAACGGAAGCCTTCTGGCTTTGTTGGGCTTCCTGGGGAAGGCAGAGCTGGACCAGGGGTGACTCAACACCCTGCGGAGAATCCAGCCCTGGCCCAAGGAGGGGAAATGAGAAAGGGGCCTGTGTTGGCCTGGGGAGAGGGAACTGACCCCTCCTGGAGTGTCAGTCTCTCTCTGGGAAGCTGGAGTAGGGGTACCCCTGTATCTGCCTCTGCCTCCAGGACACAGCACAGACCTGCGAGCCCCTGGCTGTGGTTAACCCCTCAGCCTTTCATACATGTCTAAAGTGAGGTTCCCCCCAGGGTCCCCTGGGGATGAAGAACAAAAGGGAGGTCAGAGAGCACACTGGAATGAATGGAGGGGGAGGGCCAGCCTGGGTGGAAGGCAGAGGAGCCCGAGAGCCCAGTGACCTGGGCCTGCCACGGTCCTCGGCTGCTAGGGTCCCCAGCTTCCCCCCAGGCTGTTCTGACACACACCCGTCACCTTATTCCTTCCCACCTCCCCACCCTACACCACCCTGATTTCACTGGGGCCTTTGTCCCAGCCCAGAGGCTGTCTGTGGGCTGCCCCGTGCATGCGGGAGGAAAAGAGCCCCATTGTCCTGCCTGCCTGCGGTGACACAGCAGCTCCCAAAGACTTCCAGAAATGCTCCGCCCGTCAGACCCCGTGGGGGAGGGTTTCCATGGGGCTGCAGTCAGACTGAGGTCCTCCCTGTGACCTAGCCGCCACCTTGCCTGCTCCCAGCAACCTCTTTCCTCCTGGGGAGGAAAAACAAAAAGATTCAGGGCAGAGCACAAGGAAGGGCTTGGGAAGGAGAAGAGGAAAAAAGAGGGAGAAGGAAGAGGATGTGAGAAAATCCCCTGTGAGAGACTGGACTCTGCTTAATCGCCTGGTGGGTGCTCTGTGGCCCCTGTGTTTAGTTCCGAGGGATCCTTCCTTAGTCTCTAGGTAGCTTGTGAATGAGGGAAGGCTATTGGCCACTTTGGACTGGAACCCCTAAGAGGAGCACCCACAGCCACTTGGCCCATGTTCTATGGACTGGCATCTGGGGACTCTTGTATCCCTGAAAGGACTGTCTCCTGCTGCCTCAGAGGTTCCCCATCGCAGCGAGTTGGAGCTCTGACATACAACTTCCTGACAAAGGACGTGAGCAGGGAAGGAAGAGATCCAGGAGACACCAAGTGATTTGGGAGTTGCAAGAGACCAGAGAGGAGAGAGAAAAGTAGGTGGAGGACAGAGGAGAGGTGATGGGGAAGGAGAGAGTGGAGAGGGAGGCTGTCAGGGAGGAGTGTTCTCCTTAGCAGGGAGGATGGGGTCCCAGGAGAGGACCACGCCAGCTGGGCATCACCTGACCGCTGAAGTCTCCCAGCCACCCTTCCTGGGACCCTGTGGCTCCGGCTTAGCAGCAGCTGAGCCCTCAGCTGCTGGGACGTGGTTCCTCGACAGTGGCCCCCTGGCTCCTGCCTCCGTTTATTTCTGGAGTCACAGCTGAGTCATGGGCATGGGGAGGGTGAATGGGGCTGGAGGGAGGGGACTTTGAAGCTGGGAGAGGAGTGCTCGCTTCAGCAACACATATACTGAAGCTGGGAGAGGAGGAGACTTAGGGGGAGAGGGCTCTAGGACTGGGACTCTGGTGCCAGAGGCCCACCCCTTTGGGGCAAGTGGGATTGGTGCTACAGCATCCAGGACAGGTGTTCGGTCATAGGAGAGACATCACATTGGAGAACCTGGAATAATGGGCTTGGGGAAGAACTGGGGAGCAGGAGGCAGAGTCTACTGCTCCTGAAATATTGGCAAAGGGGCAAGCTTGACCTGGTGTTAGGGTGCTGGGTTAGAAAGAGAGATAGGGGCCAGTGTGTGTGGCTCAATGGTTGAGGGTCGACCTAGGAACCAGGAGGTCAGAGTTCCATTCCCGGTCAGGGCACACGCCCGGCTTGTGGGCTTGATCCCCAGTGTGGGGCTTGTAGCCAATCAGTGATTCTCTCTCATCATTGATGTTTCTATCTCCCTCTCCCTTTCTCTCTGAAATCAATCTGAAAAAAAATTTTTTTAAGAAAGAGGGGCCCTAACTGATTTGGCTCAGTGGATAGAGTGTCGGCCTGTGGACTGAAGGGTCCCAGGTTTGATTCCAGTCAAGAGTATGTACCTTGGTTGCGGGCACATCCCCAGTAGGGAGTGCGTAGGAAGCAGCTGATTGATGTTCCGAACTCTCTACCCTGTAAAAAATTAATAAAATATATTTTAAAAAGAAAGAAGGAGAGGGAATGGGGCCCCCAGGGTGGAGGAAAGCATGTGAGATCTCAGAGCGCTCCTCTGCTCTCCACTGCAGCCTCTGAGCCCTCACAGAGGCCGTTCGGTCTCTCTTCTCGCCCCCATTGCCCCCGAGCCCGTCGTCCCTTCCCCGATTGGGTGTCGAGACTCTCCTCCTACCTTTCTAAGAGTGGGGGGGGGGGGCTATGAAGACCCATCCTGCTGCAGGCCCCTCCTGGAACTTAGCCCCCCCCCCCCCCATGGGACACAGGACACAGGAGCCTGTCCCCAGCCCAGAGCCCTCTGGGTTTCCTGAGCTTGGGTGGCTTGGTCTACATCCCCTCCCCTCTCTCTGGGCAGCCTCAGAGGGCACATTCCAGCTGAAATTAAATCACATTCCTCCTTCCCTGCCTAGCAAAGATGGCATTGCTGACAGCAGCTGTGACACCACAGGGTCAAGTGGCAGCAGCTGGTTCCCCAAAGAGGGGCTGCGAAGGGGGAGCTGAGGAACCAGGGCGTCTGGAAGGAATGAATGAGTCTGCTCTCAAGAGATCAGAGCAAGTGAGGCAGACCCTGCCGCAGAAGGGACAGCGGTGGGACCACAGGGTGTCAGAGCTGTCCGGAGCTTCAGAGGGTGGGACTGTGGGAAAACCAGGGTCCCCAGCACTACCTGGAAGGACGCCCTCTCCCCAGCCCTGAACTGGGCTCCCACATCAGACATGAAGGCGTAGGGGCCCTTTAAGAGGCCCCACGCTGAGCTCCTTGGCTGCAGCCCAAAGTCTCAGCCTTTGATTTCCTCTGAGACTCTGGCAGCCACAGGGACAACAGGGACAGCATCGGGCTGGGCTGGAGGGAGAGCTCAGCCCTGACCTCACCCTCCACGGCCCTCGGCCTGCACAGCCTTATAAGGAAGTGCCCCAAACAAATGAGGAAGCCACCTGGGGGGGCCCACCCAGCCCCCACCCCACTCAGAGGCTATGTTTACCCAGAGGAGGCCCAGAATAACCTCCCACTTGTCCTGCTGGTGGGGGGAGGGCGCAGCTTCTTCATTCCCTCTTTGGAGGGGACCCCACCCTCCAAAGGGCTTCCTGTTGTCAGAGTTCATCAATCACTCATTCTTTCATTAGTTCATTTATCCAATCCAAAGTCACTGAACACCCCGGGCCCCCAGACACTGGGCTGGACAAAGGCCTTGCCTTCTACAATGACAGGGTCCCCCCAAGTGCCTTCGTCCCCTGGTCCTCCTATTCTCTAGTCTCTCCTCCCGCCCCTGCTCAGTGTCTCCTCTCTGCCAGGAGTTCCCTGGGGGCTCCGTCTGGGTGATCTCTAAGCCAACAACCCTCCAATTCTTGTCTCCAGCCTGGTCCTCTCTCCTGAGCATTAACACCCACCCCACCCCCCGCCCCCCGCCCAGCAGCCTCTCTTGGCGCTCACTATTTCCTGCTGGATTCTTCAGCTCAGAGATGGGACCACTGTCTCCCAGCCGCCCAGGCTAACACCCTGGGAGCCTCGGCTGCCATATCTCCAATCCTCCCACACAGATCACAGGTCCCGAGACTCTGCTGCCCTCTGCGCCTCCTTTCCACCCCCTCCCCGCCCACCACCATCTCCCCCGCCTGGACTCCTGCAGTGGCCATGCTCACAGCAGCCAGGTTTTATTTAAAATGCAAACCTGGCTGAAACCAGTTTGGCTCAATGGATAGAGCATCGGCCTGAGTCCTGAAAAGTCCCAGGTTCTATTCCGGTCAAGGGCATGTGCCTTGGTTGCCGGCACATCCCTGGTGGCGGGGGTGGGGGGGTGGGGGGGGGGGGTGCAGGAGGCGGCGGATCGATGTTTCTGACTTTCTGTCCCTCTCCCTTCCTCTCTATAAAAAATCAACAAAATATATTTTAGAAAATAAATGAAATGAAAACCTGGCTCTGGCCAGTGTGCTCAACTAGCTGGGCATCGTCCAGTGCACATGCCCGGGTTGCAGGCTCTGTGCCCGATAGGGGGATCCATGTTTCACTTTCACATCTATGTTCTTTCTCTCTCTCTCCCTCCCCCCTCTCTGAAATCAATATATATATATAAAGAATCAGCCAGTTTGGGTAACTCTGTGGGGGACCAGGGACCTGGGTGTGGGACAGGATGTTCACCCAGGCACAGAGGAGGACTGCTCTTGGCCTCTGTCCTTGGTCCCTTGCCCGGGCGGGGGTGCCCAAGGGCCTGGGGAGAGCAGGAACAGGGCTCCTGTGTCACACCAGAGGGTCAGGGAGTGGGTCTTCCTTGCCCGCCAGCCTGGCAGGGTCACACAGGGCCTGGTTAGTGGGGAGTCCAGGAAGGAGGGTATAGGCTTGGGCTGCCGGAAGGGGAGACAGAGTCTTACACCCCGAGGGCAGGGTGGACTGTGAAATGGGGGCCTGAGTGCTCGAGACAGAGACTCCTAGATGGCGAAGGAGAAAAGCAGGGGCAGAGAGACCAACAGTGGAGTTCTGTCAGGGGGCCGCCCGCCCACCCCGCCTTGGCCAGAGGGCATGTGTGGGGGCCAGATGGGCTGAGCCTTCATCCTGTCATCTTTCCCAGGCCCTCAGCCTGTTCCCAGACTTGAGATTGTCTCCAAATACGGAACATTTGTTTGGCAGCCCCTATCTGCCCCCTCACCAAGTGTATTTGTTTAGAGGTGTCGCCAGATTTCCCTTCCCCGGTGCGCTGAGCTGGGGAGGGCTTCTATTGGGGTATCTTGACTTCAAGGCCTCAGGCCCCACCTAATCCAGGAGCCTCTTGTCTCTCCCTGCCCTGTACAGGGACCCTGGAAAGGGGTGGAGAGAAGCCGTGGCTGTGCCCCTCACGCTTTGTCCACCCCGGTCATCCACACAGCCCCTAGCTCTTCTGCTCAGCCCTGCCACGTCAGCGTCTCCCCTTCTCACGTCTGGCTTGTGTTTCCTGCTTCAGCCTGTGAGAAAAGAGCTGCTAAAGGTCAGAGCTGCAGCCCTCGGGCTTCCCCTGGCCTTTCTCCTGCTTTTCCTGCATTGGGAGGCCCCCCAAGTCACACAGCCCAGGGCCCCTCTTGTGTGGCGGAGTCCGAGATCCAGAGAATAAACACCAACCGGAGACCGCAAGCCCCTGGGGGGCAGAATAGGCCTCCCCCTTCCCTCACCCCCCTCTGACCCAGCCAGGCCATGCAGACATCACAGGCCAGACAGCTGTTTGGGTTTGGGGGCAAAGGGGCTTATTATGCTGGCGGCACTGAGGGGCCGGAGGGGGGGAGGACAGGCAAGAGTGGGGGCGGCACCAGTCCTATTCCCTGTAATCAGCCTGGTGGCAGAGATGATGACAGCCTGCGTGCTCAGCACTGAGGTCACCTGGATCGGGACCCCCCAGCCCTCCCCAAGGCCCTAGCGCTGCTGCCTGCAGCCTTAGTCTGTCTGCACTGCTGCACCCTCAGGAAACAGCCCCTCCCCAACACCAGCACCTCCTAATGCTTCCCGGTCTCCCCAGCTCCTGTGCTGAGGACTCCCTGAATTGGGGAAGAAAGAGTCCAGACTTTGTAGGTGGAAGCATTACTTTATTCAAGCAGGGATGAGTCAGAGAGGGCAGGGCAGTTACACAGGACAGGAATATGGGGGGTCAGGATATAGGAGTACCCCCTTTCTGACTGGACATCCCATGAGGGTACAGTGAGGACGGACAGGGCTGGTGAACCCCCCCCCACCCCCACCCACCCCCCACAGAGATGACCACAGCCACCTTCTTCTTGGAGAAGCCACTGGGCCCCAGGCCTTTTCCAGCCGAAAGGATGGAAGGAAAGGGCGTGCAAGAAAAGGGACCTAGTCCTATTGGGATTCCGTTGGCTTACACCTCACAGGACAGTGCAGGCATGATGTCCATGCTGCAGGGCCTGAGAGGCTGGTTTCCATTCCTGGAGCCTCCGTTTTCGGAACAAGTAGGTCCCCTTCCCGCACCTCATTTCTCATCGGCCAGCCAGGCCTCGGGGGCAGAAACCACAGGTTGGGGAGTCATAAGTTAAGGCGCTGGCCCTGAGCAGGGAGAGGGCCTGGGGCCATGTCCCCACTCCAGTCCTAAGTGCAGGAAGAGCACCGTCTCTAATCTTCCCCTGAGGACCAGGAGTCCCCATCTCCTTCCCTCTGAGTGAACTGTAGGAACTGGCCTGGGTCCAGATGGAGAGAAGGCCCTGCCCAAGGGGTCTTCAGGGCGCTCCCCTCCTCCTCCTCCAAAGGCTTTCCTTGGTCCCCCTCAAGGGCCCCCAGTTTTCTCTGCCCTGCTCCTTCAGACTGCCCCACCCCATTCACCAACCCCCCATTCACATGCTCCAACTCATTCTTCAAGCTGGGGCCTTGGCCATTGACACCAGGGGTATCCTCTGTCCCACCGAGGGTCCCCAGAAGGCCTGGAACTTGGTCCTCCCTCTCTAAGGGAGCATCCTCAGACTCCTCCTCTGAGCCAGAGAGCTCAGTGCTGTCTTGGGACTCAGTCTCCTGGGCAGTCATAAGGGGATCAGCTGCTGCACCCCTCAAGCCATCATCCCAGGGGATGCTGACACCCACAGTTTCTGACCCCAAGAGGTTCTCCCTCTGAGGGCTGCTTATGGCTGGAAGGCTGTCAACAGAGGGCCCTGGCCCCCACTGCCCACCCCCTGGCTCCTTCTGCTCCTCTTCTTCCTCCTCTTCTCCCTCCTCCCCACTCTCTTCCTCATCTGCAAACCCATCAGACTCCCCATCCTGACCCCAAGCTGCAGGCTCCAGTAGCCCCTGGGACACCCGGCTCAGAGGTTCCATCAATTCCCCGGCGTCCCCATGAAGGACAGAAACCTCAGTCCCCACATTGTCCTCAAATTCCTCTGATAGGTCAGAGTCCTGGCCACATTCCTCCTCCTCCTCATCTCCCCTTTCCTCCTCTTCCCCTTCTTCCTCCTCCTCCTCTTCCTCCTCCTCCTCTTCTTCCTCCTCTGGGTGGCCCCCATGGCCCTCAGGGGTCAGGACAGCAAAATCACATCCCTCCTTTCCGGCCTCCCCTTGAGGAGAGGGCCTCTGCTCTGCACCGAGGTCCCACTTGGCCGAGGCAGGGGAGCTGAGACACAGGGCCAGGGGTGTGGAGTCAGGAAGGGTCTCGCCCAGCTCATCAGCCTCGCTCTCATCTCTGCTCTCTTCCTCCTCATCTTGGAGGCCCTCGGGGAGTCCACCAGGACCCAACTCCTCCTTCTCACCCTCCACCTTTTCCAGGGCCACAGCCCTGCCCTCCAGCCCCCAGCTAGCCTCCTGGTTTCCCTCTGCTAGGGGCTGGGGCCCAGGGGCAGCTTCAGGGGTTGGAGTGAGTGACAAGGGCTCAGTGGACCTTGGGCTGGAGGACCCCACTACTGGTTCTGCATCCTTCTCAGCTTCCTCTGACCCCAGGAGCCTGGGCTGAGGGGTATCACTTGCTTCATGGCACAAGGTCTCAGCAGGGAGCACCTCGTCTTCTCCCGAGGGCACCTCAGGCTCCAACTCCTCCCCAGCCCCAGGAGACTCCAGAGAGTCTCCACTCTTCCTGGGCAAAATGGAAATCTCTGACTCCAGAGCAGCTGCCTCTTCTAGGTCCCTTTCAGGCCCTTCCAAGCCCTGCACACTCTTTGCCTCCAAACTTTCTTCCCCCAGGAGTGGCTCCATCACCTCCTCTCTGGCCAGGTGGCCTGGATCCTCCAACCCTACTATCTTCTGCTCCAGTCCCTGCTCAGCTCCTGAAGCAGACTCACCCATGGCTGCCTCCAACCCCAAGGTGACCTCTGGGGAAGCTTGACCACCCCCTCGGGCCTTATTCTCATTTTCCAATACTGGCTCTGTCCCCTCTGACATTCCCCAGGGAGCATGAAGGCCTTGGGCCCCCATGTTCTCTGGCTGCCCTTCAGGTTGCTGAAGGCCCTCAGCAGCTGCCTCCCCACTGGTGCCCTCAGCTGGAGCTCTCTGCTCTTTGGGCTCAGGACTCCCTGGGTGCCCCTCACCTGTGCTCCAGGCTCCTCCTACGACAGTCAACTGCAGTTCTCTCTCCGCTGCAGATCTCTCCTTTCCATCACATTCCCTCAGGTCCAGTTCTGCCTCATCCTCATCATCCACTCCAGCCCTCCCAGAGGGCGTTTCCTGGTCCAGTTCTTGGCCCCTCCCCACCATATCTTCCCCCCTTTGCTGTTCTGCAGACAATAGCAGCTCCTGTCCCTCCTCTTCCAGACACCTCAGCAACTCTTGATTCTCTCCCTTCTCCAAGTTCTCTTTCTCCTCCAGATACTTTTGACTTTCCTTGTCTACCTCTTCCAGAGATCTCAAATTTTCTAGGTCCCATTCTCCCAGAGGTCTCAATGATTCTTGATTCTCCTTTTCCAGGGACTTCAATGACTCTTGGTTCTCTTCCACAGACCCCAGCGATTCTTGAATTTCCTTTTCTAGAGGATTCGTTGTCTCACGATTCATTTCTTCCAGAGACCACAATGGCCCTTGAATTTCTATAGACTTTAATATTTCTAGATCTTCTCCTGCAGACTTTAGGGGTTCTAGATTCTCTGTTTCTAAAGACCTTACTGCCTCTATACTCTCTTCGTTTAGGGACCTTAATAACTCTTGATTCTCTTCTTTAAAAGGTCTACATATCCCCTGGTCTTTTCCAAGAGACTTCACCTTTTCCAGAGGTCTCAATGTCATTTGGTCTTCTTCTCCTAGAGACTCCAGTGGTTGTCGAGTCTCTTTTTCTAGAGGTCTCGGTGTCTCGTGGTCCTCTTCTTCTAGAGACCTCAGTGGTTCCTGGCTCTCTTTTTCTAGAGATCTCAAGGACCCTTGATTCTCTTCTAGAGACTTCGGAGACTCAGGGTTTTCTTTTTCTAGAGTTCTCAGTGCTTTCTGGTCATCTTCTTCCATAGACCTTGGTGGTTCTTGATTCTGTTTTTCTAGAACTCTCAAGGACTCATAGTTTTCCCCTTCTAGAGATTTCACTAATTCTTGACTTTCCTTCCCTGGATATAAAAATGTCTCTAGATTATCTTCAAGAGACTTCATTAGTTCTTGATTCTCTTTTTCTAGAGATTGCAATGTCTGAAAGTCCTCTTTTTCTATAGGCTTAAATAGTTCTAGAGTCTCTTTTTCTAGAGTTCTCACTACCTCCATGTCCTTTTCTTCTAAAGACGTCAGTAGCTCTTGATTCTCCTTCCCTAGAGGCCTGAGTGTCTCTTGGCTCTGTTTTTCCAGAAACATCAGTGGCTCTTGACCTTCCTCTTCCAGAGACTTCAGAGTTTCTTTTTCCAAAGGAGTCTGGGAGCCCTGGAATTCCTTCCTGTCCAGATCCCCCTCTTCTTGCTGTGTTTGCTGCTGCAGGCTGCTTACCACTTTGACCTCTATGGCTACTTCTTTCTCTGCCAGTTCCCCTTCATCTTCCTTCTGAAATCTGCTGGACACTCTAGTCTCACTGGGTTCTCCTTCTTTGGCCTCTAAACTGGGGTGGTCAGGGCTGAGGGGTGGGGCCAAGGAGGCATGATCCTCAGGGGACGGGCCTGTACTGGCCTTTAGCTGCTGGCCCCCAAGCTGCTCTGGTCCTGGCAGGAGGCTGGCAGGCATGGCTACATTGCCTTCGGCTCTCACGGCCTGTGGAAACTGTTGCCGCCCAACCTCTGGCTGGAGCACAGAGAGAGGGGCATCCTGGGCCCTGATCTCTCCATCTGTAGCAGGGCAGGGAGCCTGAGTTGTGGGTGGGATAGGGGTGCTGGCCAAGGTGGGGGTACGAGCCTGGAGGAATTCCTGGCTCTTCAGAAAGGCTGGAACAGGTGTCTGAAGAGTATCAGGTAAGGGCAAGGAGAGGGGAGCAGGGCTGAGGACAGAGAGCAGAGGTCCCAGACGCTGGCCCTCTGGAGTACCAGGAAAATGAAGCTCCAGCTTGGGGTCTGGAAAGATGGAGGAAAAGAAACAGTGTCAGTATGTACTGGCAGGGGCGGGTGGGGCCACAGAGCAGTTACCATTTCTGGCAAGAGTGTCCATGGGCCCCATCCTTGCCTCCTACTGTATGGGCTGTTGGGAGCCAAGGAGTCAAGACTTAGACTGGTGCCTCTCAAGAAAGGAATTGCTCTGGGGTATGAAAAGCAAAAAAGGGTAGAGTTTCGAGGAGGGGGAACCTAGCCCCTGAGCTTACCCTGGAAGCTGAAGGAAGCCTTGGAACCGCCACCAGGTATCTGCAGTCGGGAGTTCTCAGCCTCTAGGAGGGTCCTGGGGGATGAGGGAGGGAAAGCTGGGTCAGTCCTCTGTCCACAGGCCAGTAGGCAAACCAGCCAGAAAATAAAAAGAAAACAAAACCCTAACATTGCAGGCTTCCTTTTCATTTTTAGCACTATCACATGAAAGCTGCAGGTGGGGTGATACATTAAATCACATAATCACATAACCAGATATCACACACTTGGTCACAGAGCATCACACACATTTGAGACACACAAGCAGATTCCCACACAGCAGACACAATGTACACCCCCCCACATATAGCTTAGACCAGTCTCCCCTCCCCACCCCAGGCTAATGACCTCATCCTCTGTGTGTGGTGCCCATTCTCATGCTAATGGAGCCATTGTCCACACCACCATCTGGAGGGTCTGAGGAGGGGCTGGGCGGGGGGGGGGGGGGGGGGGGGGAGTGGGAATTCTCAGGCTGTTCCCATGGGATAGGCTCCTTCCTCCCACCCCAGGGCCCCAGGAGCTAGTCACAGAAAGAAATAAAAGAATTCTTCTAAATCCTTCTCAGGCCTCCAAACCTCAGAGGTTAAGCCTTCCCCAGACCCTTTCCCTCGGTGATTTGATTAGGGTTAAGGCCCTCATCCTGGGATCTCTAAGTGCTCTGGGTCCCAAGCCTCTCCAGGCAGTGGAGGTCTCTGTGCTCATGCCCTTGCCTCAATACCCCCACGGGGACCGAGGAGAGACCAACAGGAGGGGGAAACAATCAATTCGACAGGTTATGCTGAACATCCGCTCTCAGCTCCTCCATCATGATCTCTGAGTCCAGTTAGCACTATCTGCAGTCTCACCTCCATCCTTCCCCTTGCAGCATCCGGCGCTCTGAGCTCACGCAAAGGCTCCCTTCCTCATCCCTGGCTCCTCACTGACCTTCCTTTCTGGGCCCTGCTTCCTTTCCCTTCCAGAACCTGTCCTAGGACCCCTGCCTTTGTTTGTCTGTGGACTCTGGGGGACTGTCTTCATAGGTTGTCTAACTCTGGCCCTCCTGGTGGGCTTGTTATACGAAGCCTTTCCTGGTAGCAAAGCCCCTTCCTCAGGCTCTGTCACTGAACCCTCAGCCAACCAGGTCAGTGTCCAGGAAGAGGTTGTGAGCTTATCCAAGGCCCCACAGCCAGAGAAGCAGCACCTCCTCAGCCTCAGCCTTTCCTGGGCCAGGAAGTGTGGCCAGCAGAAGGGCTGGGTAAGGCCCAGGGACTAGGATTTGAGAGTAGTCAGGCCCCATGCCATTCAGGATGGAAGGGACCTTGGAGGTCACCCAGCCCATCTTCCATCTTCCAGTCAAGGGGACTTGCCAGTGCAAACCAGTGCCACCTAACCACTCCTCCAGGTCCTCCTTTCTGAGGTTGCCCAAGAAACTTACCTCCTTCGTGTGAGAATACACACAGACAGGGCTTTTCAGCCCCCTGGGGCAAGAGTCTGGATGCAGATGGCCCACATGTCCCCAGCCCTCTCTCCTATTCAGCAATATCACCTCTCCGGGGGGGTCTCTGGGCACAGGGTACCTCTCTGGTCCTGAACCCATAGGGGATTAAGTGGACTCAGGTGGGAAATATGCTGGTGTGAAAGGGATCAGCCTAGAGTCTCAGAACCTGATGGTGGTAGAGCTGCCGCGGCCCATGGCTCTGGGCCCCTTCAGCTGAGGCCCTTCTGCCTCATCGGGGTGGCTCGGGGTCAGCCCGTACCTGTATGTGGCCACCTCCAGACTCAGGGACATCTTGAGGCGTGCCAGCTGCTGCCGACCTTCCAGGACCTGGGCAATCTGACTCTGTAGGTCCCTTTTCTCCTGCTCCAGGGCCTCCATGGCCAGCTGCAGAGCAAGCCAGAGGCGGTTAGTAAAGGGTGGGGTCCTGCCTGCTGACTAACCTGCACCCCTCCTCCTCCCTCATCCCCCCACCCCGGCTGCTGCAACAGCACCTTCTGCTCCTGACTTCCCTGTTGAGCAGATTCCTGCCTCCCTACCCTCCTCCTGCCCAGAGAACCCCTTCTGGAGACTCCAAGAGGAGCACAAGGGCGTTTCCCATGGGGCTCGTTCTCTGAGGGTGCTGATTAAATGATTGCACACGCTGCTCAGAATTCAACTGCCACAGGAAGGGGGACATGAGGGAGTGGAGGAGATGGTTACCGAGAGGAGTAGAGGGGACGGGGAGTAGAAGCAGAAGGAAAAACGATTAATCAAGAAGCCTGGAGCCCGCAGCACCGGAAGCCAAAACTGCCCTAGTCCCAATCAGTGTCTTTTGCTCCTCACCACCACCACCACCCCACTTCCCACAGGTTCTGGAATCTGTCTCCTCTGAGGGGAGGGTTGGGGAGGTGGCCATGGTGAGACCTCTGTCTGGCCCAGGAAGGGAGCTGTTTTCTCAGTTGCTGGTGCAGTGTGACGGGGAGCAGCTGTCTCAGGCATCTGGAATGTGCTCAGGGAGTTAAGAAGCCATGGCATGGGACAAGGGCTGTTGGTCCCTCATGCAGGGCCCCTCACCTCCACCTGTCAGGGGGACGAGGGCGGTTAGGAACTTTGAAGAGTCTGAGCAGCAGGACATGAGGCTCAGCAGCAGAGAAGGAAAGTCCTGGGCATCTTGCCAGTGACAGCGGAGTCGAGGGAGGGGCCCAGAGGCCATCCAGTCGGGAGGTGCTACACCAGTCTTGGGCCTGCGGTCTGATTTGAGAGGCTCCGACCCTACCATTTCCACCCTATTCTAGCGGGAGTGGAAAGTCTAGGGCCTCTGGCACCAGCTGTGAGTTTTCTAAGAAGTGGTCCCTGAATGGGCAGCCACCCCCACTCGCACTTCCCACTCCCACTCCCTTCCCCAGAAGGTCTCTGAGCCCCGTAGGGACTTTTCGAAGCCTTGTTTGGCCCAGGTCTCCCCATCCCCATCCCCACCCCACCCCACCTCCTCACCTGGAACTTCTCAGTGGCCCTCAGTTGCTCCTGCCAGCGGCCCTCCAATCTCTGCTCCAGGGCTGCCCTGCGCTCTTGGAGGCCGCCACGCTCGGCCTGCAGCTGCTGCAGCTCTAGGTGCCCCTTGCGGGCGCCCTGCACTGCATGACCCAGCCTCCGGCGGGCCTCGCCCAGCGCCGTCTCCATGCGCTCCACGCGCTCCTGGTAGCCGCGCACGGCCCCGCGCCACGCCTCGCCCAGCAGCCACGCGAGCTCCTCCACCTCGGGGCCCGGCGCCGGGGGCGCGCGGGGCGGCCCGGGGCGGCCCGGGGGCCCGGCAGCCGGCACCGCCAGGCTCGCGCGCTCCTCCTCGTGCGCCGCGCGCAGGGCCTCCAGCTCGCGCTCCAGCTCGGCCGCCCGGCTGCTCAGCCGGGCCTGGGCGCACCGCTCCGCCTCTGCCGCGCGCCGGCCGCGGGCCAGCTCCTCCGCCGCCCGCTCGCGGGCCAGCCGCTGCTGCTGGCACCGGCCCGCCACGCTCGCCACCTCCTCCTCCAGGCTGTCGCGCGCCACCTCGGCCGCGTGCCTCTCCCGCCAGCGCTGGTCCACGAGGGCCCTCAGGGCTGCCAGCTCGCCGTCGGCGCGGGCCCGCCAGGAGGCGTCCCCGGACTGTGCCCGGAGACCCACGAGCTCCGCGCTGAGCAGCTCGTACTGTTCCTCCAGCGCCTTGACCCGGGCCAGGTAGGCCTCTAGGCGACGGTTAAGCTCCCACATCTGGAAAGACTCCACCTCCAGGCAGCCCTCCATCCTGCAATGTCTGACCCACCAAAGATGGATGGAGAGACGCTGGGCACCGGGAGAAGCCGGCGGCTCTTAAGCCCTTTGGGATGAAAGGGAAAAGGGGAGCGATGGGGACAATGACAGGGCAGGGTGAGGAGCGGCTGGAGCGACAGGGAGCTGGGAGTGGGAGCGAGGCTATTCATACTCCCGCCGGTCAGGCCTGGGCGGGGGCGGGGGGCGGCGCCTGGGCCTTAACCCCTTCGGTTCAGAGGAGCAGCGACATCTTCTCTCTGTCCCTGCGCCGGGTGTGCTAGATGGAAAGTGGAACTTTCTTTCTTCTCTTTTTTTCTTTTTAAGTGGAACTTTTAAAGGAAAAGCCCTGCTGAAACTGGTTTGGCTCAGTGGGTAGATCGTGGGCCTGCGGACTGAAGGGTCCCAGGTTCAATTCCGGTCAAGGGCATGTACCTTGGTGGAGGGCACATCCCCAGTGGGGGGTGTGCAAAAGGCAGCTGGTTGATGTTTCTGACTTTCTAGCCTTCTCCCTTCCTCTCTATAAAAAAAAAAAATCAATAAAATATATTTTAAAAAAATAAAGGAAAAGCCATGCCTGGAGAACCTGCTCCCAGAGTGGTGACTTTTTGAGAGAGAAGGCCGTGAGGAAGGGTCATAACCCCTGATAGACGTAGATTACGCACAGAACTAACGGTCCAGGGGGTGCCAGGGCTTTGGGGCCTGGGAGAGGATTCCGGTCTCAGTTGCTCAGCACACCCAAGAAAGGTAACACTTACTGAATTCCTCTATGACTCCGTTTCTCCATAAAATGGGAGCAATGATGGAAATCCCATGGTTGTTTGTGTGTGTGTGTGTGTGTGTTTTGTAATTGCAAATGCCCCCTCCACCCCAAAATACTAGAAGAAGGCAGAATTGCAAAGAGCGGTAAGAGAGACGCTGCCTGGGAAAAAAGAACGTTGTGCTGGGAAACTGCAAATGTACACACACCCTATTGCCTCTGTCCATCAGAAAATGGAAAGGTTCTTTCCCCATTCCTCACCTCTACACTTCCTACTGCTCTGCCAGAAAACCTGAGGCTCACGTTGCTTAGTCCAAGGCCGCCCATTCTCAGGGAAGGGCGCCACATCCCGGCCTAGGTGTCAGGGACTTCTGGGCAGAGGACGCCTCCTGGTGGCCGAGAAGAGGAAGCAGAAAGAAGCAGCTGTTGTTCCCTTTAGCACAACCAACTAGATTGAGCATTTGTGATGTGCCAAAGCATGCTCTGACTACATTGTCTGATTTAATCCTTCAAACATCCCTTTGATGGTTCCACATTTGAGGAAGCAGAGAGCTCCCCGAGGGTGGGAGTCGTTGGGAAGGCTTCTGAGGAGGAGGAGTCCTCCTCCTGGGTAGTGGGAGACTGTAGGACCTGGGATATGCCGAGTAAAGGGGAAGCAGGGCCAAGGAGAGTCAGGGATAATGAAACGGGGGGGGGGGGGGGGGCGGGGGGCTCTTAGGGAAGGAATTTCTGCCCACATACATCCAACCGAGTTCTACAGTGTTAATCAGCACCTGCTGCGTGTCAGCATTCCGTCCCAGCCTGGAAGAGCTGGGTGATGTGAGAGCAACAGTGATGGGTGCTTATCTGTAATACTATCAACAACAACAAAAGCATATTAAGCCCCCCAGCTTGGTTCAGTGGTTGAGTGTCGACCTATGAACCAGAAGGGTCACAGTTCAATTCTTGGTCAGGGCACATGCCCAGTATGGGGCATACAGGAGGCAGCTGATCAATGATGCTTTCTCATCATTGATGTTTCTTTCTCTCTCTCCAACTCCCTTCCTCTCTGAAATCAATAAAAACACATTTAAAAACAAAACAAAACAACCAGCCCTGACCAGTTTGGCTTAGTGGATAGAGTGTCGGCCTGCGGACTCAAGGGTCCCAAGTTCGATTCCGGTCAAGGGCATGTACCTTGGTTGCAGGCACATCCCCAGTAGGAGGTGTGCAGGAGGCTGGTTGATGTTTCTCTCTCATGGTTGTTTCTGACTTTCTATCCCTCTCCTGGGTGCTCTTAGTCTGGTGGTGGAAGTTAAGATTATTGTCCCTCTTAGCTCCCAAGCTGTCTGTAGAGAGTCGGGGAGCACAGAAAAGGAAGAGGGTTTTCTAAGTTACAGCAAACCAGAAAACCTGGAGGCCACACCTACCCGCTCCCTCCCAGCCCCAGGCAGCCTGGGATTTGGAATTCACTACCAATGCGTGGAACAGAGACTGAGAGGGCCCATGGGTGTGGAGTGGGGGAGCAACTGAGGGTTAGAGTAGACCGGGAGGCTGAGGCTTCTCCTTCCTCACATTACCTCACAAGTCCTGCTGTTGGGTTTGGGCTGGGGACGCCCCAAGAGTTGTGTCCCTCCTCTTTCATTTCCTTCCTATGGGGAGAGAGATGCTGAATACTGGAATCCTCAGGGAGGTCCCCTGGAGAGGTGGGGTGGCATGAGAAGGTGAATGTCTCCCCTGGCCACTCCCTCTGATGCAGAGGGGAGACATTTGGCACCGTGTCTTGTGCAAAGAGCATTGGGTCTGACCTTTGAACTTTCTAGTTGAATGACGGAGGGAAAGTCACATAACCTCTGGAGGCAGTCCTCAGTTTACCTGTTCGGTAAAGGAGGTTAACACCCATCCCCATAAGTTTTACGTGGGTATCAGCCATTTAGCTGGAGCAAACTGCCCTCCCATGAATCACTCTGGGTGAGTTTTGGGGGTCATGGGAAGCAGAGATGATGTAGCATGCTGGAAAAGAGAACGGTATTGATTTTCTGAAGGCAGGAGAAGGTGGGTTTTAGCAAACACAGCCTGGTGGAGCTTCATCAATGCTCAGTGGACCCTAAGCAGACCATCAGTATTTGAAGCGAAAAACAGAACATGAGGCCCTGCATGGGGGCCAGCAGGCACTCAACAGGCACTTCTAGGCCGAGTGTCCTCCTCTCCTCCCCCAGGGCTTGCCCTGGATCACTGGGGGTTTGTGAGGTCTTTGGCTGCACTCCTGGTGTCTCTGGGCCCAGGACACATGGGCCATGTGACACTACAGTGGTGGATACCAAGTTCAGTAGTTGTCCCCAGAGATATCCATGAGCAGACAGGCTCTGGGCTGTCTCACTGGGTTCTGTCCTTAGTCCTGACTGTTATAATGTGTGTTTTTTTTTAATATATATTTTATTGATTTTAGAGAGGAAGAGAGAGGGACAGAGAGATAGAAACATCAATGATGACAGAATCATTAATTGGCGGCCTGCTGCACACCCGCTACTGGGGATCGAGCCCGAAACCCAGGCATGTGCCCTTGGCTGGCATCGAACCTGGGACCCTTCAGTCCGCAAGCCGATGCTCTATCCATTGAGCCAAACCAGCTAGGGCATAATGTGTTTTTTTTTGTTGTTTTTTTTTTTTTTTTTTTGGTGTGTGTGTGTGTGTGTGTGTTTTAAATTAAAAAAAAATTTTTTTTTATTGACTTCAGAGAGGAAGGGATGGGGAGAGAGACAGAAATGTCAATGATGAGAGAGAATCATCGATCAGCTGCCTCCTGCACACCCCCTACTAGGGATGTGCCTGCAACCAAGGTACATGCCCCTGACCGGAATCAAACCTGGGACCTTTCAGTCCCCAAGCTGATGCTCTATTCACTGAGCCAAACCGGTTAGGCCAATGTGTATGTGTTTGTTTGTTTTATATATTTTTTAATTGATTTTTTACAGAGCGGAAGGGAGAGGGATAGAAAGCCAGAAACATCGATGAGAGAGAGACATCGATCAGCTGCCTCCTGCACGCCCCCCACTGGGGATGTGCCCGCAGCCAAGGTACATGCCCTTGCCGGAATTGAACCCGGGACCCTTCAGTCCGCAGTCCGACGCTCCATCCACTGAGCCAAACCGGTCTCGGCGTATGTGTGTTTTTTTAATTTAAAAAATATTTTTATTGATTTCAGAGAGGAAGGGATGGGGAGAGAGATAGGAACATCACTGATGAGAGAGAATCATTGATCGGCTGCTTCCTGCATGCCCCCTCTTGGAGATTAAGCCTGCAACCCAGGCATGTGCCCTGACCAAGAGCTATCCGGTTTTTAAGCTTTTCACAATCTGCAGTGTGTTCACTCAGCAGCACTGGAAGCACATCAGATGGGGCTCAGGGCCAGAGTATTGAGAAGGAAAGCAGCTGCAGGAAATATGCACGGCAGATGCGTTTCTCAGACATTCAGAACCCTGCAAAACAATGTGTTTTTTGGAGATGCATGTATGTAGTAAAAATGTTGTTGAAAGGCAAAATAATGACAACAATCACAGCACCGTGATTCTGTCTGGGGGATGGAGTGGCACACCACTGTAATAAAATTCTTTATTGATAAAGGACGTGAACTATTAAAAAATAAATACACAGGGTGGGGCATCTTAAATGACTGACGAGTTCTAGGGTAAAAGGGCCCAGACTTTTATTTTTTATTTTTAAATATATTTTATTGATTTTTTACAGAGAGGAAGGGAGAGATAGTTAAAAACATCAATGAGAGAGAAACATCAATCAGCTGCCTCCTGCACACTCTCTACTGGGGATGTGCCCACAACCAAGGTACATGCCCTTGACCAGAACAGAACCTGGGACCCTCAGGTCCCTAGGTCAATGCTCTAGCCACTGAGCCAAACCGATTAGGGCCAGACTTTTCTTATGTGGATCCAGGAAACGGAAGCAGGATGATGGTGGAAAGGATGGGGCCCAGATGCCAGCCCAGAGGAGACACTTGCAAGACTTGCCCCTGCACAGAGCAGGTTGCCACCAGATGGAGGGAATGCTCTGTCATGGAACCCAGGCTGATTCATTTTTGGAGCTGTCCTAGTGGCTTCTTCAGTCCTGGGGACTCCAACAATTTAGAAACGAACTATACATCTTAACCCCAGGGTCTGTCCTCCCTGGAGAGCTGCAGTTCCTGCCCTGAATTATTGCCAGAGGGCTCTCTGGCCCAAAACAAGAGGCCTGGGAATCAATGCCAGAAAGAACTTGCTTGCATTGTGGGATCAAAGAGAAGTGGAGTGGTATGAGGGGGAGGGAGAGGGAGAGGCAGCGTGCTCTCTACCACCAGCCTCTGCCTCCCCGAGTCACAGTGGGCCCCAGAACCGAGGCTGGGGCCAAGGAGGCAGACCCATCTGCCCCAGCCTGGGCCACGGACGGGAACGCCCACCAGAGCCTTTTGTTGGCTGTGCTGTCTCAGGCAGGCACTAGGTGGAGCCAGGACACCAGGACACCTCTGCCTCACCTATGGGATTTGGAGATCAAGCTGTTTCCTGCTGGGAGCCCAGTGTCCAGGGGGACCCACTAGGAAGGAATGTGAGGAGGATTCGAGGCAAGGAGAGTCTGAGGAGATTGGAAGAAGGGAATCTATGTGGGGGAGGGGGGAGGGGACTCAGGACAGCTGGGGGGAAGGGGTGGTAAATTTATCTTCTGAGCTGGTGGCATTAAAATAGCCGGAGCCCTGAGTAACCCAAGCTCCCAGCTTTCTATGTTGGGGTGGAGGCCATCCGTGGGGACTAGAAGAGCGGGTGATGCGGAAGCAGAGGGTGGGACTACAGTGGTCCCCCCTCCCTTCCCCCTCCCCCCATCCTCCCCTCCTGCCTGGGGCTAGTGCATCAGGGCCTGGGCCTGCTGGTGGGCTGGCTGCAGAGAGGGGGCACGGAGGGAAGGAGGAGTGAGGGGAGCTGGGCAGGAACAATGCTGGCCTCCAGCCAGGCGACTGAGGGGAGAGGAGGGAAGGGAGAGAATGAGGGGCGGAGAAAAGAAAAAGAAGAGAAAGGTGACAGAGCTGGAGAAAGCGCCCCACCTGGTGCGAGGCACTCCTCCCCTTCCTGGTCCCCAAAGCCACTTGAGGAAAGGGGCCTTTCCTCTGAGTTCCGTCCTCCTCGGAGCTAAAGCTGCAGCAGGAGGCAGTGCAGTTAGCCCTCAGCAAGGACTTCCCCCAGAGGAGGGGAGGAAGGGGACCATGGGAAGGTAGTGGGGGGGGGGGTCCCTCCTGCTCTGCTGAGTCCTGGGACTCGCTGGGTTGTAGCACATGCTCTTGCCCTGAGACAGGCTACCAGACAGGATGACCTCACCCTCCTGTCTGTGTGCCTACGGTTCCCTGGCTGGCTTCTGAGTCCGGCTTCGATGACGGGACAATTACAGGAAAGTTTCGCTGAAAGATTTAGCCTCTGTACACAGCGAGGAGGAAAGGGGCTGGGGCTGAGGCTGAGCAGCCGGGCAGCAGAGGCTGGTGACCTCGTGGACACCGTGTCCCACAGAGATGGCTGTGCAGGTCCTGGCCTGGCTCTGGGACGGAGGAGAGGTGTGGGCGACATGCCTGGCACATGATAGGAGCTCTGTGATGGTGACTGTATGCCTGGCACATGATAGGAGCTCTGTGATGATGGCTGTATGCCTGGCACATGAGAGGAGCTCTGTGATGGTGACTGTATGCCTGGCACATGATAGGAGCTCTGTGATGATGGCTGTATGCCTGGCACATGAGAGGAGCTCTGTGATGGTGACTGTATGCCTGGCACATGATAGGAGCTCTGTGATGGTGACTGTATGCCTGGCACATGATAGGAGCTCTGTGATGATGACTGTATGCCTGGCACGTGATAGGAGCTCTGTGATGGTGACTGTATGCCTGGCACATGATAGGAGCTCTGTGATGGTGACTGTATGCCTGGCACATGATAGGAGCTCTGTGATGGTGACTGTATGCCTGGCACATGATAGGAGCTCTGTGATGATGACTGTATGCCTGGCACATGAGAGGAGCTCTGTGATGGTGACTGTATGCCTGGCACATGAGAGGAGCTCTGTGATGGTGACTGTATGCCTGGCACATGAGAGGAGCTCTGTGATGGTGACTGTTTCCTCACTGGATGGAAGAACAGATGGGCGCTCTGTGTCAGGGACTGCACTGGCCCTGCTCACCACAGTGTTGGGCACATAATCAATGCTCTGTCAATGTTAGCCAAGGGAATAAAAGCTGCCCCTCTGCCCAGGGCTGGGCCCAGGGCCAGTCCTGCCTTTGTAAGCACCCCAAAAGCCGTGATGATGCCTGTGCCCAGTGTGGCCAAGGAGGCAGTGACCCGGCCTTGGTTCTCCTACTCAGGCTCATACCTGTGTAGGCTGAAGTGGGTTAGGGGCTAGGTGAAGGCTCTAGCAGGGGTGGGGAACATCTGGCCCCGAGGCCCCCTATAAGGTCTGCGATATCACTTGGTCTGGCCCTGCCAAGGCATTAGGAGTGAGTTAATTAAATGTTTGACCAAATAGAGCAGGCTAAATTTTAAGTGGATAATTTTGTACGGCCCAAGAATGATGTTATAAATATCCAAATGGCCCCTGGCAGAAATAAGGTTCCCACCCCTGCAAAGAATGTCCTTCAGTGTTCCTCCCCAGCTGGGTGCAGGATCCTGCTGAAATCATAGCCCCTAACCCCCACCTGAACCTCAAGGGCCCACACCTGTTCTGGCCTCATAACGAGAGGGCCAGCCGAAACCGGTTTGGCTCAGTGGATAGAGCGTTGGCCTGTGGACTGAAAGGTCCAGGGTTCGATTCCGGTCAAGGGCATGTACCTTGCTTGGCTGGGGGCACATCCCCAGTGGGGGGTGTGCAGGAGGCAGCTGATCGATGTTTCTCGCTCATCGATGTTGATGACTTTCTATCCGTCTCCCTTCCTCTCTGTGAAAAATCAATAAAATATATTTAAGAAAAAGAAAAAAAGAAAGGGCCAGAGGGGCCCACGCTGGGAAACCTGCTGCTTTGGCTAGGGAGCAGAGGATTGGAGGGAGAGCTGACAGTCATGTGACCATGCCAGTCTGTGGGGAACTCAAGCAGCTCCTTCATGTTACCAGTGAGTTCTCTGTCCCTGCCACCTCAGTGACCCCCCCACCCAGGCTAGTCACGCCTTTTGGGGGCCTCAGTTTCCTCTGGAAGGAAGGAGAGGGATGATCCCTGAGGGCCCTTTCTTTGGGGTCTTTGTTCTCTGGTCTCAGGATCCCCAGCTTCTAAGGTCCCACTGGGTTGGCCCGAAGGGAGGTTCGTTGCTGAGGACTGAGAATGTGCAGGCTTCAGTCACCTGCTGGCATCCCAGCCTGGCCTGTCACACCTGCTCACTCCAAGGGGCGGAGGTAGGAGCTGAGGTCTGAGCCCAGGCTCCTCTGGGCGCCCCCAGATCTTCCCTGATGGCTGCCAGGGTTGCCTTCCTTTCGGCATTTGGACCTTCGCTGCTCCCTGCAAGTGGCTGGAGCCCTGGCCAACCCTGCCAGTGGTTGGGAGAGCCTGGCCCAGCCGAGGGCAGGCCGGGGCAGGACCAAGGAGCAGTCTGAGGTTTCTGGGGCGCTGGGCAGAGGCACAGGTCAGGCAGCCACGAGGAAGCAGAAAAATGGAGGAGCTGGCCTTTTCAAGTCCCTTCTAGTTGGAGGGGTCGGTGGCTGCAGCTCCAGGGGATGGGAAAGGGACCAGAATGTCCTGGGAAATGAATGATGGTTCCAGAGGAGTCCATAGACTGGGGTTAAGTGGGGTCAACCCTGTCTCCCCCTCCTGCTTCAGTGCCAGTGACTGTGCAGGGGGCTGACCCCCGCTGTGGGAGCCACTGTCAGAGGGCCGCAGGGAGCCAGGGGGCGGGCTGGGAGGGGCAGAGGGCCAGGCCGGGCAGACCAATGGGAAACCAACGGAGGTGGGGATGGACACCCAGGGGAAAGCGAAGGGACGCAACTGATCCTCCAGTGGGAATGGGCTGGGCAAGGGACTGGAGGGTCCAAGTGTCATTGGGAGAGAAGAGGGGGCTTGGAGACTTCCTGGGGACTGGAGCTTTTTGGGGTCCCTCTGTAAGATACAGAGCCCTTGGAGGCAGGGGCAGGAGGCAGGGGAGACCAAGGCTACAGCCAAGGGTGTGCCAGGGGCCAGAGGAAGGGGGTGCTGGACAGGGGAGAGACAGGAGGAAGGAGCAAGGCCTCAGTGGGCCTCGAGTGGGGAACCCTGGCCGCCCTCGGCAGGGGCGGGGGTGTTGCTGGCCTGCCAAGTTCCTGCCACCGCCGGGGAGGGCCCAGCCCAGAGATCCTTATCGGGGCAGAAACAGAACTGGTTTCTCGACTGGCAGCCGGCGGTGCCCGGGGCCGGGGCAGGGAGAAGCCAAGAGGTCAGGAGGGCAGGGCCGGCCTGGAGGAGAGGCGGGAGGGCTGATGGGACCCTGAGCCGCATCAGACAATCGTCTCAACCCCGCTGGGGGGCCACTGGAGGCACTGTGAGTTCCACATGACTGACTCACTTTCCTTATTTATTGGTTCTAGAGAGAGGACGAGGGAGAGGTTTGTGGTTCCGTTCATTTAGGCATTCATTCTGTAGAGGCTGACTGCCCGCGCCCCGCCCCCCAGTCCCTCAGGTCCCTCTGCTCTGTCCCCCATCTTTCTCAGGTATGGCTGGCCCAGCCAGGAGGAACACCTGGTTGGACTCGGCTCCTCCTCCCCTCCCCTCCCCTCCCCTCCTCCCTTCCTCTTCTTCTCCCCTCCTCCCCTCCTCCCCTTTCCCCCCTGAAGCTCCCCCCCATCCCCCACTAAGTCTGCGAGGCTCCGGAGGTCGCTGTGGGGAGGGAAAAGGAAGCCAACACGAGGTGGGGGACCCTGGAGGACTCTTCTCAGAGCCTGCCCCCTTTCACCTCCTACGTCCCCTCCCCCTCCCAGCACAAAGGGCCTGGTGGTCCCATCCATCTTGTGCTGTGGAGGTCCCGAGGCAGCCTTTTGTAGGGACCTGGGGTCAGAGGGCCTGACCAGCAGACCCCCCTCCCCTGATCCCGTACCCTGGGGCCCTTTCTCTCCCCCTCCTCCTCCACTCCTCTCCGGCCTGGGTCTCCTCCCCCTCCCTCCCACTAACTTTCTCCCCTGTCTCCTTCCCGGGTCTCTCCCTCTGCATCTCTCTCCCGCTGCCTCTGCCCAGATTTCTGCCAGGTCCTCCCATGTGGGTCCCTGTAACCTGGCTCTTCCTGCCACATAGAGGCATGGGGTTGCCCTGGGGTTCCGGGAGCTTCAAAGCCACTGGGGCCTGAGTCCCCCCCACACACACCTCCCCAGGCTTTCTCTTCTCAGATCTCAGCTATGCCCTGAATTTCTTATTTGTTTGTTTTTTCCGGATACAATTTTAAATTTAATTTTACTTGAATTTCACAAAAGAAAAAGAGAAGTTGATGGAATGGCTGAATTCATATCAATATTTCCTCTAGACAAGAGATACTTCCCCTAAAATATCCCTTCAAGATTTAAAATTAAAAAAAAAAACACAACTGAGAACATTAAAGATTAAAGTCATGATTTTTTTTCCAAGGACATATTTTAATTTTTGTTTGTATAGACCAGTGGTGGGCAAACCACGGCTCTCAAGCCACATGCGGCTCTTTGGCTCCTTGAGTGTGGCTCTTCCACAAAATACCACAGCCTGGGCAAGTCTATTTTGAAGAAGTGGCATTAGAAGAAGTTTAACTTTAAAAATTTTGGCTCTCGCTGAAACCGGTTTGGCTCAGTGAATAGAGTGTGGGCCTGGGGACCCAAGGGTCCTGGGTTTGATTCCGGTCAAGGGCATGTACGTTGGTTCCGGGCACATCCCCAGTAGGGTGTGTGATGGATGATTCTCTCTTATCGATGTTTCTGGCTCTCTATCTCTCTCCCTTCCTGTCTGCAAAAACACCCAATAAAATATATTAAATAAATAAATAAATACATAATTTGGCTCGAAAGAAAGTTCAATCCTTGTACTGTTGATATTTGGCTCTGTTGACCAACGAGTTTGCCGACCGCTGGTCTAGACTGACTTCTTGCTGTGAAGGATGAGTTCGCTGGCCCAGCCACGCGAGCATGAACACGCAGATCTGAAGATATGGAAGCCCTTCTGTGCCAGTTAGTAAATGTCAGCCCCTGGACTCTCCCCAGGCTCTCCCTCCCTCCTGGCCGCCCCATCCCACCGCCAGGACCACCCCCCACCTCCCCGGGACCCAGAGCTACAGGGGGAGGGGGGCTCTGGTCCCATCTCCCAGTGCCTTCACCCACCACTTCGCCCCAAGCAGCTGTTTCCTTCTGTTGTATGTCATGGCCATCAGGTGAGGCATTGCTTGCAGAAAGAGCTCAGTGTGAAAACCCTTTGAAGTCCCTGCTCAAGGTCAGCCTCGGGCCTTGCAAGCTGCATGGTCCTGGATTTGGGAGAATGGAGGCCTTTCTCCCAATTCTCCCAAACACATGAGCTCCTGAAGTCAAGTGCCCGTCTGCATCCTGGTGTGAACCTTGCCTCCAAAGGGACAACGGACACAGGCCCGTGGGTACAGAGAGGACCCCTGAGCCGCTCCAAATGGGATGAGGCAGAAGGTGCTGGGGCCCAGGCTCAAGTGGAGGCGGCAGGAAGGGAGTGGGCTGTGCTCCGTGCCCAGCCCTGTGCCAGGTGCTCACGGCCCAGGTCCTTTTCAATCCTAGGAGAGGTGTTTCTCTGCTCCTTTCCCTTCCTCCCTCCCTCCCTTTCCTTCCTTCCGGCTTTACTGAGCACCTGTCTGTGCCAGGCGCTGGGGTACAAAGGCAAAGCCAGCACCCCCAAGACCTCCCCGCCCCGTGAGAGCATCATCAAGAAAATGGCTGTGGCCGAAGCCGGTTTGGCTCAGTGGATAGAGTGTCAGCCTGCGGACTGAGGGATCCCATGTTCGATTCCAGTCAAGGGCATGTGCCTTGGTTGTGGGCACATCCCCAGTGGAGGGTGTGCAGGAGGCAGCTGATCGATGTTTCTGACTTTCTGTCTCTTTCCCTTCCTCTCTGTAAAAAATCAATAAAATATATATTTAAAAGAAGAAGAAGAAAATGGCTGTGGCCGTGGGGGTGCAGGATGCAGAGGCAGCCCCCAGGGACTCAGGGGAGGTTCTCCAGGGGCGTTAAAGCCGGCTGGGACCTGAAGGCTGAGGAAGGGCAGTCCAGGTGGAGGGAACAGCATGCGCAAAGGCAGGGAGGCAGGAAAGAGCCACCTGGTCTGGGAACTGTGGAAGGGGGATGGAGTCCGGGGCCAGGGAATCTGCTGGGTGAGGTTGGGGTCCCAGAACCCACTCCCTGGACCCTCTGCCTTCCTGACCTCCTTTGCTCTGGGCTAGGAAGAGGCTCTGGCCCAGCTGCACAAATGGATGCTCTGACATTGAAGGGGCCATTGGAAGGAGGGGCCAGCTGGTGTGTGTTTTGGGATTGCTTCTCAGAAATCTGCCCCTCCACCTCTTTCTCCTCCTCCTCCTCTGACACCATGGCAACCGGGAGGCAGCTGGGGAAACCACCTGTGAGCTGGGCTGAGTTGAGGGGGAGGTGGGCTGGGGGTAGGGACTCTGTTCCCCTCTCTGAGCCTCAGTCTTGGCATCTAGAATATGGGCACCGCAACCCAGTTGTGTGCTCCTGTCAACCCAGGTGCTCCCGGAAACCCGGGCCAGGCCCAGGCTGGACTCCTTGGGGGAAGGCCCGGGAGGTAAGGGCGGGCTGGGGAGTGCCCCGCCTCATCCCGCAGCTGGAGCTGGGCAAGGCGGTGGGGAGTCCCTGAGCCAAGTGCCCTGCACTTCCCTCCAAGCAGCCTGCCTGGTGTGCCCACTGCGCTGCCACTGCCCAGGAGGCCCCGGGAGCAGGAGGCAGGGCCCAGGCACAGACACAGGGATGGATCTCCCTGTGAGCCCCGCAGTGAGAGGTCTAGGGGGGTCTCCTCTGTTGGGGCACAGGGCTCAGCTGTTCCCAGAACCTGGTCAAAGCCTCAAAAGAGGGGGAAGGAGGGGTCTATTTCCTGAGGCAGCTGCTCCGATGACTACAGACCGGCCTGAACCAACAGGAACATGCGCTCTCCCCCTCTGGGTGCCAGAATCTGAAATCAGGGCGTCTGGGGCTGTGCTCCCTCGGAGGGCTCCAGGGAAGTGTCCTTCCTGCCTCTTCAGCTTCTGGGGGCTCCTGGCCACATCCCTTCAATCTTCGTCCTCGCATGACTTCTCGCGGGTGATCACGTGGCCTCTTGGTTTTGCTATTACCAGGCCTTCCTCTGTCTGAGCTCCACGCTCCTGGGTCCAGGGGGTGTGTGGCTTCGGAGGCACCTGTTTGCCTTAGACTTTGGGCAGACTCTCCCAGTGCCTGCTGGTGCCGCTGCCATTTGTTAGCCCCAACCCCACGGCAGAATCACACCTGCCCCCTCCCTGTCTTTGCCTTCCTGCCCTGGGCCTCAGTGGCCTGGGCATCTCTGCTGCTAGAGCTCTTTCACCTCCAGTGGCTGGGTTCTCAGGAGCTTGGGTGTTAGAGAAGATTGCCCATGGGCGCGCACAGAATTTTCAGGATGTGTACAGGGGATAGGGCTTCTTGTGCATTTTCTTCCAAAGGAGTAATGAAGACCTGGGGGAGCAGAAGAGCCCAAGAGGGACTTGGGGGTGGGAAGGGAGGCTGGAGGAACTTTTTCTTTCTTTGTTGAATCCTCACCTGAGGATATGTTGATTAATTTTTTTAGTGAGAGAGAGAGAGAGAGAGAGAGAGAGAAGCATCAATGTGAGAAACACCGGTCAGTTGCCTCCCCGTATGCGCCCTGACTGGGGATGGAACCCTCAGTCTTTTTGGTGTCCGGGATGACATTCACATCAACTGAGCCACCTGGGGCTGGAGAGACTTTTTCAAGGGTTGGGCCAGGCTGGATCAGCTGGGTGAGGCACCCCTCCCTGATCCAATCTGGAGGTTCAGAACAGTGATTTCCTTGTCGTCTCCGGCTGCTGCTGCGGGGCAAGGAGGAACTGGAGAAGCAGAGCCAAGGAAAGGCCCCACCTCCTGGGAGCCACTGCCTTCAAGGAGCCCCCCTCTGACGGGGGAGACCCAGCCCCTGCCCTCTGGGGTCTCCTGAGAAAGAGAAACCTGCCTCTGTTCTCTGCCTTTCTCTACATTCTGGCTCCAGAAAGAGACAAACTAGGCAGAGAAATGAGCAGGTGCCCGGAGCAAACTGGAGACAGCTCCAGCCAGGATCTGGGAAGGGGCGGAGGGCCTGCAGAAAGGTCTCTCCAGGATGGGGTGGGAGTGGAGTTAGGGTGGGAAGGATAGGCTGGGCGCCAGCAGCCCTGATGGCGGTCAGACAGAACTGGAGTCGGGGGTGGGTGAGAAGAGGGGAGGTGATGCAGCAAAGAGACAAAGCAGGGGCTCAGGCCCGGGAGTTAGGGTTCTTCTGGATTATAATAAACAGAAAACTCACATCCAGAAAGCCCGGCCTGATTTATTTTTCCCATTTCTGAAAATACTGCCACTCCCCTAGTGGCCCACACCAGAAGCCCAAGGCCACCTTGGCACCTCCCTCTCCCTCACTCCCATCCCCTCCTGTCTAAGGTGTCACTGAGGCTGCCCCGCCACCTCTGCACCCCTCACCCCCCGCTGAGCATCTCACTAGCCTCCTGCTGGCTCTCCCGTCACTCCTCCTTCTCTCTGACTCCACCGGCAGCCAGAGGGACCTCTTTAAAACACAGTATACTCTCTCCCACTTTTTTTTTTTGGAGGGGGGACAACCTAATTTTTAGAGGCCTTGCTTTGGCAAGGCAAAACAAAAACAAACAAACAACCCACAAATGGGATGCTACCCACACCCCCCTAAAAAGCCTTTCTGTGGTTTCTCATTGTACTTAAAACAGGAAATACTGTGGTCCTCAGGTCAACCCAGCCCCGACAGCCCTGCCCTGCACTCCTCACAGGACCTGGACAGCCCCAACCTGTCCCCAGGGCCTTTCCCTGCTGTGCCCTGTGCCTACAGCACCTTTTCCTCTGCTCTGTCCCGCTAGGAGCTTAGGATGCCCCTCCCGCAAATGCTTGTTTTCCAAACACCTGCTCTCCACCCTGGCTGCTTTGGCTCAGTGGGTAGAGCGTCGGCCTGCGGACTGAAGGGTCCCAGGTTTGATTCTGGCCAACGGCACATGCCTGGGTTGTGGGCTCCGTGCCCAGTGGGGGACGTGCAGGTGGCAGCCGATCAATGATCCTCTCTCATCACTGATGTTTCTATCTCTCTCCCCCTGTCCCTTCCTCTCTGAAATCAATAAAAAATATAAAATAAAATAAACTCCTGCTCTCCTCTGTCTCACCCACTCCAGTTTATCATGCTCTCTCCCTTTCTCCTCATAGCACCTGCACAATATACAATTATTTACCGGTGCATTTATTTCTTAATTGTCTATCTTTCCCCATTGAAGGTCCGTTTCCCTCTTATAGGCCGCATGAGGGCAGAGATCTTGTCCCTTTTCCATATCTGTGAAAAAAAGGGGCAAAAAGGACGCTGCCAGGTGTTCCCAGCACCTAGCAGGGTACTAGCTCCTAAGAGGCACTCAGGAAGTGATAGTTGGATGAATAAATAAAAGGACCCCTCACTTCCCCCACCCCACATTCTGTGGAGACTCTGGACACTGTCTCCCCACCTTCCTGGCCCTGACCCTCTGCCCTCCGCTGCCGTATGTGGCCTCTCACGGGGCAGAAGCCATAGGCCCTGGCCCCAGGGCAGCTTCGTCTTGCAGGGAGAGGAAGCTCCCCTGCTGACACAGAGGCTATGAGGCATGCCCGCTGGCGGCAGCACGGATGCAGGGAGAGACCACTTGAGGCTCCTGTCTGAGGCCACACAAATAGCAAGTGGCAGAACCAGGATCCAAAACTCTCTTATTCCAACATTTGTGCTCATTTCTCTCTTTATAAAAAAATATTTTTATTGATTTCAGAGGGGAAGGGGGAGGGAGAAACATTAATGAGGAGAGAATCATTGATCGGCTGCCTCCTATACATCCCACACGGTGGATCGAGCCTGCAACCCAGGCATGTGCCCTGACCGGGAATTGAACCTGGGATCTCCTGGTTCATAGTTCAAGGCTCAACCACTGGGCCACGCTGGCCGGGCTGTGCTCATTTCTCTTCATCGTGGCCTGGGAAGGAGGGCAAGCATTTGAGATCAGGTTGGATTTGGGAAGATGTGGCATAGCCTTGAGTGAAGGTTCGGGAAGGTGGGTGGGAGAAGGATCCCCGGGCCCAGGGAGATAGAGCTAGGAGCCAGGGCCGAAGGGGATGTGAGGAATCTCCAGGCAGAGACCTGCTAGTCTCAGACGCAGAGACGGGGCAGGAGCAAGGCCAGCCCGGGGGCATCGATGAGCTCATCGGGAACTTGTGGGAGGCCAAGGCCAGGCCTGGGGTCGCCCACAGGCTGAGGGTGGAGGAGAGAGAAGGAACAATTGAAGGAGGAGGAGCTGGGTCACCTTTGTGGAGAAGGTGGGAGAAAATAGGAATCAGCTCCATAGTGTCAAGCACTCTGAGAGGTCAGGGGGATTGAGGCTCTGGTGACCGTGGAAGTCAAAGGGGGTTGGGGGGACCAAGGAGGTTGGAGGAGGGGGAGTGGGGACGATGCTCCTAGATTCAGCAGCAGATGAAGGGGTGGTGGTGAGAATAATGAAGGGAGGATCATAACTCATATCCCTGCTGCCGAAACTGCAGCTCCCACACATGTCCTTTCCAATGAGCCTGAGTCAGGTTGTATTTTTTTAAACATTTTAATAAAATTAACCAATAAATATTCTATACTGTATAAGCTACAGGGACAAAGTAGAAGCCAGAGGGCTGTCTTTCCCTCTCAGGCCCTCAGGTCCCCTCACGAAAAGAGAGGGTTCTGGGCTGGTTTGGGGGTGGGACTGCCTATTTGGGGGGTGAGAGGAGGGATTCCAAAATGGGTGATCTGGGGCCCTGCTATCCATCCCTCCTTGTTGGTATAGGAGAGCGGAGGAGGGGCAAAAAAAAAAAAAAATAGCAGGAGGCCTCCCAGCACCCTGGGGCAGTGGCATGGGTGAAGGGAGAGCTAGTCTAGAAGGAATGGGGGAGGGACGGCCACTGGGCAGTGAAGCAGGAGCGTGGGCGGGGGATGGGCTGGGGCATCTGTCAGACCCACAGCCGGTCACTCTCGGACGTAGACCCTGGTGCACACAACGTCATCCGCAGTCATGGTCTGGAGGGAGGACAGAAGTCATTGTTAGCCTGGGAGGCCCCTGGCCCTGTGGCTTGGGAAGAGGAAGGAGGAGGGTTGAACAAAGAAACTCTGTCTCTCGGCTCAAACCTGCGTCTTGGTTCAGGACCAGCAGTCAGAAGCTGGTCCCACATGCCTGGGCATCACAGGAGGAAGATGGCATCAGAGCCCGAGGGGTCTCCCCTATACCCTCATCCTGGAGCCAGGGGGCTCCCCTGAAGAACTGCTGGCCCCCCTCAGTGAATGTCCATTGTTCCACTCAGATGGGGCGCCATTTCTCATTTGTGTGGACAGGGCCAGCGTGCTCGCACCCCAGCAGTCCCATCAGGACGTGGGAAACTAACCATGACTACCCTCGAACCCTCTGCACCCTGGAGTGCCCAGAATACCCCCCGAGGCAGCAGTGGGCTTGCGCTTCGCTGGGAGGAGGCAGGACTCACCAGGATCAGCTCCCCGTCATTGGTCAGTTCCCTGGTCCAAGAGGTCTTGGGACCCTCTCCCTTCAAAAGCCTCTGCTCGCAGACCATCTTGTTCTCACTTTCCCATTTCACCAGGCTCTGCAAGGGAGACTGGCCACGTGAGCTGTGCCCCATCAGGGTCAAGGTAGCAAGAGAGATACCACCACCACCTTTCTACCCACCACCACCGCCTAGGGACTTTCTCCATTAGAAAAAGAGAAAGGGACCCAGGAAAAGACTAGATAATGGCATGCTGAGGGCAGGGCAACAGAAGCCATGATTCTGAGGGACTCCTCCCCGGCACTCACCTTACAGGGCCTCCCATCCACAGTCTGCTCCTCAAACTCCTCTCCGATCTGGAAGTTGATCTCGGTGGTGCGCACGGTGGTAGAGGTTTTGATGTAGAAAGTGTCTCCCTCCTGTTTGATCTCCACCGCGGGCTTGGATGCGGCAGCCACAGCGATCTTCCTCAGCATCACATTCACCCCTGCAGAGGAGAGAGAGGCTCGCCTTTTGGGGTGCTCCAGACATCTGTGTTACACCCTCCCCATGAGAACTAGAACAGTCTGGCTAGTTTCCAAGAAAGTTCACGAAGGACAGGGCAGGTGGGGCAGCCCTGATGAATGGTGGGGTTCAGGGAGGAGGGCAGAGAGGCAGTGCCTGCCCTTAAGGATCCTGCTCCTAGCAGCCACCCCACCTGGGTGAGTCAGCAGTCCTAGATTAGCCCCCCCTCCACCTCCCCCAGACTCAGCTCAGGGGCATGTTTGTTTCCCCATTCCCCTCACCCATAGCATCCTGCTATGGGCTCACCTGGGCTCTGTCCGTCCACCTCACTTTTTGGCCCTTTGTCTACCCTACTTGAGACCTTCCACTGGGTCAGCTCATTAGAGCCACTGTGTTCCCACCTCTGCCCACATGCAGGACAGACCCTCCCAGGCCAGGCCTCTCCACTTTGAACCAGAGGTGGGGACCCCTTCTCTCCCTGTGCTACCCCCTCCCCTGTCTGGTGCTAGGTGGGCCTCCACTTGCCCAATCTCTGTCCCTCCCCAACAGGAGAAGGGGCAGGGATTCTCAGCAGGAGAAGAGGTGGCCACAGCTGGGGAAGCTAAAGGCTCCGGAGTAAGACCCATCAGGCCTCGATTCCCACCCGGTTCAGCCTCCCTTGTAGGCTGGGTGACCCTAGGCCTAGGCAAATGGCTTAACTTATCTGAGCCTTAGATTGCTCAACTGTAAAACAGAGACAATAGCTCCTTCCAAAGCCCGGCAGGTGGGATGAGGTAGGTGTGTGTGTGTGCAGGACCGAGCACCCAGCGCCAGGCACACCTTTGGGTTTTTAAGAAACAGTAGCTAGTCTTACTGTTGCTGGTGCTTTTACTGATAAAGGAAGGCAAAGAAGAAGCTGGGGCTCAGGCATTCTCTGCACCAGACTCCTGCCCACCTGCCCTTCTGGGAGGCTCCCATCCCGCCCTGCCCTTCGCCCTCACAGAACAGAAAAGGGTACTGCCTCCCCTTCCCTGTCGTGTCCGACTCCAGGATCACCCTCCTCACCCGAGTGGTAAGTGCTTCTCATTCAGAGTCCCCGTGCCTGTCCGCATATCCTTTCCCAGGCTGGACCCCTGCTCTCTGCGCCCCAATTATTAAGAGGAGTGGGGAAGCCAGGAGAGAGCACCCCCTGGCAGAAGACAAGCAGGCAGGGAGGCACCTCTGGCCAGGGCCCAGGTCTAAACCTCATACCACTTTGCCTGGCCCAGCTTCCTGCCCTGACTGGAGCAGAATCCCTCAGAGAAGCAACTGGTGGGAGTGAGGGGACCAAGCTGGGCTGGGCCAGGTGAGCGGGATTCCCCCACCCCTGATCCTGCCCAAATTCCCTGTCCCTCCTCTAGACCTGGGTTCCTAGACAAACAAATCCTCTTTCCCCTTAGTCCCACGGCACACCCACTCTGGGCCAGAAAGAGGGCATTGGAGGGAGAGCGCTGGCCCTCAGGAGCCAGGAGCCCAGTTCCTGACTGCTGGTCTCAGGCCCCAGGTCCAGCTGCCTGGGGAGAGGAGGCACGTCCCACCCCATATTCTTGCACGGAGACTCCTTCATTCTTTCGCTGCCTGGGAAGTCCATCCTGCTATCTAACCTCCATCTCTCCTGTACCAGGAACAGAACCCCCTACATGCCCTGGCCATCGCACTGTATGGGACCGTTATCCTCCAAACACCTGAGCATCCCCCACAGGAGAGGGACCCTTGGCTAGGGCAAAGGAGGGTGAGAAGTGACGGGGTTCCTGTGGAGGCAAGGCTGCTGGGTTCAGGGGAGAGGCCCCTCCGGCCACCCTCTCTGCTGCCTGTGGAGCCGGCTGGCCTTGGCCAACCTCAGCTGACTCAGGGCCCTGTTAATGGGTCTGTTTCCAATCTGTCTCCCAGCAGGGCCCGAGGAGGGCACGTGGCTCTGAGAGACCCTGCAGGGAGGACAAACAGAGGAAGATAGACAGACAACAGGGTTGGGCTTTGGGTCTTATTCTCCAGCTGCGTCCTCATCCACTGGGTAGAGGAGCCAAATCTGGAGCTGGGGAGGGAATGACAGCCAGGCTTTCTGAAGGGAGATTTCCTGTCATTTCAGCAAGGGCAAAACGAGAAAGACTGACATGATTAGAAGTACTGCGGCTAGACTGCAAGAAGAACCAACAGCAAGGAATGCTGGAAATCCCTGTTTTTCGGATCACATTCCGGACCCTTCCTAGGTTCAGATTCACCCCTACGGCTCCTGGCCCCGCACCAGGTGCCCCTCCCCGCCCAGCCCAACTGGGTTTTCTCGGTTCAGCCCCCAAAGGGATGGCTCCAGGGCTCCCAGGTGGCTCCCCAGTTGCTTAAGGAATCGCCATCCCTTCCCAGAGTCCCCCAACCCCCTCCAGCCATTTCCTAGCTTTCACCCTTTCCCCAGACAGAGGGCACACAAGAGTTGGGCAGGGCCATCGGTGGGTACAGTTTTCCCTGCCTTTAGTCAGCACAGCCAGTTGGGCTTCAGTGGGTAACCAGGGAGAAGGGAGAGAACTCAGATTCGGGGAAAGGGGCGGGGGGGCGGGGGGAAGAGTTCCACACAAAGCCATTTCTTGAAATCGAAGAAAGTGATAATTATCTAGAGCAATTTTAGGTTTCTGGAACTCGCTGTAGGAAAATACTTGTCTCACAGACGGGGGTGAAGAGGGAGCAGAGTGGAGAGTGCTGAAGGGGGAAGGAAGGAGGATCAGGGGGCGCTGGGGTGGGCGATCACCTGGTGGGTGGAGGGCAGCACGTGGGGGAAGGAACTTGCTGGCTGGGTGACCAGCGGGGACAAGGGAAGGAGGCCAGAATATCTCTGAGGTGCTGAGGTGGGGGGGGAGGTCGGGGGCCCCAGGCCCCCTGGCTGGTCGCAGGGTTTGCAGCTTCCCAGCTGGAGAGCCCCTCTTCCCCACCCCAAGGGACACGACCTCGTGCTTCTGGTTTCTCCTTGATTCACAGGCTGAGTCACTGCAGGAGCTGGCATCGGTGGGCGCCCCGCCAGGGAAAGCAGGGTTTGGGTGTCCCGGCCCAGCACTCCGGGACCCAGGTGTAAGGCTCCCTTTCTTGGGGGATGCAGGGGCTTAGCCTTCTAAGCCCTGATTCTACCCCCGCCCCCCTTCCTTTCTTGCTCTTACTCACCTCCGAACACTCCCTCACCCGCCCCTCCTCTCCCGGGCAACTGAAAATCTCCTTACCCAGCACTTTGAGCAAATCCTCGAAGTTTTCCGATCGGACGATCTTCCAGTTGCCGGAGAAGTTGGGCATGGTGGCGGCGCTGGCGGCGGGCCCTCAGGTTCTTCGGCCGGAGCACTGGACGGGGAGTCCTTTAGTCCAAAGAGGTGGCCGCCTTCGCCAGAGCGTGAGGCCCGGGAGGCAGGACACGTCCCAGGACAACCCCGAAGCTGGCCGGGGCTCCCGCGCGGGCAGTTCTTATAGCCGGTGCGGGCCCGCCCCTGCCCAAAAAAACGGGGTGGCCCCTCCTCCCGCCCCGCCTCCCACCCCACCTGGGGGGCCTTGAGCCCTGGCCCCGCATCGCAGCCACCAGTCCCAACCCCCCCGCCTCGGATCTGGCCCCGTGGGCGGGACCAGGGTTTGCTGGGGACCCGGATCGCGTGCCCCGCGCCCGCGGGTGGACGGGGAGGCGGACGCACAGCGAGAACCAGGATTGGCCTCTCCGCCCGGAGGGGCGTGGGGCGCCAGGCTCGGGGCGCAGATGCTCAGGTCTCAGGTCTTGCAGTCCGAACCCCAGAGTCATGTCTTGCGGGTTCCCCACATCTCCCCAACTGCTTGGTGTCGGAACCTGCAGGCATCGCAGCGGGCGAGCCCTGCTGGCGAGCGGGAGCTGGAAGAGGGACGGCGCGTCCCAACTGGACCCCAGGGAACCCTGAACTGGATCCCCAGGGGAACCTCTCCGAACTCAGTGACCCGCTAGGGGCCCCGGGGGTGCAGGGTAGGCTCTTCACTGAGGCAACGACGCCCCCTGCTGGAACGATTCGAAGGGGCTGTAAGGATTCGACACCCCCTCCGACTCCCCCTGGGTTTCGGGCTCTGGAGCCCTCTGGGGACGTTGGAAGTGGGCGCAGGGAGACTCGTCCCTCTCCAAGTGCAGGGCGTGCATCAAAGGGTTAAGCAGGAGCCCCGGGCGCGAGGCTGCGGAGGGCAGAGGTCACAGCCAATCACTTGACACGACCTCTTTATGGAGGCGCTGTCTCCGCCGCTCGGCTCCGCGGACCCCCGAGGGGAGCGCAGGAGGCGCTGGGAGAGGCGGGGCCGGCGCGCAGCCCCGAGGTGGGAAGCCGGCTGCGAGCCCCAGGGAGGGGGCGGAGCAGGGTCTCAGGTGTCACCATTCTCAGCCGTAAAACGGGCGGAAGGAGCGGCCGCCCCTTAGGGAGAGGCTTTGAAGTGTGAGATCAAAGGAGGGGGCAGGGCATGGCTTCCCGCAGAGACCCCAACGGAGAGGGCGCGGGGCGGGCGGGGGAGGCCGGGGAGCAGAAATGGAGCCTCGGATCCTGGCTGGAGACCCGAGAGGGCCCAAGCCGAGGGACGGAGCGGGGCGGGATGCGGCGCCTGGAAGCAGGCGGAGCGGGCGGGGTCTGTCCCGCGCCGGGGGTGAAGGGGGACGGGGGACGCTGCAGCTCAGGTGCCTTTGGCGAATCCGCGCACAGGGCCCTGCAGTCCGGGCGTCCCCACCCCCGCAACCCTTCCCGGACTAGCCTCCCAGCTCCTTCCGAGGCGGGGACGAGCAACCCCACATCTGGTCCCAGCCCTGGTCGCTCCCTGCCAGCGTGGCCATGGGTGGAGCAGAGGACAGGCTCTGAGATCCTGAGCCCTGGACCCGTCTACAGGGTTGGGGGCCTCAGCTGGGGGGAGTCCAGAGGCCTAGAGCCAATGCATAAGGGCTGGAGACGCACTAAGGAGGGAACTCTCTGGGTAATGGATGTGCAGGGGGGAATGCATCTAGCTGACTCTGGAGCAAGAGATGGAGGGTAGACTGTAGGAAGGACTTCTGTCTGGGGCCTCGTGCAGCAGCACCCGATAAACGTGTCAGATTTAAACAAGGGAGCTGGAGGCTTCAGCCTGGGTAAGGGGTCTAGTTTTGGCGGAGGAGCTTATTTTGGGGGTGGGGAGGGCTGGGCTTCTGGAAAGCAGAGATCTCTGAGGAAGGACAGACAAAAGCCGAGAGGGGGTGTCCCTGGGGGATGGTTGGCCCCGGAGTTGCAGGCTTTGCCTGTGCTCCTCCCCCACCCGCGGCTCCAGCAGCGCTGTAGGTAAAGGGAGAGGGATTAGGTTCTGACAGTGAAATCGGGCTCCCTGCCAAAGGGAGGGAACATGGCTGAAACCAGACTCCCACCGCCTCCCTCCCCCTTACTGCCCCCCACCTCCTCCACCCAAATCACTGTGTCCATCTCCACTCCACGCCAGCCCTCTTGAGCCCCCAGCCAGAACTGTCCCGTCTCCTGCTCAATAGACAGCCTACTGCAAAGAGAGGGGCCGGGGCGGCCCACGCCCCCACAAGTCTGGGGACTGAGGCTGTTCAAACCTCGTCCAGAAGATGATCCCCTGGACCAGGGAGCCTAGACCTGCTGAAGGAGGGACGTGGTCTGGCTGAGGACACTGAGGGGGCTGGACAGGAGCTTCCTGGGGTGGGGGTGGGGCAGAGAGGTCTGGGCCCACTCCCCTCCCTGTACTTCCTCATTCCCCCCACTGACTAGCCGGCCAGAATTTCCAAAAAGACAGAAGACAAAGGGAAGTCAGGCTGGGAAGGGAATTTTTTCCAGATGTTTTTGTGGTTTGGCAGCTCTGGGCCTGAGCTCCAGCCCCTGCACCCCAACCTTGGCTGAGGGAGGTGGTCCAGGGGTCTGGAGGAGGGTGCTGAGTGACTAGGCTGGAGGTCTCAGCCTCCAGCAGCCCCGTTAACCGTTGTAAAGCGCAGGGGTGAGGCCGGGTGGGTGGGTGGGTGCGGAGCTTAGGGAAGATGCTGGGGAAGGGAATCAAGGAAAGGGAATGGGGTGGGGGTGGTAAGGGGAAAGGGGGCTAATGGGAAGAGAAGGGGAGAGTGGGGGAGCCTCGGAGAGAGGAGCCAGGGAACCTGGCAATGTGGGGGAGCTTAGTCAGCATCAGTCGCTCAGTCCCAAACAACTGGCTCTAATTTCCGGCCGGGATCAATAGGGAATTTCCCAATGTCGCTGGTCTTTTAATTACGAACAGATCTGGTGGGGGCAGCCCGCTCCCCCTTTCTAGCAGCCCTGGCCATATCCCTCTTGGGGCTCTCCCAGGAATTTGAAGACTCAAGTTGGGGAAGGTGCAAAGTTGATGAGAAAAGCGGGGGGGGGGCGGGGGGGGGGGACAGAGGCAGGATGGGGTGGGGTGAGGAGGAAACGGGCTATCGAGAGAATTAGGAAAGGGACATTCTAGGACTGCTCCATTGCAGTAGGGCTAAGAGGAAAGTGGCTGGTTTTGCAACAGAAGGAATGGGGATGAGCAGGCATCTGCGTGACTGGAGAAGTGTGAGGGCGAGTGGATATACTGTGTGCCCGATGAAGGGGTCTGGGCCTTGAGAAAAGGACAGACCCCCATCCCTCCCTCTCACTCCCTTGAGGCTGGGTGGGGGAAGGAATGGGAAGAGTGGGAGAGTCGTGTACCCTTCATCCTCACCCCCAACTGGGGCCAAAGAGAAGCTCTGGCCAAACTCAGCACTTGTGGAAGCGCCTCACCCTGAGCCGTGTTATTGCATCTGCTGGGTCAGAGAGTTTGTTGGCTGGGAGTCAGGTAGAAATGAAACCCAGGTGGGGTGGGGAGTCTCCGGGACTCCTCGCAGGGATAGCAAAGGAGGCAGGACTTGAACAGAGAGAGGGTGGAAGGTCTGAGAGTGGAAAAAAGGAGTTGGTGCTAGGGTTGCCGAAGGAAGAACGCAGGAAGCCAAAGTGGTGAGGGATTATAAATTTATTAGGTCATCTGGAGACCAGATGGGCTGAGCCCCCAAATGGCGCCAGCACCCAGGGACAGGGAGTCAGAGGTTTAAAGGCCTCTGGGCGGGCTTGTTCTGGGCAGAGCATTCTCTGGGCGGTTGGGACCCCAGGAAGGTCCGGAGGGGATGGATAATGGTTGAAGCAAGTGGAATGTGGTCTTAGCAAATGGAATGTGATGGAAGTGAAAGGGAATGCCCATTGTGAAGTGGCCTAAAGGTCAGTTCCCAGGGGAGGTGAGTTGATTCAATTATTCAATCAGACCCAACAGTTGGGAATGGCTGGGCCAGAGCAGTTGTGTCTCCTAGTCTCCCGAAACCCTCCGTATTTCCCTTAGCACAGGGTGGACTTGAGCATCATCCTGCCTCCTGGGCTGGTCTGATCCTTCACACCAATGGGAATGTTCCATCCCTGACTCCCTGGATTCAGGGACCCGGCCCTTTTCAAACCTGATCAGGCCCTGGCTCTCCCAAATAAAATTGCCATTGAGCAGGATGCATGGGATCAAAAAGAACTTCCAGCAAGCTGACGTGCAAGCTGGGAGGTGGGGCCAGAGATCCAGAAAAGAGGCACCTCATTTCCCAGAAACCTTTGGGTGCTGGGGAGAGACCATGAGAACTAGGGAAGGTATGGGCAGCTGGACTCAAAGAGCACCTGGCTGACCTCTAGGGCCAGCTCCAGGCCTTGGCGAAGGAGGCAGGTGTGGCTCAGTAGGATCAGAACCACAGGCGGGTAGACACTGCAATAGGAGGTGTTACAGTCAGACCAGGAACGGGCTGCGCGGCATCTAGGCGAGGCAGCCAGGCGGCTCCTCTGTTGTTGTTGGCTCTGCTGCCTGTTCCCAGCTCCAGCTGCCAATGCTCTCCTCAGGGCTGGGCCAGCACGCCGAGCAGGTCAGGCTGAACCAACGGAAGGGCAAGGGAAACAAAAGGAGGTGGGGATGAACGGACCAAGGATGTGTCTGGACTGAATCTCTGTCCCTTGAAAGGCCCTGGCCCTGCTGGCCTCTTGGTGGGAGGGAGGGTGTGTGTGTGTGGGGGGGGGGCAGTACACAGGTAGTCATTGAAGAGCCTGGAGACCCCAAACAGGTGCTGGCAGCTGCCTCACTGATCTTATTCTGACACTGGGGTCTTTGCTCCTCTTTTCCTCACCCAGATTGGTGCTTCTAGCAAGTTGAGCATGGGGGGGGGGGGGTGTCATTTCCCCCCTACCCCCATTCAGGCCCCTGCTGTTTCCTTTCCTTCTACAGTGAAAGGCACCAGTTTGACCCCCCTTTCTCCTGGCCTCCCTGCTTCCCAGAGAACCTCCTGAGACGGGGATCTAGTGTGGCTGGGACCGCTGGGGGCAGCCCACATCTAAAGCTGGACAGACCTGGGCCTGACCTGGGCCAGCTGTGGCTCCTTCTCCCCTCGAGGGCAGCACTGCTGGATGGAGAAGTCAATCAGCAACATGACCTGCAGTTAAACTCCTCTTGTCTTTTATGATCTAGTGACTGGGCCAGACTCCTCTGCCGATTCCACCTCCTGCCCTGCACTGGCCCTTTAACCCCTGGCAGTCCAGGGCACGAGGGAGAAGGCTGCAGCTGTGACAAGTCTGGCAGGCTGGGCACCTGGGGACAGTGGTGGACAGCCTGTGGTCTAGCTCGAAGCCTGCCACTGTTGCCCAAGGTGCTGGGTCTAGGGAGCCCAAGCCTTCGCCCGGGTGCCACCTCTCCCACTCTCTGAGATTGGAGAGTGGAAGAAGAGCCGGGGGTCCAGGAACCCCTCTCTTCATTGAGATGAACCGGATGGAGTTGCTCGATGATGAATCAGCAGGGCTGCAGACTGGGTGTGTGCTGTGCGCCTCCTCTAGCCTGAACTGCAGAAGGTGGGCACCGGGCCAGATAACCAGCCTCCAAGGCTGAAGAGGAAAGAGGCAGGAGGGAAGGGGGAAAGGCAAGGTCCCAGAGAAGACACTGAGGGGTCCCAGGTCTGAGCTTTGATTTGAGGTCCTGGATAGGGATAAAGAGAGGGTCATGGCTAACCAGTTTGGCTCAGTGGATAGAGCGTCAGCCTGTGGACTGGAGGGTCCCAGGTTCGATTCCGGTCAAGGGCATATACCTTGGTTGTGGGCACATCCCCAGTAGGATGTGTGCAGGTAGCAGCTATCAATGTTTCTCTCATCGGTGTTTTTAACTCCCTATCTCTCTCTCTTCCTCTCTGTAAAAAAATCAAATATATATATATATATATATATATATATATATATATATATATGAGAGTCCTGGACTGACTGTTGGTGTGGGGAGGGTTCCAGGTAAGGGGCTGATAGGGCAGGTCAGTCTTAGGAAGGCCCCACAGCTAGGGGAGAACTCTGAGTGCTTTTATTTTCCTCCTCTCCAGCCCCCAAAGGCAGCTATTGTTTCCAGACACAATAGTTGCTCCCCAGCCTGGCTCCTAGGGACCGATGGAATTCAGCTGTGCTAGCCACTCCAGGAGGAGGCTGAGCCCTAGGAGTGAAGTAATAAGGACCAGCTTCCCCAACCCCAGGGCCCTTCTTGCTGCTGACCAGGCCCTGGCCCTTGGAGCCAGAGGGCCAGACTGCTTAGAGACAGAATCAGGGGTGCAGGGAGATTTAAGAGCAAGGGAGGCCCCTGCCCCCACCCTTCCATCATGAGCAGACAGGGAATTAAGAAGGGCCATGAGTTCAGAGTCTGGCCCCTTAGGCAGGCGAGGGCTTGTCCTTTCAGTGACCCCCTCCCCCCCAGCCCCTCCTTATAACAGTCTGGAGAGATGGGTGGCAGGAGGCCCCACCCTGACCTAGCCCTAATGGCTTTCCCTGGACAGCCTGAACAAAATGGGAAAAAGATGTGTGAGGTAGGAAGCTCCGATTTCCTTTCCCCTGAGGGTGCCTGCTCTGGAAAATGTTAGCTGTCAGAGAGAGCCTGAACAGTCTCCGCCTCCCACTGCCCAGGACCCCCTACTGGATCCCAGCCACCAGGGCCTCTCAGCCTGCCTGGAGCCCCAAGGGCACTGGGCTAGCACCTGTGGACTTCAGTAAGCCAGGCTGAGAAGCTCCAGCCTCCCTGGCCTGTGTCTCCTCCACCAACCTGGGAAACACACCCAAGTGGAGCTTTGGCACTTGGGAATCCCTGGGGACATGCCCCTGGGGAATCAAAGGAGATGGCTGCGCCTGGATCTCATAGCTGCCAACCTCCTGGCATGGTTTCACACCTCCCAAATCCCAAAGCTCTGGGGCCGCCAACCACAGGTTTCCAGATGATGTGGATTTTTGCTTAGTTCCTCTTCCCGCTGAGCTCATACCCTATGGGGGAGCATCCTCTCTGGGATGGGCCCTTCTCACTGCCCATGGACATCATGGTCTCTGTGAGCCCCGCCTTCTCTAATATGCTTCCTGACCCCTGGGTGCCAGCTTCCAGGAGACTCAGGGAGTTGACTCCAAGGCCGGGAGGAGTCAGTCCCTGCCTTGGAGTGTGCAGAGGTGGGCTGTGTGTGTGGAGCGAGGTTCTAGCCTCTGAGGAAGCCTCCGGAACACTCTACCCTTCCCCCAGCCCGTGCCTCTTTGCTCCTACCCCAGCTCCACCTCCTCTCCTTCAGGAAAGCTTCCCAGATCTCATCACTCTGTCAGCCCAGCCTCAGGTCCCAAGCTGCCAGGCTGGATTATCTGCCTCTGCCTCCCTGTGGGTCCTAGGTGTGGGCCCCAGCTCCCAGTGCAAGGGCATCTGCCTTCTTCCTCCTTGGGTCATGGTTTGGATCCCTCTCATGGAGTCTTTCCAAAGAGGCCACCAAACAGGATTCCATGGGGTGGTAGGAAATGAAGGGCCTGGCCTTTGGGGAAGTTGCCTCTGGCTGAGGGATGCCAGACAAGTTGGGTTCCTGGCACTGCTGTGTGCTGAGACTGAGGGGTCAGGTCATAGGCGCAGGGCCCAACCTTCAATACCCAGGCCTGGGAGGGGAGAGGAGAGGCGTGGCTGAGCCCACACTGTCTAAGAGCTTTCCTCCTGCTGCTTAGGTCTGTCTCATTCTAAAGCTTTGCTCTTAAACATTTCAGAGTGGAATTTGGTTGAGCCCAGAAGAGAATTAAGGTATGCTTGCTTTTCCATGCCAAATTCTTAAAAACATCTCAAAATCCTGTGTTATATATATACTAGGGGCCCAGTGCATGAAATTCGTGCACTGGGAATGGGTGGTCCCTCAACCCAACCTGCCCCCTCTCACATACTGGGAGCCCTCAGGGGATGTCCAACTGATGGCTCACCCCCAGCCTGCCCAAGGCCTAAAGCCTCGCCCTGCTCAGCTCAGCTGCCTGCGACCACCTGGCCCCAGGGGCTGGGCGCTGATCGCCACTTCTGCTCACAGTGCCCCAGGGCCAGGCGCTCACAGCCACCACCACCAGTTCATCTCCACTTGGCCCCGACCCCACTCCTGATTGGCTGGTAGCATAGCCAATCAGGAGAGAAGGTATGGTCAAATTTGCATGTTTCTTTTATTATATAGGATTCTTTCAAAGAAAGCATAGTGATGGTGTCCCTAAAGAAGGCCAGATGCTGTACATATTAAAGAAAAAAAGAAACAAGACCAGTAAGTCAGCACAGTTAAGCGATGGGAGGGCAGAGAAGACACCAGAACAAAGGTCTATGTAGGAATTCACAAAGGCCAGGGACTGGTACAAGGAGGGAGGGCTAGGGAGTGAGACCTGGCTTACCTCGACCCCTCCCCTCTGCAGTGCTACTACATGTCACTTATCTATCCAGCTACTGCCTTGATAACAAAAGAGCATGCAAACCCAGCAAACCTCCATCCCCAAGCACACGGGGTCCCCAGTTCTGAGGCACACGTGCACTCCGAGCACGCTTTGCGAAGCCAGTGTGAACAGGAACCTGGCTGGGAGCTGAAAGACCAAAGATATCGACTCGATTTAAACATTGGCTCAGGATCAACCACATCAAAGGTCACCTGTTTGTGTAAAATTAACCCGCCCCCAGTTAGGCCACCTCCTACCTCTGCTAAGCTCCAGTCTGGTGTCTAGCTGCTGGCTGTCGTTAGGCAGCTTCAAGTCAACCCGATCAATACCCAATTCTTCTTCCTCAAGAACCTGCTCTTCTGCCTGCCATCTCTCTATGGTGCAGAATGGCACCGTGGTTGTCTGTCCACTGTAATTCAAAAATATCAAGTCTACCTGTAGTCCTCTTGCTCTAATCTCTGAGTCCTGTTGATTCTGCCTCCTCAGTGATGCTCATATGCATCTTCCACTTCATTGATTCAGGCTTCCTTCACTGCTCAGCCCAATGACTCAGACAAGAACTCATCTCCTGGCCCTTCTTCAATCCAGTTTCCATTTGGCTGGTGCCAGCGTCATCTTCCGAATACACAGATTTGATCCTATCACTCCCCTGCTTCAAATCTCTCTGTGAATGTGGGCAGGACCTGGTTTCTTCTCATGTTGCTGTAAGCAACTTGGGGGCAAAGATAATGCTATTTCCCTTAATGCCTAGCAAAATGCCTGACACATAGCAGGTGCTTCATAAAAACCGGAGTGGAAGGATTCCAAGTCTCACCAGATGCCACCTGCATGTGTTAATAGCAGCTTAGGGCGTGGCTAATAGCAGAGGCTTCAGACTGGCAAACTTGACAGGTCTGAGTGCCAGCATCACCAACCTCCAGCTATTTGGCCTGGGAAGATTTCTTACCTTTTGTCATCCTTGGTTTACTCAGCTGTTAAATTAGAATACCACCCCCTCTCTTAGAGAATGGGAAAATGACCCTAAAGGGGTTAGCATGGTGCCTGGCAGAGAAGCACTCAATAATCAGTTAAACGTAAAGGGTTAGAAAAGAATCCAGGCCCTAGCTGGTTTGGCTCAGTGGAAAGAGCATCAGCATGTGGACTGAAGGGTCCTGGATTCGATCCTAGCCAAGGGCCCATGCCAGGATAGCTGGCTTGATCCTCAGTGGGGGGCATGCAGGAGGCAGATGATCAATGATTCTCATCATTGATATTTCTCTCTCCCTCTCTTCCCTTCTTCTCTGAAATCAATTTTAAAAATATATTTTTAAAAAAGAACTCAGAATTTTGACTCTAGAACCAATAGGCTCCAAGAAGCAGTGTGACAATGTCACTAATTTAGCAAGGGGTAAAATCAAACTTAAAACCCAGTGTCAAACAAGGTAACTTGCTGTTACTCTATATAGCTGTGGATGAAAAAGGGGCCATATACTAAACCTGACAAGCTCAGGGGAGGCCTGTAAGGGGGCCGTATAAACGTAAGAGACCAAAAGTAACCACACAAGATAGTCTGAACATAAAAATTCCTTACCAAAAGCTAGTCATGGCAGTAGTCACATGCTAGGACTGTAGCTTCATCTTTTTATTAAAATTGATTTTTAGAGAGAGAAACATTGATGTGAGAGTGAAATATCAGTTGGTTGCCTCTTGCGTGCCTTGACTTGGAATGGAGCCAGCAAAAGCTCAACATGTGCCCTGACCTGGAATCGAACTACGGTACATGGGTCAACACCCAACCGAGACACACCAGCCAAGGTGACAAGGTCAGTCTTAAATGAGCCTGTCTGTTGACTTTTTGCATCTACCAACCCCTTTTCCAGATCTCAGGGATACCCACCTCACCAGAGCCTCCTACAGAATCCGTTACCTTGTTCCCTGCGTGCCATCTCAGCTATAAATGTCAACTATCTTATACCCACCAATGTAAAAGAAGTTTTATTTATTTTTTTAAAAATATATTTTATTGATTTTTTACAGAGCAGAAGGGAGAGGGATAGAAAGTCAGAAACATCGATGAGAGAGAGACATCGATCAGCTGCCTCTTGCACGCCCCCTACTGGGGTTGTGCCCACAGCCAAGGTACATGCCCTTGCTGGAATCGAACCTGGGACCCTTCAGTCCGCAGTCCGACACTTCATCCACTGAGCCAAACCGGTCTTGGCAAGAAGTTTTATTTTTTTAAATATATTATTTTATTGATTTTTTACAGAGAGGAAGAGAGAGGGATAGAAAGTTAGAAACATTGATGAGAGAGAAACATCGATCAGCTGCCTCTTGCACACCCCCTCTGCGGATGTGCCCGCAGCCAAGATACATGCCCTTGACCAGAATCGAACCTGGGACTCTTCAGTCCACAGGCCGACGCTCTATCCACTGAGCCACACCGGTTCGGCGGCAGTTTTACTTTTTATAGTTTCAGAGATCTCCTCCTTTGCTTTCTCCTGTCTCCCTAATCTATAATGAATTTCAATGTAAACCCCCTCCCCCTTATGTCTCCTCCTTTGATTCTAATGTATAAAATACGCTATAAAACTGCCATTCTTAAGAGCATTTTCTCAACTTATTGAGATTTTGCTTCCTGTAATTTGTTGTCCGTTTGGCTCAAATAAACTCCTAGTCTCTGTAGGTTTGCATGGTTTTTTTTTTTTGACGACACAGCTGTTTGATGGACTTCCTCTATAGGTAAGTGGAAGTGCTTTGTGAATAAGACAGACTGTAGATATAGGGTATTCATAGATGTACCTGGCATATTGCATACATGGATATTCTTCTCTAAACTTGGACTTGGGCTAATATGCCTTGGGGCCAGTTCATAATTACAGTACTGTTTATCTTCCCTATTGTCAGCTGTAATCATCTGTTAAACTGGGAATTAAACAATTCCTCCTTGGAGCTTTCACTAGATCCCTGGTTCTTTAAGGTGGAGAGAGGGACAGTACTATCATCTGAATTTTTTTTTAAAATATATTTTATTGATTTTTTTACAGAGCAGAAGGAAGAGGGATAGAAAGTCAGAAACATCGATGAGAGGGAAACATCAATCAGCTGCCTCTTGCACGCCCCACTGGGGGTGTGCCCGCAGCCAAGTTACATGCCCTTGACCGGAATCGAACCCGGGACCCTTCAGTCTAGAGTCCGGCGCTCTATCCACTGAGCCAAACCGGTCTCGGCTGAATTTTTTTTTTTAATTGACTTTAGAGAGGGAGAAACTTCAACCTGCCATTCCACCTACCCATGCATTCATTGGTTGATTCCTGTATGTGCCCTAACCCGGGAACCTGCAAACTTGTATTAGGACAGTGCTCTAATTGAGCTAACCAGCCAGGGCCCCCCTTCCTATTTTGAGAACCACTTGGTTACATTAAGTTTTAGAATATTAAGTTTATGTTTGGCATATACAGTTCTCAAGCTTTGCCCTTTCCCACGCTCACCTGCAGCAGGGGACCTCTTAGCATTAGAAAACATCATTATGCCATGAAGAGAATATTAGAAGAGGTTGTCTTTTATCATGCATGTGGCTCCACTCTGCCAAATAGGACTTGTTGACAGAGATTCAGGCAGCAATCTGCAATGGGGCTCTTCTATTACCAGTTAGAGTCAGGATCCTGGGGACAGAGAGGTGGAGAAGGAAGAGGACTGCAGGACAGGACATTCCCAGGCACTCTGCAGGGTAAGCTGGGCTCTGACCACAGAGTGAGAGAAAAGTGAGGCAATGGTTATAAGGTTCTTCAGTCCTCCCAGATTCTTCCTGGTGAGCAAAGTGAGACTGAGTTCTTTCCAACCTTAGACTGACACCAGGGACCCTTCAGAACATGGAGCATAAAATCCAGTTGCTATTTTACCAAGATACACACAAATGCAGGTTTGCTTCAGCCAACAGGTACTCTAAAAACTGACCTCAAATGAGAATTTCCTAGTTTACTGGTCACAATATATAATGTGCATGTAAGCACAATGTAATGTGCTTTCGTGTGTATTCCCAGTTTGGGGTGTGGCTTTCCTGGCGTATAGGACACTTGGCACCTCTTAATAAGGTGTCATGGACATTTCATGTTGGGCTCAGCAGGAACCAACTTGCTCAGAACTCAACAGCTGCCTGTGCGAGCAGATCCTGCAGCACAGGGCGTGACAAGACCGTGTCGAGTCTGGTGCGGCCGCGGAAAATGCTTTGCTACAAGCAGGCATGACCATGACTCTGGCCCCTGGCGCCAAACCAGCCACTCAGGAGGGCACAGGTCCTGGTATATATATGGAGTCTGCATTTCCTCAAGACAGGGATCCCAGACACAAGGTTAGGCCTGTGACTCACATTCCCAAAATGAGGGTGTGCAACTACCAAGGAAGAGCTAGCAGGAGCAACCAGGCTGGCATCACCAAGCACCCTTCCTCTCTTGCCCCATCACTCCCCTGTGCCCATTCTCCCAGCCACTTTCCTGGTCACATGCAGTCCATGTAAAGGTACTCTAATGGTTTGGGGTGTGATGTGAGGTGTAGTCCTTGACACGAGGTAAGGGTGAGGGCAAGGCGCCAGAGCACATGGGCTACACAAAAGGCTTGGCCAGTGCTTCCCCGATTTCCAGCAAACAAGGGCCTAGTGAGTGCCACCCAGACTCTGGAACCCCCTTACAGAATTAGCCCTACAAGACCCGTGACAAAAGCTGGATATAAAGTTAATAAGAAAACACCACTGGCTGGGTGGCTCAGTGGGTTAGTGTTGTCCCGTACAACAAAAGATGGCAGGTTCGATTCCCAGTCAGGGCACAGTTCTAGGTTGTGGGTTCCATCTTTGGTTAAAGCTCATACAAAAGGCAACTGATCGATGTTTCTCTCTCACTTTGATGTTTTTTCTCTCTCCCTCCAAAAAAACAAAACAAAAAACAAACAAAACACCACATAATTGTTTTTCCATTATTAAAATTTATCAAGAAAAATATTTATCAAGGGGAGAATCTGAGTTTTTAGAGGCCTGGTGTAGCAAAGTAAAATACTAAAAACTGCTTGGAGGACAGGGGTAAGGGAGAAATGGGTGATACCTGTAATAGTAGCAACAATAAAAAATATATTTAAAAATAAAAAGTAAAAATTTTATCCTTGACAGGAAAAAGACAAAGTCCATTTAAACATTTTAAGTCTTTTAACCTACCAAGTGGGATCTAAGTTAAATAAATCCTCTCATGCTTTAGGAAAGAGACAGCTTTCCTAAACTATAAAAGTTGACTTCCAAGTCACATTCTTTCTCTATTGCCTTGTAATCCTACGATAAACCTCACCAGGGATGGCTTCTCTGGAAGTCAGGGTAGGATAAACTGGCAATATCCTGACACAAACTAGATGCAGACTCTGATATGTAATGTGATCACATAACTTATCATCCAATGAGGATACTTTTAAGAGTGAAAAAAGGTGCTGTTAACCACTTGAGAACAAAAGACATACAACACCCTCGGAGAAGGCAGTTTGGGAGACTAAATTTCCCAGTATGCCCTGCCCTTGAAAGTAAAAAGGCTTGACTAAGAACAAAGCACTCTGGGACCTGTGGTTAGCACCATTTAAGAGGTAAACAGTATAGGGCTGGGTGCTGCCATGGAAACTTCCTCCTTCCATGGGATACTTAACCAGACACAGAACACAACACCTGAGGTGAGATTTCAATGGATATTAAGTCTAGGGTAGAGCCTCTCTCCCCCCAATAACTCTAGCTTCCAAAGGTGCGGAGCAGGTAGAGCTGTCCATTGGTTCACTGCCCGGTTTCTTCTTTCATCACCGCTGTCCCCACTGCTGCTAATCTTTAGGGGGATTCTGGGCCAGGTACTGTTCCCACTCAACTTCAACCAACTTGTACAGCTCCATGGTGGCCTGCGCGTCTTCCACAGAGGAATGCCCACTTTTTCCAGCCTGAGTGAGGGAGGAAGAGGAAAGCATTGGGCTATAAGCAAGTGTTTTATATCCATAACCTTACATAGACACAATGGGGTGGTGAAGGCGGGTTGGAGAGGGCAATAGGGGAAAAGGGCCATATGTAATACTTTCAACAATAAAGATAAAAAAAAAAAAAGTATCCCCCCCCCCCCCCTTCCCTACCAGTTCCTCCTAACCCCTTATATAAGCAGTTACTTCTGCAGGGCTAGTAGCCTGCAAAGGTAGAACTATGGTAGGGCACTAATTTTTATTCAACTTCAAGGGTTCAACTCCTAGAAAGTCTTTGCTATTATCTGCCTCAATCCTTTCTCTGGCAACATGTGAATGCCATATTCTTCTACATTCTGTAGAGACAAGACATCTAGATCATAACCAGGCCTTCTAAGTCTTCCATTTTCCCCGTTCCTTAACTCTCTCCATGACATGTGTCTATACCCTCTTACCAGGCAGGCACCCCTTTCTTGAATGCCAAATAGGTAAATTACCTAAGAGGTCCTTGCATCCACTCTGAGGTCTTTAGATCACCTCCACTACCTGCTTTCCTAGTTTTTTAGGGTTTTACACCCACTTAAGGCTTTTTTCTTTCCTCTCCCAAGGATAATTTGGAACATTGGTAGCGAACAGGATTATCCTAATGTACACATGGGAAGATTAATGAGCCTCTTAGCCCAAAGCTCTTCCTGTAAAAGCAGCCTGCCTGGATTTCTCTACAAAGCGATTCTGGGCTCAGAGCCTGGAGAGGTGGTAAGAAAGGACCCCCCAGTGTGCAGCCAAGGGGCCTGGCAGCATTTGGGGAGATGTTACCTGGATGTCCCGGTTCAGCAGCTTCTTTGTGAGATGCTTCAGAGACATGGTAGCACTCTCTGGGCAGTCAGCCTTCCGGTTGAGAAGAGGGATGTGAGAGGTGTCGCGGGTAAGAGACTTGGGGTGAAAATACTGAAGGGCTTTGAAGTCATTGTGGATGGCATGTCCCACCACTATCTTCCCGGTGAGTATTTTCAAGATCTGAAATTGGCGTGGAAGAGGTGGTAAGAGGTAGGGCTCAGGCGGAGCCCTGAATCCTAAAAGTCCATCGTGGTCCTAGGTCCTTGCAGATTCTTTCCGTTAGGTGCCCACCTCCTTCCTCCTTGAAATGCCCTCTCTCACAAGTTTTCTTTCACTTAAAATCTATCTTCTCCCCACAAGGTGAAAGTAGGTATTTGTGTGCATGTGTATTATTTTTATTTTTCAATTAGTTTATTTTCAATACTATTTTGTATTGGTTTCAGGTATATAGCATAGTGATTAGACTTGTGGTTGGCAAATTGCGGCTCGCAAGCTACATGAGGCTCTTTGGCCCCTTGAGTATGGCTCGTCTACAAAATATCACAGCCTGGGAGAGTCTATTTTGAAGAAGTGGCATTAGAAGAAGTTTAAAAAAAATTTGGCTCTCAAAAGAAATTTCAGCCGAGACCGGTTTGGCTCAGTGGATAGAGTGTCGGACTGCGGACTGAAGGGTCCCGGGTTCGATTCCGGCAAGGGCATGTACCTTGGCTGCGGGCACATCCCCAATAGGGGGCGTGCAAGAGGCAGCTGATCGATGTCTCTCTCCCATTGATATTTCTGACTTCCTATCCCTCTCCCTTCTGCTCTGTAAAAAAATCAATAAAATATATTTTTTTTAAAAAGAAAGAAAAAGAAAAAAAAAAAAGAAATTTCAATCGTTGTACTGTTGATATTTGGCTCTGTTGACTAATGAGTTTGCCGACCACTGGGTTAGACAATCACATACTTTACCAGGTTTTACAAGGTGTTCTGCCTGATATTTCCAGTATCCACCTGGCATCATACATAGTTATCACAATATCATTAACTACATTTCCTATACTGTACTTTATATTCTCATAACTATTTTATAACTACCAATTTGTATTTCTTAATCCCTTCACCTCTTTCACCCAGTCCCCAAGCCCTACCATTCCCTGAAAGTAGATATTTTTCAGGGTAATCCTTTTTGGACTGTATCATCAGCAGCTCCTTACCTTCTCATCAATTCCATTCCAACAGCAGATTAACTTGTTACAGCCTTAAATCACACTCACATTCAAGATGTTTATGTAACTATGTAGTTCAGTTCTGGCTTGCTACTTAAAGTTCTTTAAACATTATTATTATGCTGACCTTAGGCAGAGGCTGGGACAAAGGCAGTCAAAGATGGGCTCTAGGGAGGTGACAGAAGCCCCAAATTACAGGCGCGCGCGCGCACACACACACACACACACACACACACACACACACACAGTTTGTTTTTTGCAGGAGAGACTATGGCTTTCATCATATTCTCAAAAGGTCTACAAACCATAAAAAATCAAGAATCATTTATCGCCCTGGTCAGTGCGGCTCAGATGGTTCAGTGTCATTTTGTGCATGGAAAGGTTGCTGGTTCAATTCCAGGTCAGGGCACCTGCCCAGGTTGCGGGTTTGGTCCACAGTTGGGGTGCATATGAGAGTAACAGATAGATGTTACTCTCTTCCTTCCTTTCTCTCCCTTCCTCTCTAAAATTAATGAAAACATATATTTTTAAAAAAAAGAATCACTTACAGACTAAGGTTGTAGAGGGAAGTGGGTGACCCATGACTGTGCTATTTCGTTTTGAATGTTTTTATTAATTTTTAATTTAAATTTTTTTTTGAGAGAGAGAGAGAGAGAGAGAGAGAGAGAAGGATAGAGACATAGAAACATCGAAGAGAGAAACATCAATCAGCTACCTCCAGCACTTCCCGACGGAGGATCGGGCCCCAATCTGGGCATGGGATCTAAAAATTGAACTAGGGACCTCCTGGGTCACGGGTCGATGCTCAGCCACTGAGCCACAGCAGCCAGGCCATGCTTGTGCTGTCCTAACAGAAAGGCAGTTTCACTGCTGTAAACTCCTCCCGCTCACAGCTGTTCAGACAACTTACCCATACCAGACTTGCAAACAAATAGCTTCCCAAGTGTGACACGCCACCAGTGAGGGCAGCCAGAAACTATGCCAGGGGCTCTGAAGGCCGTTCCAAAATGGAGTTCCAAACAGGTTGTGAGCAAGAGCAATAGTGCTAGAAAAATCAAAGCATGGCCTCCCAACAGGACCTCTTGAGGGGCCAGACTCGTCTGGACAGACCTTAGTCTCTTACCCAGCTTGGGCACTGGGAAGTGATTCATGATGAAAACCAGGTGTAGTGTAATCAACTAAGTATTTAGTTGCTCTTGATTTCATCTCGTTTATTGTCCACCAATACCTTTACTTCGAATTAACTTCAACACATAGCCCTAGTTAAAGCTGAGTGGATTTGCTGTCTCAGAACCACCACACCTTCTACCTCTCCCAAGCCTTTGTTCAGCTGTGCCCCTAATGAAGAGAATGTTTTTCAACTCTTCAAGTTCCTTCTGAAGACTAGACGCTCTCCTCTCCTGGGAGCACACTCACACCTTTCCTCTCTTCCTCTTCTTCCCCCCAGGCATGTTTCCTTCACCTTTCTCTCTCCTAAGCTCCAAGGACCCCGCCCCCCCCTTTTATTTTTGCCTCTGAACTTGTTTTCTGAGCCCATTTCTTCTCTTTTTTTTAAATCCATTTTTTTAATATTTATTGTTCAGTTTATTAATTACATTGTTCCCTTTTTTTTTTCACACTATAGTTCCCCTCCACCTGGTACCCATCCCACCCTCTGCCCTCACCCCCCTCCACTGTCCTCTCCCATAGTTGCATGATTTTTGTCCAGTCTCTTGCTGCACTTCCCACACCTCTGAGCCCATTTCTTCTAACACTCATTTCTTCACCTCTATGAATTCCTAATTAAACTTTCTCTTATAGTTTGGGAAAAAAAAATCTTCACTGTTTCACCTCTGATAAGCTTCTGGCAATGGACTGTTTTGGCATATAGGCGATCATTGGAACAGAGTGTATCTAGAAGGCCAAGAATGTGAAGCTGAAATTACATAGCGGTGGACCGAGGGCGCCCTCTGCAGGCCTCCCCTGGTTCACCTCCCTTTCCTGTTCATTTGTTGTGCTCCCAGCACCCAGCACAGGGCTACAATGAGCAGGTTTGCTCAGTGGGTGAAATTAAAAACCTGACACATCAACCCTGTTTTCTTTTATCTCCTTCACTGCAGGCTACCTGTTCCAGTTATACAAATAATCACCAGCTCCTTCTGTAAACATTCTGCCTTCTGCCAAAACCGGTTTGGCTCAGTGGATAGAGCGTCGGCCTGTGGACCAAAAGGTCCCAGGTTTGATTCCAGTCAAGGGCATGTACTTTGGTTGGGGGCACATCCCGGAGGGGGGCGGGTGGCGGTGCAGGAGGCAGCTGATCAATGTTTCTCTCTCATCGGATGTTTCTGACTTTCTATCCCTCTCCCTTCCTCTCTGTAAAAAATCAAAAAAACTAAAAAACAAACTAACAAACAAAACATTCTGCCTTCTCCTACCACCAACTGTCCACACTTAACCCGGACCTTTCCCCACCCACGTGGCTGCTATCACTGTACCCTGTGACTCTCACCTGGCCCCGAGCAATCTTGAAGGGTGTAGCATTCACCATGTGGTGCTTGCGGATGCCACTCCATCGGGTGCGGTAGTCCACGATGGGACAGGGGGGGAGGATATACTCATCATAGAGCACATCTAGGTCGTAGTTGACGATGCTACATCGAGCCAAGGAACTCACATGCCCCTTGGGTCCTGTGCCCACCATCTCACAGTCAATGGCCACCATCTTCCCTGGTGTCTTCTGGGATGCTCCAGAGGATTTGTTCTCTGAACCAGTCAGGGTGGAGTTATGTGGTGGATTCTTCTGAATAGGGTTCTTTTGGAGGTTCTTCTTCTGAGGGCGAGTTGGGGGGCTCTTCATCTCTGGAAGGGAACTCTGGAACTCCTCCAGCAAATCTGCTTTAGCCACCACAGAACCAGTCTTCTGCGAGGGGGCGGGGGTCAGCCAAGGCACAGAAGCTTTCTTGTCCAGGGACCGCTCTGACCCATGGCTCGAGTCTGCGGTCTTCCTCTTTTTTGGAAGGGGGGAAATGTTCCAGGTGCCGTCCACCTGAGGAGCGACCCCATTCTTTGCAGGTTCTGAGTGCAACTTAGGCACATTGTTCGGGGGCTGTTTTTTCTTATTTAGAAGGCCTCTCCTTTCCAAGAACCGCCGCCTCCGGACAAATTTTTGGTGCTTGGCATTCCCTTCTAAAGACTTTTTGGGGGGAGGTTCGCCAAAATCCAGATTGAGGAGTAAGGTAGACATGAGGATGGTGGGTGGTAGGAGAGCAGTTGGGAAGAGTGGCTCACCAGTGAAAGGACAGAGGACTCATCCCCTGTTGAATCCCACAGGCCAGCATCTGCAGGTTTGTAGTGTACCCTGGGGAAGAAAGTGAACCTGATAACAGATCCCAAAGGCCTGGGAGGACAATAAGACCCACCTCCATAGAACTCAAGGTAGGAAAGAAATCAGAGCAACCTCCCAGATAGAGGGGGAACAAATCTGAAATGTGAAATGACGGCAGGACACTGTCTGAGACAAGCCCACAATTCACCAGTCCTATGGCCTTTGGAGGATCATATCCTCCCCCCCCCGGTCTAGATCTGTCCCACTTGTAAACGGAGGGGGTTGGAGGGCCAACCAGCGTGACACTCTTTCCGAGTCTGGAAAGCCAGAACAGGTGGGCTAAACATCGGCTCTGGGAGACCATCTAAGCTCGCTCGAAACCAGTGATGAGTCCAGCGTAGATGACATCTATAGTTGCCAGGCATCCCCAAGGGCGGGTCCCACGAATAGGTCTGACTCCAGGTACCCCTTTGCCCCGTTTCCGGGTGGAGGCCACCTCCACGTGCTTCTCACCCAAATTCTCCCAAGAAAGGACCGTTTACAACACATAGCAGCGGGGGAGTCGGGGAAGGCCGAGGCCGGGGGCAGGTACCTCGGCGGGCACACTTTGGCGGTCAAGAAGCCCGTTCCTCACCATCACCACCTACCTCCCAGACGTGCCCACTAACAACGGAAACTCTTGGAACCGGATACGGAAGTCAGCGCTCGCCGACGAGCCCGGGGCCAGCGGGCGCGCGGGTTGGAGAGGTCCCTAGGTCGTAGGACCCCCTGGCCCCTGGGCCCGAGGTCAGGGGTTCCGGGTGCGGGAGCTGCGGCAGCGCGGCGTGGGCGGGGCACGCTCCCGGCCCCTCTGGGCCGGTGGAGGTCCAACTCGAAGGTGCGGGGAGGCCGAGACCAACGACGACGGCCGCGCGCTAGGGCCGCGAGCCCCACTTCCGGGATGGGCGGGAAGTGCCCGGGGTGGGCGGGACCTGAACGCCGCGGCCCGCCTCTGTGGCGTCACAGTGGGGCACCGCACCCCGCTTGTTTTCATTGTGGACGCCGCGACCTGTAACGTCAGGAGGACACCTCAGGTCTTAAACCTCCATCCGGAACCTGGGGAAGAGGGCGTCTCGGGCCAACGCAGAGCGCTTCCTTCTCGTCCCGCCTGCAGAGCTGAGCCCAGCCCGGGCCCCGGATCCGCGTGGTGCCGACCCCGCTTCCCTCCTCGCCGCCTTCTCGCTCCAGGCGCCACCCACCGGGACCCCGATGCCAGGCGTTTCCGCCCGGGGCCTCGCTCTGGAGGAGAGGAGGCAGCTAGCTGTGAACCTCACCCGTGTCCTGTCTCTCTACCGTCCCGTCCTGGACGCCTACATCATCGTGAGGCCACGGGGTTGGGGACGGGGCGCTCCTAGTTGTGTGCTTGGCTAGGTGCCCGCGACAGGGAGAGAATTGTGGAGAGTGAGCGTCTGATCTCTTTTCTTTCATGATGTTCGGCCTGTCTTTACAAGAAGGGGTTAAAACTGGGGAGATTTTTCCGTGTTTTTTTTTTTTTTTTTTTTTTTTTTTTTGGCAAATGACACAAACAATATTTCTAATAGCTAGGTTATTTTTCCAAAACCAAAGTAACAAAACGCGTGCTGCAGCTTCGTTGAACTGTCCTAGGAATATGAGAGATAGTCCCAGAACACACAAGTTCATTCGTCCACGCTTTGAAGAAATTCCTGGTTTTGTAATGTAATGGACCATTTAAACTGTGGAATTAGGCAGACTCCAGCCAGAATCCTGCCTCCCCTACTGTGTTAACTTACAAGGGTATGAAATAAAAATTCCTCCTAGCCCCGGTTGCTCAGCTGCAACATGGAATCCTGTTTGAAGGGTCACTGTGAAGAATAAATGAGATGATGTATTCGTGGCACCAGCATCCACTGAATTGTTCAGCCCCTAAAGCCAGAAGCCATCCTTGATTCAGCTCTTTCCTTCACTGATCTATAGTCCCATCCTTCAACAATTCCTGTTGGTCCTACCTGTAAGAATTCACCCATTTGTCTCCATTTCATTGCTACCAGCCTGGGCCAACCCACCATCACCTCTCCTGGACTGCTTCCTAATTCATCTCTGTGTTTACTTCAGCCCCTCCATAATCACCTCTTCCCAAGCAGCCAGAGTAATCTCTTTACAATAAAAATCTGATCATGGCAGCCCCTTGCTTCCTAGGTGTTTTGATGAAATCCTAACTCTACCAATACCTGTGATACTGTGAAGCCCTACGGGATCTGTTCCCTGCTGTCTCTGAATCCTATCGCGTTTCGTTCTCTCCCACATTCACTATACTTCCAGTGGCCTGCTTTCTTTGTTTTTCTAATCCTCACCCATTGATTTTTATTTTATTTTATTTTATTGATGGAGGGAAAGATGGGGTGAAAGATCAATGTGAGAGAAACTCGTCAATTGCCTCCTGCATGATCCCTGACCAGGGCCTGGTCTGGGGAGGAGCCTGCAATCAAGGTACAAGCCCTTGACCAGAATCAAACCCAGGACCCTTTGGTCTACAAACTGGTGCTCTGTCCACTAAGACCAACCCTCTAGGGCTCCAGTGGCCTGATTTTTGCTCCATAGATAAGGCAGACATCGGGGTCTTGGTTCGTACAGATCTGCCTGGAATGTTTGTCCTCAGCAGAAAGGCTGTAGAGTAGAATAGTTAAGAGCAAGAATTCTAAAGTCAGGTTGATTTCAGATCTCAGCTCTGATACTAGCTTTTTTATTTGGGCAAGTTACTTAATTGTGTGTTTGTTTTCTTACCTGTAAAATGAGGGATGAAAATGGTACCTACCTCATAGGGTTGTTTTGGGGATTAAGTATGTTAATACACATATATAAAATGTTTAGAACAGTGCCTGGCATATTATACATATTTAATAAGTGTTTGCTATTTTTTACATAGTTTTTTTTTAACGTATTTTATTGATTTTTAAATAGAGGAAGGGAGAGGGATAGAAAATCAGAAACATCGATGAGAGAGAAACTTCAATGAGCTGCCTCTTGCACACCCCCTATTGGGGATGTACCCACAACCTAGGAACATGCCCTTGACGGGAATCGAACCAGGGACCTTTCAGTTTGCAGGCTGACGCTCTATCCACTGAGCCAAACCGGTTTCAGCTATTACATACTTTTTTTTACATGCCTGTTTCCTGTTCATTCAAGTGTCAGCTCAAGTGCCAACTCAAATCTTCCCTCATTACTCTTACCTCAAGTAGTACTGTCTCAATGTCTCCTACTATGTTGTTAGTGTTTTATCATCCATGTGTCATTTGATGTTCTGAAGAACATTTCTTTCTCAAGAGTAAGAATTTTGTCCGTCTGGTTCATTGTTGTGTCCTCAGAGCCTAGAATAGAACGTGGTGCACACCCCAAACTCCAGAATTTGTGTTCAACAAATGAGTGAATGAAACACATTCTGGCATATCCAGTGTCTGACACTATGCGGGCAGGTTACTGAATGGAAACGTGCTAACACTGCACGTCAGTCACTGTGGTGTTGTGGATGGGACTGTGAGGGGACACCATCCCTGCCCTTAGGTTCTTCATTCAGTTGAGTGGAGAAAGCAGATCAATAAGTGGGAAATTGCTAAGAGGAGAGGTGTGTTCGGAATGCAGTCTGGGCTCTGAGGAGGGAGTGGGAGGCTGGAGCAGGTTTCAGAGGAGGTGACTCGGGTGAGTGGAGGTGCCTGCTGGTGGCAGCCAATGGCCTGTGTTGAGAGGGGTAGGAAGGGATGGGAAAGGTAGTAGCCTGTTGATTGCTTCTCCCCTTCCGCAGGAATTTTTTACAGACAACCTGTGGGGCACTCTCCCTCGCTCATGGCAGGAAGCATTGGATGGACTGAAGCCACCACAGCTGGCCACCCTGCTGCTGGGGATGCCTGGGGAAGGGGAAGTGGTCAGGTACGGGCGAGGGGGGGCCCTGTGCTGGGGGACTTGGCACTGAACCCTGTAGCCGGTCATTGCTCAGAGGGTCTCCCAGGGGATTCCTGGGTTGTAAACGGGTGCACCCAGGACACGGTGGGACTATTCACTGGGGTCTGGGCCGGGCTCTCGCAGGTACAGGTCAGTGTGGCCACTCACCCTGCTGGCCCTGAAGTCCACAGCCTGTGCCTTGGCCTTTACCCGGACACCTAAGTTCCAGACCCCCTCCGAGTTTCGGGAGAACCCCAGCCAGAGCTCCCGACTTAGAGCTCCATTCCGAAAACATGTCCGGCCCAAGAAGCAGCATGAGATCCGGCGGCTGGGAGAGGTGAGGCGATGCCTGGGGCACCGGTGGTGTCTGGGCGCCTGGGGGCTGAAGCCAGCGGGATAGAGAGGTCGTGGGCACCTTGTGTGGTCTGCCTGTCCCTTCCTTGGCAGGTGTACTAAAATCCAAGCTTGATGCTGGTTTGGGGGATTTGTGTGTTTTTGCTTTGTTTTTCATCCTTTTGCTGGGTTTGCTGGTAGCCTTGTCTGAGTCACTGTCTTATCCCCGTGTCCACACCTCCTTGACCTGTTCCTGGCTTCACAGAGGGGCTCTACCTGCTCTTGGGGGAGGTTGAATCACTGACCTTCAAGGAGTGAGGAGAGTAGCCTGAGCCCAGGGTCAGCACCCCTGTTCTGGTTTCCCTATCTCATATCTCCCCCTCTTCCTCTGCCAGCTTAACCTTCTCTGCCCTCATTATGGCTGAGGGTCCCAGGAATCAAGAACCAATGGCCAAGAGGCCTTTGCTCCCTTCTCTTTCAGTTGGTGAAAAAGCTGAGTGACCTCACAGGCTGCACCCAGGTGGTGGATGTAGGCTCAGGCCAGGTGAGCCAGACAGACCCTAACGTACTTATTTTTGTTGTTTGGGTCGGGGTCGGGGTGGGGGTGGGGGTGGGAGGGTGTTTGAGTTGTGGGGACAGAACAGCCGGAAGGGAACAGGTTGTCAGGCCTAGGCCCAGGGAGACAGACACCAAGGAGTGATAGGAGTGAACAGGGTAGAATCTAAGCCTTCTGGGAACCTGGGACCCAGGTGTCTAGGCCCTAAAAGAGGTGGTAGCAGATAAGAACGCTGAACAGGGCTGTCTCCACCCTCCCTCTCACGACTCCAGGGCCATCTCTCCCGCTTCATGTCTCTGGGGCTAGGGCTGAAGGTGAAGAGCATCGAAGGGGATCAGAGGCTGGTAGAGAGAGCCCAGCATCTGGACCGGGAGCTGCTGCAGGCTCTGGAAAAGGAGGAGAAGAGGAACCCCCAGGTAGGCCTGCCCTCACTGCAGCAGCCGGTCTGCCTGGCTAGACTCCCGCTCTCAGGTTTCTCAGCTTGAGATGATGTGGTCCCTATCTCCGCTCCCCCTTCCCCAGGTTTCCCCGTCGCCAAGCCTCTTCGCCTCTTAGAGGCACTCTCCAGTTCCAAAGTGCTTTCCACTCAGGCACGTCCATCTCACAACCCCCTGTGAAGTGGCCAGTCGATTATTAGACTCATTACAAATGAGGAAATTGGGACTCAGGCATGAAATGTGCAGTTAGAGTGACACATTCATCATTTATCCCTTCTGGTTCAAGTTCTCGCTTTCCCCCAGGCCCCAGCTTCTTCTCCATCTTCTTCCTTCGGCGGGAACACAGAGGACAGACCTCCTGCAGCCTGAGGTGGCATGGGGACAGCAGACAGACTTCCCAGCTGCCTTGTCCTTTTCTCCCTCCGCAGGTGGTGCAAATGCACTCTCACCGCTCCCCGCACCATGTGGCTCAGTGGGTAGACCCCGGGACCCTGTGTGAGGAGATTCTGCTTCCGTTGGAGACCTCACCTCGGAGGGAGGCGCGCTTGCTGCTGACGGGGCTCCATGCTTGTGGGGACCTGAGTGTCGCCTTGCTGAGGCATTTCTCGTCCTGCCCTGAGGTGGCGGCTCTGGCCTCGGTGGGCTGCTGCTACATGAAGTTGAGTGACCCTGGCGGCTACCCACTGAGTCAGTGGGTGGCTGGCCTGCCTGGCTCCGAGCTGTCCTACAGGCTGCGGGAGGGGGCCTGCCACGCCCTGGACGACTATGCTGCAAGGCTGCAGAGAGCAGGCCCTGGCCTCCGAACCCACTGCTACCGGGCGGCCCTGGAGACGGTCCTCCGGCACGTCCAGCCCTCGCTCCGCCGGCCGGGCGTGCAGGGCATCCCCAGGGCCCATGAGCTCAAGATTGAAGAGTGAGCTGGAGGAGGTTGGGGGAGGGGGTGTTGGGAGCCCACTGCAGGTCCGATTCCCCTCCCACCCTAGCTTGTTAGCAAGTCCTACAGGGAATGCTGCCGGGGGAGGGATTGAGTTCTCCGACTGGGGCAGCTTCTCAAAATTTCTTTAAAAGGGAGTTGTCATTCTCTTATCAGTAGACTATCAAGACTTAAATGTTAAGAATATGGCTAATTGGACAGGTCTGGCTGAAAATACATTTTTGGATCAATTTGTTATTGGATAGACAACTCATAGCCAGAGAAACATTTAGGCCCTGCCTGGATGGCGAGGCTCGGTTGGAATATGCCAAAGGGCCACAGAAAGCAGGTCCTGGTCCTGTTCCTGGTCGGGGCACGTGCACAGGTTGCGGGTTTGATCCCCACCCAGTCAGGGTGAGTACAGGAGGCAGCCAATCAACGTATCTGTCGCATCACGTTTCCCCTTTCTCTCTAAAATCAATTAACAAAAAGAAAAATACAAATTGGGATAGCAAATCAAGCAAAGTTGGAATCAAATTAGGAGCGGACAGTTTGGGAGGTGGAGGTTCTAAAACCGAGTGCTGTGTGGCTGACCCACAGATACGTCCAGCGGGGGCTGCAGCGAGTGGGGCTGGACCCCCAGCTGCCCCTGAACCTGGCTGCTCTTCAGGCCCACCAGGCCCAGGAAAACCGCGTGGTCGCCTTCTTCAGCCTGGCCCTGCTGCTGGCCCCGCTGGTGGAGACCCTGATTCTGCTGGACTGGCTGCTGTACCTTCAGGAGCAGGGTGAGGTGGCCTATAACAGGGACCTAGGGCCTTGGGGTTCCTTCTTCAGGTCCCACAGTTCATTACTGTGGCAATTCTTAGACCACCTGCTTCAGAGTCACCAGTGGCATAGAAGTGGGGTGGGGGACTTGTAGAGAGATTCCTACTGAACCAGCCTCTGGCGTGCATTTTAAGCGAGTGTCCCAGGCAGTACCGAGGACTGCCTTCTCCCAAGTCAGTGCCTCAGGCACCTTGCTCCTGGTAGAGACCAGGGACTCCTTAGTGTCCTGGAACCTCCCTGGGGAAGGGCCATGCCAGCCTGCAGCCAGGGCAAGTGGGGCTGAGCGGGCTTCATTTCTACCCTTCTCAGTGGTCCTGCCTTCCTCCCAGGCTTCCATTCCGAGCTCCTGCCCATCTTCAGCCCTGAACTCTCTCCCAGAAACCTGGTTTTGGTGGCTACCAAGAGGCCCCTGGGTCAGGCCTTCTCTGTTCTGGAGACTAAAGATGCTGGTGCCCTCTGAGGAAGCCACCCAGGTGCTACAGCGGGTGGCAGAGTCTGCATCCTCCCCGAATCATGGTGTCCCACAGACCTCAGCTTCCTACTCTCTCCCTCCATGTGTTATGTAATACTTGTAACATTTTGTATAAAGTTATTTTTAACTTATTAAAAAACTTAAATCTTGCCCTGGCTAGTGTTGCTTAGTAGTTGAGTGTTGGTCCGCACACCAAAGGGTCATGGGCTCAATTCCCGGTCAAGGGCACATACCTGGGTTGCAGGTTCAATCCCCAGCCTCAGGGCGCTTGTGAGAAACAATCAATTGATGTCTCTCTCATAATGCCTCCCCAACCCCAATTTCTCTAATCAATAGAAAATATCCCTCCAGTGAGGATTACTAAAAAAAATTACAATATTTCTCTTCCACTTGTACTAAGTATAGAAAAGGACATGTACATCTTCCCTACTTAAATCCTGCAGAGGTGCAACAATCAGATTCTACACCCCCAAACCCTACTGCCCTCCAGAACAGGTGGCCTCTTCTGTTGCTCAGAGGTCCCCGTTGGAGGGAACTCTCCCGCTTTGGTCTCTGTCCCAGAACCTGTAAGCCCTGCCCTTGGGAAGGCCACCTTAGGGCCAGCTAACTTCCATTCCGGATTCCACAGTAACACTGGGACAGAGGCTCTCTTCCTTTAGTCCCTGAAACAGGTACAGTGGGGTTAGGGGTGCCAGAAGACAGCAGCTGCACAGAGAGGAGGAATCATGGCTCTTTATTGATGTCTGAAGGTGATGTGGCCCCAGCCTTCAAGGCTAAGACTAGGAGGGGGAGAGGATCCCCCCAGGTTCAATACCAATAGATTTTCTTGTGTCTCCGAGTCTCCTGGATCCCCATTGCCTCCATCACCTCTTCTTCCAGCGTCTTCAGACGGGGCACATAGGTTCTTTTGAGAGCATCTTCCACTGAAGTGTCTTTAGGCCCATCTATTGAGGAAGGAAGATAAGTGGGAGGTCTTAACATCTTTTATTCCCACTTTTATCACCCCACCCCCATCTTCCTGTCCATCACCCAGCCTCACCAATCCATGTTTCAGGGACGATGCCATCCGCTCTGGGAAATTCAGGTTTGGGAATAATTCTTCCTGATCTTGTGGACACACGGACCCGCTCGCCTGCCTCAGTGAATCTCCACTCCACCTCTGTGGGTTTCCTAGGGGATGGAAGAGGTGAGCCTGGCCCGGGAGCCAGGTCTCCCTGCTACTCTGAAACCTAAAATTCAGTGGCTGCAAACACGAAGGTCACCACCATCTTATTCCACTGCTACCTCTGTACTGGGATTGCCTATAGGATCATGTTCCACAAGATGACCCTTCTCAATTTCCAGAGCATCCAGATCACCATTCAAACGGTGGGAAACCATCTGACCAGAACCCCACGCACTTGCCTGTCCACAGGATCCACAAGTTTGACCTGGTTGTGGAGCAAGGGTGCCTCGCTAGGGATCATGGTTCCTCGGAAGTCCTTGGTCCTGCCAATGTAGCGGTAATGCTGTCCAAAAGAGGGGGTTGTCAGAAACCAGAGGGAATGAAAGCAACTTGCCGACTGCAGCTCTGCGCATCCAGTCCATGTTGAAAAGCAGGGCTCAGTGGCCTCCCCGTGCCCTCAGCCAGCACCAGTCCCTGTGCTGCTCTTGATGACAGGGATAGATGGACAGGCTTCCTGAGCATCTGCAACCCCACTCTTCACTCACCGTGTTTAGCCCCTCCAGGACCACCCAGTTCCGCTCCCGGATAACTTGAACCACTTTGCCTTGCTTCCCAGCATCCTTGCCTTCTAGAATCTCCACCTGTGGCAAGACATGAGGGTCAGGGAGGAAGATCCTTCCCCAGGAGCCCCCCTCACCACTCTACCCGCCCTGAGGTTCTCACCCTGTCCCCACAGAACAGATGCCAGTCTTCATCAGAAATGGGTTCCACCACCACGGGGCGCCGCCTGATCCCGGGGGGGTTCCTCCTCTTGTCTGCCATGCTACCTGGGCGGCTCATCCCATAGCGGTAGTTGGGGGGCAAAGTGACCTTGGATGCCAAGGCCAACAGGGCTGAGAGACGCATGGCTGGAGGCTGTGAGAAATCCCCTGGCCAGGAGAAGACCCAGAACCTTCCCAGTCAGCTCTGGAGTAGACAGGTGGAAACAAGGGGACAAAGAAGCAAAGGAAGGAATTTCGTGTAAGTATTTACTCCATTGTTCAATGGACCTCATCTCGCTGAATATTACCTTCATTCTACAGGAAAGGAAATAGACCCAGGGAGGTTAACTGACCTACCCCCGGTTGTAAAGCTACTATGCAGGAGAATCAGCATTCAAACCCACATACTATATTTTCCGGAGTATGAGATGGCCTGCATGTCATAAGCATTTGAATTAAAATTACCATATTGAAATCAAATCTGATGTTTTTTAAATTTTTATTTGGTGAGCGGTGGAAGAGGAGTAGTCTTATATGGCAAGTATATCCCAAACTCTGTATTTTAACTGGAAAAGTCGGGGGTTGTCTTATACACCCAGTTGTCTTATATGCCAGAAAATACGGTATATCTGACTTCAAAGTCCAAAAAGTTCATTAAGGCCAGGGATCATGTTATCTAGCTCACCCCGAATTCAACAGATCTCAGTAGAGCTTGGCACATAGGTACTCAATAAAAAGTTATTAAGCCCTAGCTAGTCTGGCTCAGTAGATAGAGCATCCACCTGTGGACTGAAGGGTCCCAGGTTCAATTCTAGCCAAGGGCACTTGCCCGGGTTGCAGGCTCTGTCCCCAGTGTGGGGTGTACAGGAGGCAGCCAATCCATGACTCTCATCACTGATGTTTCTCTCTCTCTCTCTCTCCCTCTTCTTTCCTCTCTGAAATCAATATTATTTTTTAAAAAAAAATTTTTTTTGTTTTAAGTTATTAAGTACACAAACAGCAAGATAGGAAAAAAACAGGCAATGAAACAAAATACATTAGCATAAGGCCCAAAAAAATAGGCAGCTATTAAAGTACAACAAACAGGGAACAGAGGTAAAAACTGTTATTAAAATGTTCCTACATTACTTCCAATTCCTATCTTCGGTCAGGAAAAGACTACTCCTAAGACAGCTTTTCTAAAAGGACCTAGAGCCAGACTCCAAGATTATGTGTCCTAAATTTCCCAACTATGTACTGTAAGCTTCCCAACTTTAGATGATGAACTAAATCAACATGTGGTGAGCTGACAGCAAAAACAAATGCTTGTTTATTGAGCATTTGCTACCTGCCAGGTGCCATATGCTAAGTGCTTTCCTGTATCATATCAAGAAGGTAGCATTAATCTTGTTTGAGAGCTAAGAATGAAGCTGGCCTCTAGGTACAAATAAAGTGCACTGTAATGGCATCCACATCTCCGGACCGGGAGTTAGCTGATTTAGGTTCTAGTTCCTACTTCATCATCATCTTATTCTGTGACCCAAGGCAACTTAACTTCTGAGTTTCAGTTTCGTCATCCATAAAACTTCACAGGGTTTTGGTGTCATTAAAATTATTTGTAATACTTACAATGTAAACAGTATTATCCTTTGGGGCAAATTAAAAAATATACATACATATACATATATTCCAATACAGGCATAAATATTTACTTATTTATTTATCCTAGGAAATAACTCAAGTTTTGGGGGGAGAGGAATAGCTTGGGGGGCTGTTCCTTGCCATAACGTTTGCATTTCTTAATCATGTGTAGTTTTACCCACGACTCCTGCGTAACTCCTGCAAGAAGTCCTTTAGCCTCAGCCATTCGAAATCTGAAGCTCAGGAAGGAGATTCCAAAAGCGAGCCTCCCTGTGCCCGCCCAGCTCCTTTCCATTTTCCTCTCCATACCCTGGCGTGGTTGGGGTCCTTTTCACAGTAAAGCGCCACGCGAGGCAGAGCCTGGTGGAACGTCTGCCCTTCCGGCCCCAGCTCCAAAGGCTTTCCCGCCAGTCCCATCCCAGGTGCGGGCGATGCCCCAGCAGTCGGCAACACCCACTCGCTCCAAGCTTCCGGTGCAGAGCAAATCCAGACGATACCACTGAGCAACATCCCGGGAAAAGGAAGGCCTTTACCGCCCCCCCCCCCCCCCCCCCCCCCCCCCCCACGAGCCCAAGGCTGACAACCTCGCCAAGCTTTGCGGGCCTCACCTCCGCTACCCGTTGCACCGAGGCCCGTCCGCCAAGTTACTTCTTGCACGCGGGCCTCAAGTCCCGCCCGTCCCCGTCCCTCGGCTTTCTGGGAAATGTAGTCTTACTGTAGAGCGTCAATCAATCTAGCCTTTCTGCATGCTGGGAGTTGTAGTGCGCCGCTACGAAGCGAGCTGAAACAGGAAATTGGGTCGGGTGGGAAATCAAGGAAGCATAAACTCACCGTGAAGCACCACGGAGGTTGGAGGCAAAGCGGGATAGGCTGCCGCACCTGATCATGCTGTGCGGGCTGCTGGGAATTGTAGTTGAGACGATGGCTCCATTTTCTAGATGATTGTGGCTTCCTACTTAAAGCAGAGGGCCACCCTTTGCAGGCAAGGCTACAGATAACCCTCTTCCCACGCCCTGCTCTGTTGGAGGCGGCCGGGACAGATTAAAAAACGGTCATAGGTCTTCTGTAAAGGGAGGGAAGTAACCTGGGCCCTTCAGGCCAGCCAATGACCTAGTCACAAAGTGGAAGGAACCGCAAATGATCTACGATCTAGTCCACCTGGGAGGATTCCCCCCTATCAACCACCTCGCCTCTAATCGCCAGTTAAAGGTGTCTGTTTACTTAGCTCTGGGGGGTCAGTGACTCCTACAACCAGCCCAAAGGCCCCCACTTCCACGGCCATCCTGGGCTTGGACTGGTACTGACTTTTACACCCTCCACCTTGGGCATTTTTTTAAAAAAACATTTTCAGGTGCTTATGGAGAAACCTGTGTTGAACAGTGACTGGGCAAGAGAAGTAAAACGAAATAGTGTATTCCGTGACTTTGCCTTCACGCAGAATTTTAAATATTTTAAACAGCCTGAGAATGAAGGAGAGGCTGATAACCCCTACCTCAATCTGAAAGTTAATTTGGAAATCATTTGTATTCCTCTTCCCCTCTCCCTCTCTTCAATACACCACCCCCAAAAAATCAGTCAGAATCCAATGTAATAATCAACAGGTTTATTTTCCTAGAACTGAAATTGTCTATGGTTCTCAGAGCTAAACTACAGTCAGCAATTTTTCATCAGAGCCCTAGGGAGGGGGAGGGACACGAGGTGGAAGAGGCAGAGACCACGAGACAGAGGCTGGAGCGGGCTCTCACTTCCCTGTCCTCAGTGGGTTCAATCCGACCTGGTGAGACGCTGAGGGAGCCAGGTGGGAGCAGGTGGGTGGGAAATGACACCAGAAGGGACACCGAAGCCCCGGCTACAAAAGGAACGCCATCAAGCCCTAGCAGAAGGGGAGCCTCCCAGTGCACCTCGGAAACGAGGGCAGCAGTGAGGAAGAAAGGAGCAGAGTGGGGGCCACACAAAGGGATAGGGATCTTTAAATTTTTTTTAAATTTTCTTTTATTAAAAACATTTCCTAAAAAATGTGTCTTCTCCTTTCTGTCTGGGTGACATGTGACTGCAGGCTGGCCTTGAGCACTGTGGGGAGAGGGGAAGGGCAGCGAGGGTCTCCCCAGGGCACCACATCTCTGGCCCATGGTCTAAAAGGAGCAGCTCCCACCTAAGCTGGGTGACGTCAGCCCTCCAGATCCCGAGTCCATGGGCCAAACAGCTGGAAGCCCCAAATCTCTTGATGAATAACTACAACTCCTCCAACTCCTGGGGTTGTTAGCAAAAGGAAAAATGGGTGTTATCCATCATCAAGGGAGTCCCTCCCCCTTGAGCTGTCCCACTTTCCCTGAATGTAGGCAGCTGAGCTAATAGGTGTCGGAGGAAGGGACAGGAGCTCAAGATGCCATCCTCCTGCTCACCTCCCACCCGATCCGAGGACTGTCCCTCTCAGGCCCCAGGACCCCACCCTTGCTATTTACCCTCCATCCTTTTTACTCCCAACTCGGATCCAAACCAACCCAGAGACCAGAGTGCCTGGGGGAAGGGCAAAGGGGTGTAAGGAGATGAAAACAGCGGGTCCAGAAACCCTGGGACACAGCTCAGGCGGGGAGGGGCATAAAGGCCTCATTTCACCCCATGGAGCAGAAGACATGGCTCTGACTCAGACCAGCGGCGTGGAGGGAGGCAGCATGGAGGCAGGGGCCAGGCGGATGCCACATCCCGGTCAACCTCCAGGGACTGGGCTCGGGGAGGGAGAGTGAGTGGCAGAGAGCAGGGTGGGGTGGGAAGGGATTCCCAGTTTGCAGGCCATGGCCAGTTTCCCCAGTAGCACCCAGACAGCAGCAGGAACGGGGCAGGGGCTCCTCTTGAAACATTGGTGGCTACAGGCTGTGAAGGAGGGTCAGAGGGGAGAAGGGTTAACGATGAGGCCTTGTCCTGCCCTCCCCCCAGCCAGTGCCACCTCCTGGCAAAACCCCCCGGCCTCCCGAAAGCTGCCAGCTGCAGACCTCCACCTCCCCCCAGCCCAGCAACCAGGTCAGGGCTCGCTCACCTCTCATGATCTCTGATGCCTGGGACCTCAGCATCCTCCTTGGCGGCCTCTTCCTCCTCCTCTTCCTCTGGAGGAGGCTCCCGGCCAGAGCTGGGCTCAGAGGGGGTGCTGTTCTTCTCCACCTCTGCAGGGAAGGGCCGCTCGCCCTCCAAGTTGGCCACCTCCTTCTCCTCCCCTTCAGGATCCTCTGCCTCTTTGGGACGTTTCGGGGAGTCCTAGGAGGATTGGTAGAGATGGATGAGGTGGGCTGAGGCTGGAGAGAGAGGAGGGCAGCCACCTGCCTGGGCCTCCCCCTCTTTCCTCCAGAGGCTCCTTCCCTCTATCCCAGGCCCTGCCCGGCCCTCTGCTTCTCAGCAAGGGCCTCCCCAAAACCAGGGCCAGGCTTCTCAGGCTGGAGTCCAGCTGCAGGCCCCAGCGGGGGATGGAGGGGCAGTTACCTCCAGCAGGTCCCCCGCTCTCCTTTTCAGGGCCCCCTTCTCATTCTTCTCCTTGGCGGGCTCGTCGATGATCAGCTTCCCCTCCTCGTCGCTGCTGCCTTCGGTGTTCCCCTTCTTGTCACCATCGCCCTCTGCGGCCTCCGGCTCCGGCTCCGGCTCCGGCTCCTCCACGCAGCTCTTCTTCTGGGAGGACTGGCGGTGACAGCAGAGGCTGAGTGGCACCAGTGGCTGCCAGGCCAGGCCCCCTCCCCAGGCCCCCCCTCAGCCACTCGCTCCTTCCTTTTCCCGCCTCTCCCCCACCCCCTCCCAGGTGCCCAGTCTCACGAGTGATTTGAGACCCACCTCTGGCGGATTAGCCCCGGGGCAAACCCACTGGCCGGGCAGGCAGGGCTCTGTGCAGGAGGGGGGAGGGCTGGAGCAGGAGGCAAAACCTCGGGTCACCTTCTCCCAAAGGGAGCTAGGACCCTTTCCCCGCCAACCCCCGCCCCCCACCCTCCCGCCTCGTCCTGCCCGGCTCACATGCACCTCCTCCAGGAAGCCCTTGTGAAAGAGTTAAGGCCAAGTTCTACGCTCACCCTGGGCCCCACAAAGGCCGCCCCACTTACCGCCTCCATCCTGCTCTTGCCCCCCTGGTCTCACAGCTACACCACACACCAGCACCCCATACCCTCTGGCCAGAAGCCCCCCGCCCCCTCCCACCTGCCCCTCTGCCCTCTGAGCTACTCCTGTGAAAGCCTTGGTTTTCCTAAGACCCCTTCCTGAAGACTAAGCCTCTTGTTTGGGCCCGGGGTGTCCAGGGCCTGTGGCCACACCTCTCTCCAGGGGGTGTACTGGGCGGCTGGCAGCTCACCTGGTAGCCAGAAGCCTTGACAGTAGGGTTGTTCTCGATCTCCCACAGCCCCTCGCTGAACCCTTTCCTCTTGTTGGGCTTGCCAAACTTCTCCTTGGACTCCTCGTAAGGGAAGAGGTCTTTGGGGCCCAGGAATGCCCTGGTGAGAGATGGGAGACTGTGCTCTCGAGCCCCTCACTGCCTCTGAGCTGGGCAACCCGACAGGGAAGGGGCGCCACAACCACCCGTTCCCCAAAGCGGTCTGCCCGTGGCCCGCCCCGCCTCTGCCCCTCACTCACGTCTCGTGGGTCCCGAAAAAGAAGACTTGGTACTTGTTGGCTGTTGACTTCACCGCGGTCTCAGGCATCTCGTCAATCTGCGAGCAAGAAGAGAGAAGCCAAGTTGAGCTGGAGGTCTGAGTTGCAGGTTCGGTTGGGGGGTTGGCCTCTAAGGCTCATCGGAGTAAGAGGGACCCAGATCACCAAGGTGATTTGGGGATTACTCTTAGCAGTGGATCTTTTCACACAAAGCTAGACATGAGAGCCCATCAGAAACCCTGCAGTCAAGTCACCCCTCTCCTTCACACCAAACAGCACCCACTCTGCCCCCCAACACCCAGATCCCGTCTGCACACTCTGCATCTTTGCTATCGCCCTGCTCCAACCAGGGTCTCCTCTTGGCTGGGCTAAAGCCACAGCATCTATTCTGTCTCCATTCTTGCCCCACCACAACCCACCCTCCCCACTGCAGCCGGAGAGGCCTTTTGGGGTGTTGGATCCCAGGGAACATTTCCTGCCCCTGCTGGAAACCTTCCATGGCTTCTCATCAATCTGTCATCTCTTCTCCATAACGTCAAGGTCCGAATCCCACTGCTGCCACCAATGTTTGTACGATGCTGGGCAACTTACGGCACCTCTCTGCCTGGGTTTTCTCATCTTTAAGATGGAGACAGTCATAGCACTTAAGCCACAGGGTTGTGACAACTAAAGTAACCAGTCAGACGAATCCTTCAGCCTCCTGCACTCACTAACGCCTGACCAGCCTCCCAGCCTCAGCCCTATCATCACTTCCTCCACAAAGTCCCCCATCTCTCCCAACCTGGCCAGCTTCCCAGATAAAACAAAACTCTCTTAGCACCTCTCCTTCACGGCACCCTTCACAATTCCAATTTCAGTCATTCATGCTACCATCTAATTAAATGTCCATCTAATTAAATGTCCATCTAATTAAATGTCCATGAGGACTACCCATGCCCGGGTCAGGAGGTCTGTGTTTACCCCTGCAGTGCCTAGCACACAGGAGGTGCACAGTCAAGGCTGCTGAATGAGTCTCTGACACAGATAAAGCACACAGCTCTGGGTATAGTGGAGGGGTGAGGCCAAGGGGCTGCCTATTCTCCCCTCCCCTCCCAATAGTAGCCACAACAGGCTTCTAGAGAACACTTTGACAAGTTATTTGCCCAAATAACAAACAGGGCAAGTTAGTGAGGGCCAGGGCGCTGGAGCGATGGGTGGTGAACGTGCAGAGGTCTGAGGTCTGGGAACTGCAGAGGCAGTGGCCCAGCCAGCCTCGCAGATCAGGCCCTGGAAGCCCAGGCCAGGCTGAACGGAGGAGGAACTACAACTCCCAGCAGCACTTGCAGCAGCTCCAGCTACCGGGCTTCCCTCGGACAGAGGCCAGGTGGCCATGTTGACTGGGGCCCCAGGCGCAGATAGGAGAGAGACAGACAGACCGGCCAAGGCTGTGATTAACGCATCAAGACTGGAACAGAGCACCTGGGGGCCCTGAGACATGGGAGCTGGGAGGTTGCAAATGTGCTAAAACACACCCAGGAGAGAGGGTGGAGCCCTGGGTACGAATCTGAGGGGCTTCTTGCTCCAGACATGGAGTCCTCGAGCTCCTGGGCACCTCCTCCACTTGCCCTGTGGCCTCTGGGGACAGAGGTCCAGTCCCTCCCCCCAGGAAGGTCGGGCACCAACGGGGCCCTCCCCATGACCAGGGAACACTGAGGTGTGAATGCAGGAGGTGGAAAGGCACACCGACTCCCCCCGCCCCCCTCCCAAAAAACACACGATCTCCATCGCCATGACAACCCAACCCCGCCCCCCGAGGCCACTCAGCAACCAGGAATGTGACCACCCCTCCCCCAGGCCCTCTCTCCGGATTGGGGAGGAGGGGACTCTGACACACACCCCACCCACCAGCCCGGAGCCCGGCTCCAGGGGCCCAGGGAGTGCTCTAAGCTGCAGTTAGGGCCGCAGGGCCTGGGCCTCTCAGGAGGGTAGGATCTGAGGGGTTGGGGGTTGGGAGGCCGAGGATCCCGTCCTCAGCCAGGACACCTGGGTCCAGTTACCAGCTAGCTCCCCACCCTCTTCGGGGAGGGAGAAGCAAAAAGCAAACAAACAGAAAAACACACCACAAAAATGAGAGCCTCCAGGGCTTAGAGATCCCAGGAGGCCGGGACAATAATAGCAACAATAGCCCCTTCCCTAAGCGGCTTCCCACTGGGCACAGGGCAGGGCTGGGATCTAAGGGTCCCCGCTGGGAGCTCAGCAGCGCACTTGGAGCTCCCCGTTTTTCAGGGCCACCCCGCAGCCAGGGCAGGAGCATGCTCCTGGGAAATGCGTGATGAAAGGAGAGAAACTGAGGCTAGGAGAGGGGGTGCGGCGAGTTCCCTCCAGCACAGCAACAGCAAAGCAGCTCCCCCCGACCGCAGGGGCTCTTTTCCCGGGAAAGCAAACTTGCAGATAAGTCGCAGACGGGTGTGACAAGACCCAGGAGGCCACAGCTGCCCACCCTCAGGGGTGGGAGAGACATAAAAGAATGGCTAGGAATTAAAAATAGACAATGAGACACACCAGCCAGACCCGCCCTGCTGGCCTCTAGCCAAATAAAAGGTGGGACTAGAGGAGAAAAGAGACCAGGGCCCGGCCGCTGGGCATCTCCCCCTAACGGGTCACCCCACCCTCGGCCTCACCTTGTGTGTGGGCACCTGTGGGGAAGGGGCCAGGAGCTACATTCTTCCCGCCAAATGCCAAATGGAATTTCTGCCTCCCCACCCGCCCCGAGAAATCCCTTCTATAGGGGGCCCTCCACTGTACGCATTTGGAAGATGGTCTGAGGCCTCTGAGAATGCTCGTACCCCCAATACAGACATATGTCCCCAAGGTGGTGCCTTTAAATCTTTATATCCAGGCTGTGATTCAACAAGTGAGTCAAGGGTAAGCGGGTCAGGGTGGGTGGGGCCAGATGGGTGCTGGAGACCCACTGCACCCCAACAGGGGAGCAGGGTCTGCTACTTCTCTGCCACCCCAGACTCCAGGCCAGTTACTTTTTCCCTCAGGCCAGGCCCTGGCATGTGAAATCCTGTCCTCCCAGAGCCCACGGGCACCCTGAGATATGAAGAGAGATCGGAAATTCCCAGGTGAGAAGTGAGGGAAGGCCTGAATGCCTCGCCCCCAGCCTCAGACCAAACCCGGGCCAGGGAGGCCTGAGCAGGTCAGAGGAGAGCAGCAGGGAAAGGCCAAGCCCACAGGCCTGCCGGCCATGGCTCTAGCCACCACACCCAGGGCCCAGGCCCCACCTGACCCGGGAACCGGAAAATCTGGGGCAGGAGACAGTTGGGGCCGGGAAAGTGTGGCAAACCCGAGAGAGGCAGAAAAGAGAAGGTAATTTGCCTGGGCGTGGGGGAGGGGCCGAGGGAGGGAAGAGGAGTGAGGCCTCTGGCTGCTCAGGTCCGGCTGTCTGGGAGGGTGAAACAGGGAGAAGGGAGGAAGGAACCTGGGGGGAGTGGGGGCAAACCCCTGAGTCCTGGAGCTTAACTGTTAAGTGCTTGGAGATGCCCCAAGAAGTCAGGCAGGAGGAAGGAAAGGGGAAGGTCAAGATGGAGTCACACTATCCCTCCAGGTAGGGCCTACCACGTGGCCCCTCTGGCTGGACTCTCCCAGCCAGCACCGGGCTGCTCCAGTCCCCCCCAGAATCAGCCGTGCTATCCAGCAGGCAAGTCCACACAGTGGCCTTCACCACCGCAGAGGGGGTCCCCTGCTCTTCATCTCAGGAGGGGCCCGACCGCTCTAGGGACTGAGACCACATCCAGGGGATGGTGAGGAGACCAGTTTGTCTGTGTTTTGTGCGTGTGTCTGTGTGTTTAAGGGGGATGCATGTCAGAACTAACTTGGGTGTAATGGCCCCACCCCCACTGTGATAGTCCAGAGCCAGAACACAGGCACAGGGTGGAGTCCCAGCTCGGGGACCCTGGTCTGGTCTCCCCCCACTCACACACCCTAACTTTATCTAAGAGGCCCAGGCATCAACAAAGGAAGAGGCTCTGCCTGGGTCCCGCCCTCTGCCCTGGAGGCCAGTGGGAAGGGATGAGATGGCATCCCCAGCCCAGGCACTGCCCTCACTCCAACCTACAGGCTCCTCGCAGGCTCCATGTAGGCCCCTCTGTGTCTCTCCTGATCCCCTCTCTGGTCCCTGGTGCTGAGGGGTTCTCTAAACCTACATTCCAGCTGTAACCCTCCCCGGCCTTAGCCCAGGCTCTGGACTTTGTCCCACCCCGGCCGGCAGAGCAGTGAAGGCCTGGATTCAGTTCTTGCCCGGCCCATTGGGGCCTTGGCATCCAGGCCAAGAAGCCAGTTGGATCAAAGGTGCAGGGTAAAGTACATGAGTGTCCACATGCCACACACATACATGCACACACCAGGCCCCTGTGGTGCTGCCTCCCACTGCCTCCCGAGTCCTCTAGGAGGCCCTGGAGTGGGGGGTGGGAGTCCCTTCCCTTTTGTGCTTCACTCCCATTCCAGAGGACAGACAAGGAGAAGTTTCAGGAAACAAGGAGCTCCAGGCATATGGGGTTAGGCAGACTCCCCAAAAGAGTACAGAATGAGGAAGGGTCTTCTGGGTTTCCTCAGAGTGACCCCAAAGTGGGCCTGACACTCTGAACAGGACACCAGGGAGCCTGGGATAACTTCCTGAGCTCAGAGCAGGATCTGGGCCAGATGAAGACACACAGGCTCCCGCCAGGAAGAGCAGCCACAGCCCTAAGGGAATTCTGCACGTGGCCCCCTGGCCCAGAAGATGCCCCCTCCCCCCCCTCTGCCTTTGGACTTCACTCCACACCAGTCCTACGCTCTAGGCACCCACGCCGAATGCCAAGGCCGCCCCAAACCAACTTTGAAATAAGTTGCCAGAGGCACTGCCCCCTGTGGCATTCCCAAACTCCTCCAGCTTCCTCTGGCCGCCTCCCTCCCTCCACTTCACCTGTCTCAGTCCTCAGGGGAAACAGGACTACAGGAACCCAGGACTTTGGGGCCCCACCCTCCCACCTGGCCAGGTGCTGGACAGTGGGGTGGGGGAGGGGCCCTCATATTGGCGGGCTGATCCACCACATGGCAGCCTGGGCCTTTGGGGCACGCGAGGCTCATGGGGGCGGGGGGTAGGAGGTGGGGGAGGTGTCGAAGCAACCTGGCCTCCCCACCCTGGTCGCCTCGCCTCCAGCCTCCACGAGGCAGAACGGAGTGGGCTTCCCTGCCCCACCGGGGGCCATGCCCCCCCAGGCCCAAATGGGAGTTGGCAGCATATGGAGGCATATTTTCGTGGGGATGAGGAGTGGGAAGGGTTCTGGCGGGTCATTTCCGAACCAGGGGGATCCCCTCCTACACCGTCCCCAACCACTCCTCGACCCTCTCAACTTCAGACCTCTTAAGGGCGCCCTGAACCAAAGTTTTCCAGACGCGAACTCCGCCTCCATCTATTCCTTTCATGGGCTCATGTCCTCCTCGAATCATATAACCCAGGAAGGAGTCTGAGCTTGGGGCAACCATCAAAGAAGGAAAGGGGCGTCTAAAGGGGGTCCCCCAGAGGGGCGCGCGGGGGAGGGTTGTTACAAGACCGGCCCGAACCGAGGCAGCGGGTCCGACACCGCGGGGAGGCCGGGGGCTGGGAGCGGAGCTGAGCGCGCACGGCCAAGTCGGAAAGTGACCCGCGTCCTCGGGTCCCCACGCCGCGCACACGCCTTCACGCCCGGACGCCGTCCTGCCGGGTGTTCGCCGCCCCCACCCGGTCGCCTCCCCATTATATAACCCGCGAGTGGGCTTGGGGGCGCTGGGGGGGGGGGAGTCGGAGGCTCGGACCCCCGCCCCCACCCTCCCCGCGGGCCGCCCGCACCCTCCCCGGTGTTATGCAACCCGAGCCCGACGCGGGGATCGGACGGGAGCCGCGCTGCTCACCCGGGCTGGCCAGTGCGGGTAGCCTTTCATCTTGGCGAACACCAGGTCCCCGCATTTGTACTCCTTCTGCCGGTTGGAGCGCGACATGGCCGGGCTCCGGGCGCCCCGGGCTCCGCGCCGGGCCGGGAAGCGCGAGCCCAAGTTGGCGCGCGTGGCGGTGGCGGTGCCGCTCCGCTCCGGCCCTCGCGTGGCCCCCGCCTCGATGGCGGCCCCCGGCCCGAACTCCGGCGCGGCCACGGCGTCTCCCCGCGCGCGCGCGCCGCACGGACGGGGCGGGCGCCGATCCGGGGCGATGCTCCGGCGCGGTGGGGTGCGCGCTCGTGCGGTTGTTTGTGTTTGAAATTAAATTGCTCCCTCTATGCGCGAGGCCTCTTCCTCCACCCCCCTCCCGATCCAGCTCCCGCTCCTGCTCCCTCCTCCCCGCCCCGCCTCCTCCCCCGCCGCGCCCCCTCCCGCCGGGGTTCGATGCGCGCAGCTTCCGGGCGCTCGGGCCTGCAGCCGCCCGACGCCCAACCCGAGGCCGCCCTGGCGGCGCGCGGCGACACAGGCGCGGGGAGCCGATTGCCGATCTCTCCGAGCTGGCTTTGTGTGCCCCCGGCCGGTAGGTGCCCGCCCGGCGGGAGGAGCTGGCGCCCGGCTGGACGGAGCGGCTGGGCGCCCCTCCCCCGGCCCCGCGGGACGCGCACACCGTGGCCTCCGCTCAGTCAAGTGGCGACCTCTCGCAGTGGCTCCCTGCCCTCTGCCCTCTGCCCTCTGCCCCATCCCCACCGGGAGCGTGTGCTCGGCGCCCGCCGGGCGTCGCAGCCCGCGGGGCGCCGGGGCAGGGGGTGCGCACCGTGCCGCTGCGCGCTCAGAGGTTCGCTCTGAACCTCCACGTGCGCAGTCGGTGGCCCGGGACGTCGGAGATTTGCTCCTCACCGGGATCTTCATGGGAGAGTTTGGTAGCCAGGAGGTGGCCAGGGGTTGTGGCACGCAGTGGCCACGTTCCGGGTGCATTAGTTAGATGTCAGTTCTCTGTGCTGGTTCCTGCAAAAGAGAGCTGGGCTCCACGCTAGCTAAGCCCGCAAAGATGAGTTCTGTTCTAGCGGGAAAAGGTTATAGAAGCCAGAAAGTCTCCAATCGGTAGTCAGCTGTGAAGACCGGGAGCCAGGCACTGCCTCCTTGGGGGTGGAAGTGGGAGAGAATCTGGGAGGGCTTCACAGAGGTGGCCCCCAGAGCTGGGCCTTGAACGACTGTGATTTTGAGCCAAGGTTATATCTTACCCAGTGATAGAACAGAACTTGAACTCAGACCTCTTCCCACCGAGCCAAACAAGACTTTATTCTAATGACATCTTGGATTTGCTGTCACTGTATGAGTCTTGGGTTTGCCCAAATTCCAGATACCTGTGGTCTCTTAGAAATAAGATGTTTGTGCCTAGCCAGTTTTGCTCAGTGGGTAGAGCTGTAGGCCCACCGATGGAAGGATCACAAATTTGATTCCACTCAGGGGCACTACCTCCTCTGCTGGATCCCTGCAGGTGGCAGCCAATCAATGTGTCTCTCTCATAGTGATGTTTTTCTCTCTCTAATTCCATTCTCTCTAAAAATCAATTGAAGCCGAAACCGGTTTGGCTCAGTGGATAGAGTGTTGGCCTGCGGACTGAGAGGTCCCAGGTTGATTCCGGTCAAGGGCAGGGCATGTACCCTGGCTGCAGGCACATCCCCAGCAGGGCGTGTACAGGAGGCAGCTGATCGATGTTTCTCTGTCATCGATGTTTCTGACTTTCTATCCCTCTCCCTTCCTCTCTGAAAAATCAATAAAATATATTTAAAAAAAATCAATCGAAGAATGTCCTAGAATAAGGATTAATAACAACAAAAGAAATAAGGCATTTGAATCATCTGTTATAGCGAGTCCGGGTCCTTAAAGTTTTGCAACAAAATACTCTAGGTTGGAAAACATGCATGTTCTTCTTTCCACACGTTTCCTGATCCTACTTTAAAGCATATGTGGTCTCCTTGCAAGGAAGGGCAGGAGGTAGCCAAAAGGCCCAGGCCCACCTCCTCCTCTGCTTGCTGTTCACCCATCATGAGAACTTGGACGACCCTCTAAACTTAACTCTGGAGTTTCTGTGTCCTCAACTGTTAGATGGGGTAACATTGCTGCCCTGCCACCATCAGCAGCATGGAATGGGTGCTTATCATCGGGAAGGCCTGTAGCTCCTACAGTCCTTCTTGCCAGTTGGTTGTCCCGCCCACGGCAATGCACGTCACAAGCCTGGCCTTTATAGCAGTGTGCCTGGGCATCCTTCATTCCGCCTGTGAGAGGAGTCCCTCGGGGGCCCAGCTGCTGGCACAGTGGGGCACTCTGCAAGGCCCTGTTGTAAGACCAGAGCATGTCTTCAGCCCTGGACTTGTAGATTGGTTCAATGGCAAATCCAAACTTGTTGCAACCGAGCAGCTAGATTCCAGGAGGCGTTTATTCTACGTTGCATTCTCCTTAGAAATGCAGTCAGTGTAATAGTCCAGTGTCTGTCAGGCTAATGTTCCCCTTTGTTGTTCGTACTGTTGTTAAGAGAGACTCTTGTCACACATTTTAAAAGATATTTCAGAAAACCCAGTGTCACAATAGGTTTTCTTTTAGTGCCCGGGCCAGTATTATAAATATGCACAGTTTCAATGCAACAAACATCTAAAAACTATTTTCCAATTTAGCACACACCAATTTAGGTAAGAGTCCTATCCATTTCTCCACTTCCTTATGTCATCAAATCCTGTTTGGAGGTGGCAATAAGGTTTCTACATTCTTTTTGCAACAAATCTCTTGGGCCTGTCTCAGTCCACCATGCAGATGCTGGTTGCAATAAACCAACCAGGGTTTCCCTTTGTTGCTGTAATCTCCCGGCCTTGGATGCAATTTAATATCCAAGTTCTCTTTACAATAACATCGACCAACTCCCAGCTGCCCCTAACAACTCAGCCAAGAGCAGACGAGGGTCAGTTACAGGGGCAGGTGGGCATAAGCCTGCGTCCCTTGGGATTTAGGTCTAACTTAGTGCTTGCGTAGTCTTTAATGTGCAACGGAATCACCTGGGAATCCTCTTAAAAAGCAGTTCTAATTCAGGCAGTTTGGGGGGCGGGGGGTCTGCATTTCTAACAAGCCTCAAGGTGCCACGGCTGCTTGAACCGACCCTGAGAGCAGTAAGATTGAGAGCACACAGGGCACAGGCCCCGACTGCCAGTGCAGCTTGGAACCGGTTCACAAATGTCCCGGTGAAATGATGCCCTTGATGCTGGTGCTTGCTTCTGCATTTGTGTGGGAGGGAGGTCAGGACAGAAGTCAGGGGACTTGAGGCCCCAGCGCAGAGCAGACTTGTGGGATTCTGAAGGAGCAAGGTCAGGGAGGAGGGGGGCGGGCTTAGTCTGTCCATATCAGGAAGGAAGATTGACTCTGCGGCAGGAGGGATGGGGCTGAGGGTACTAGGGAAGGGGAAGTGTGAGCTAGTGGCAACAACCTGGGTTTGTATTTCAGGGGACCTAGGTTTGAATCTTGCCTTCGGCAAGTGACTTGAACTTCTTCTTTTTCTTAAAAAAAAAAAATAGCCGAAACCGGTTTGGCTCAGTGGATAGAGCGTCAGCCTGCGGACTGAAAGGTCCCGGGTTCGATTCCGGTCAAGGCATGTACCTTGGCTGCGGGCACATCCCCAGTAGGGGGTGTGCGAGAGGCAGCTGATCGATGTTCCTCTCTCATCGATGTTTCTGACTTTCTATCCTTCTCCCTTCCTCTCTGTAATAAACCAATAAAATATATTAAAAAATATATATATATACATATATAATTGATTTTTTACAGAGAGGAAGGGAGTGGGACAGAAAGTCAGAAACATCGATGAGAGAGAAACATCAACCAGCTGCCTCCTGCACACCCCCTACTGGGGATGTGCCGGAAACCAAGGTACATGCCCTTGACCGGAATCGAACCTGGACCCTTCAGTCCGCAGGCTGATGCTCTATCCACTGAGCCAAACTGGTTTCGACTGACTTGAACTTCTCAACAAAATGTTCTTCCACTGTAAAAACGTAAATGCGAACAGCTGTGTTATGGGCTGTAAAGGAGATCATCAGTACCAAAACCTCATAGACGCACCCGGCTGGTGTGGCCCAGTGGTTCAACGGCAACCTGTGACCCAGGAAGTCACGGTTTGATTCCCGGTCAGGGCACTTGTCCAGGTTGTGGGCTTGATCCCAGTAGAGGGTGTGCAGGAGGCAGCTGATCAATGATTCTCATCATTGATGTTTCTATCTCTCTCTCCCTCCCTCTCCTTTCCTCTCTAAAATCAATAAAAAATATATCAAAACAAAAACAAAAAATGTCTCTAACTCATTAGTTTCCAATGAAATGTAGGTTTCTTCCCTTTAAATTCCCAAGAGAGGGGTTTGGCCCCCACCCTCAGAGCTGTGTGACCTACCCCCATCACCACTTTTTGGCGCTCAGTACCCCCAGTAGGAGAAGATGGGTAGTTTAGACCAGTGGTTTTTCAAAACAGTCTCTCTATTACCCCCCCTCTCGAGTGCCCCCCAAAACAAAGGCGCAGCCATGCTGTTGCGCACTCTGGAGGAACCAGAGTGGTTAAGAATCAGAGAGAGCAGGTTCTGAGTACCCGCTCCGCTGCTGACACACTGTCACTTTAGGACAGTTACCTAATTGACCCGAGTCTTAGTTTGAATGTCTGTAAAATGGAGTGTCTCAGGTTCCATGTCTGTGAAATGGGTTGTATTGAGGAATGAATAAATATATTTAAAGTATTGCTGAGACCGGTTTGGCTCAGTGGATAGAGCGTTGGCCTGTGGGTCTTGGGTTCAATTCTGGTCGAGGGCATGCAGGAGGCAGCTGATCAATGTTTCTCTCTCATCGATGTTTCTGACTTTCTATCCCTCTCCCTTCCTCTCTGTGAAAAATCAATAAAATATATTTTAAAGTGCTTCCAACAGAGCCTGGGAACATAGTAAATGTTTAATAAAATTGGTTATCACTGTATGGCTCAGTTCGTTGGAGTGTCATCTCGTGTACTGGAAGAGAGAGAGAGAGAGAAAGAGATAGAGAAAGAGAGAGAGAGCGAGCGAGAGAGAGAGAGAGAGAGAGAGAGAAAGAGGGATCACTTGGTTGATTGATTGCCTCTGCAGGGGCCCCTTACCTGGGGCTGAGGAACCTGCAACTGAGGTATGTACCCTTGACCAGCCCTTGACCTGGAATCAAACCCACGACCCTTCCGTCCTTGGACTGAGGCTCTAGTCACTGAGCAAAACCAGCCGGGGCTAGTTTTATTCTTGTCTGGGGTTGGGGAGAGCCTGTACCCACTATCATGAAGTGGGGGAGAGGCTATAGCCGTGCCTTAAACAGCTGTGAACCAGTCCCCGTGTTTGTTCCCTCCCCGCCCGTGTCTCATTCGCGTCCAGAGGCCTCCTGGGCCCTTGGCGGCTCCTCAGCAGCTCATACTGATACTCACATCCCGCACCGCGGGCCTCAGCTCCCCGGATGCGCCAAGCCGGTGGCCACTGGCCATTGGCTTCCCACCTCCCGAATGTTGTGACTGCTTTCCTCTCTCACCATCCCATCTCTGTGGCTTTACATCTTTTCAAAAAAGCGCTTTCATGCCTTTTCACAACAAATTTCTTTATTGACGTTTTAGCAGGATTTCAGGAGGGAATCCAATGAGATATGTTCAATTCACTATCTTTTACTGGAAGACTTTATTATTAGTACTACTTTTGGAATAGATAATACATGTACAGGTTACAAATTTCTAAAAGTATGAAAGAGTGCACATAAGAAATAAATCCCTTTCCCACCCACTCATGCCCTGAAGTTCCTTCCTTCCTTCCTTCCTTCCTTCCTTCCTTCCTTCCTTCCTTCCTTCCTTCCTTCCTTCCTTCCCGTATCAGATTTTTATTCTCACCCAAGGATGTTTTCCCCATTGATTTTTAGAGAGAACAGAAGAGAGAGGGAAAGATAGAGAGAAATATCAATGTGAGAAAAACACTTCAATTGGTTGCCTCCTGCATGAGGCCCGACCAGGCCCTGGGCCCGGGAGGAGCCGCAACTGAGGTCCGTGCCCTTGACTGGAATCGAATCCGAAACCCTTTGGTCCACAGGCTGATGTTCTATCCACTGAGCCAAATCGGCTAGGGCACCCTGAAGTTTCTGTTATCAGTTTCTCATATAAAAATAGCTATGTGAGGGTCGGGTATATACCTAATAAGATGAATCATCAATCCTTAGAGTAAGAAGACCAGCTTTGAAAATATTTGTCAGAGATGGGTCCCTGACCTGGTGGGGCTGCTTTTTTCTGCTGGGCAGCAGGTATGTTAATAAGGAACAAGGAGAGTCACATCCCTTTAAAAGTTTCTTACTCTCTTAGGGTTCTAAGTTGTTTCACTGTGTGTTAATAGCAGGTGTTTCTCACAGAAGTAGGACAGGGCTCCTTAATACTCCATCCATTTTTCACAGGAGAAAAGTGAGACTCAGAGTAGAGAGGTGACTGCCCAATGTCACCAGAAAATAGATTGGGGGACCTAGATTCAGAAAGCAAGCATTAGAAGTCAGCCTTGTGCAAAGCTCACCAGGATTGGAAGGTCTAGTTTCCCAGAGTGGTTCTGCTTTGCAATTAATTTCTTAAAAATTGACTCTGGGCCCCACCCCACCCCATCCCTACTGAAGAAGAATCTTGTAAGCACCAATTCAGAAATTTTCCTTTTTAAGAAGCTTTCCCAGTCCTGGCTGGTTTGGCTCAGTGGATAGAGCGTCGATCTGCAGACTAGGGGGTCCTGGGTTTGATTCTGGCCAGGGGCACATGCCCTGGTTGTGGGCTCGATCCCCCCCACAGTGGGGGGCATGCAGGAGGCAGCCAATCAGTGATTCTCTCTCATTATTGATGTTTCTATATCTCTGTCTCTCTCCCTTCCTCTCTGAAATCAATTAATACACACACACACACACACACACACACACACACACACATATAAGCTTTCACACTGATATCACTATATTTTACTGGAAGACTTGATTACTATTACTACTTACAAACTTTAATGCAGGTGCATTAAAGTTTAAGACTTGATATGCAGAAAAAATGTTCTGGACACCCAGAGCAGGGACCAAACATATTTTTAAAACAATATATTTTATTGATTTTTCACAGAGAGGAAGGGAGAGGGATAGAAAGTCAGAAACATCGATGGGAGAGAAACATCGATCAGCTGCCTCTTGCACACTTCCAACTGGGGATGTGCCCACAGCCAAGGTACATGCCCTTGCCCGGAATCGAACCTGGGACCTTTCAGTCCGCAGGCTGACGCTCTATCCACTGAGCCAAACCGGTTCAGCTTTTTTTTTTTGGGGGGACCAAACATATTTGAGGAGTCTTCATGGAGAAGGTGGCATATGAGTTTGTCTATATAGGCAGGGTGAACTTTAGACACATGGAGGGGTACAGAAGAGGGAGCCATAGCAGGCTTTAGGGAAGACTCAAGCTTGGGCCTTCCACTATCCTTTCGTTTTTGTCATCATTCTTGTCCCCCTCATGATCCTTTCCATCTTCCTCTTTAAAAAATTATATATATATATATGATTTCAGAGAGGAAGGGAGAGGGAGAGAGAGAAATATCAGTGATGAAAGAGAATCATTGATCTGCTCCCTCCTGCATGCCCCACACCAGGTATCAAGCCCACATGTGCCCTGACCAGGAATCGAACTGTGACCCCCTGGTTCATAGTCCACGCCACCGTCCAGGTTCCATCTTCCTCTTTAGCCTCCTTCCCAAACTTAACAGAATAGAATCTTCTGCTCTCTGGGAGCAGGAAGGGGCGCCCACGCAGAGGTGGATTAGCATGTGAGGACACACAGAGACAGAGTTGACAAGTCCAGGGCACTCAGTCACAGGCAGACAGAAAGGGACAAAGATGGATAAACAAGATTAGGACACAAGGTCACACACAGATGGACAGGGAAGGACAGGTACAGAACCATGAGCACGTAAAGAGCACACACAAAGGCCGGATAAACACCAGGCACAGACAGAGCTGATATGGAGGGCATGTGTAGAGGGACAGGTGGGAGTCATGGCAGACAGAGATGCCCCAGGTCTGTGAAGGGGGCTGCGCTGCAGCTGGCTCCTTTGGGCCGAGGGGAAGGGAGTAGCCTGGTACCGGCTCTAACATCTTTCTGTTCACTGGCTGCTGCAGCGGGAGGCCAGTCCCCGGGCTGGAAGGGCTCGGTTTGCTCCGGGATGTGCACCTTGTTCAAGAGGAGGGGGATCACCTCCTCCCTCTTATGTCACATTTATTTCAGCTTTCAGATGTTTATTGTTAAGCTTGGAGTCTCGCCTCTTTCTAGCTCTCAGCTCAATTTCCTATAGGTCTCTCGGGCCCTGTCTCTTTTGGGGGTGTTTGATCCCAACACCCGACTGGGGAACTTTAGTTTATTTCCGTGTCACTTTCTCTTTAAGCCATTCTCCTCCAGTCCCCAACCCGCCACCTTCCCAGACTCCCTCTCATTCCCGGCATCACTTGCAGTTTCGAAGAGCACTACATCTCCCATAAATCTTAGCGCTCAAGAGGCTACCCTAGGGAACTTCAAGAACCGAAATGCTCTCCTATCTGCCTCCGTGATTACCGCGGTGACCGACGGGACTGGTAGTCACCTGGGAATTGTCGGGAGATATCTCCCCTCAAAAAAAACCTACTCACCCCAGAAGACATCGCGCCAGAGGCGGGTGGACTGTCTTTCGGCACGCCCCTTAATCCTTCCTCGGACTCCAACTCCCGCCATGCCTTGCACCGAGTTCCCTGCGGCAGTGAACGGGGCTATGTCCAAATTTTTCTGGGAGTTGTAGTTCGTATTTTAGAGAGGGATGGAGGGGGCGGAGTGACGCGGCGGCCATTAGCTGTGTGTAGTTGCCCGGGACTGGGAGCTTAAGTGAAGAGGGAAGTCTTATTCGGTGGAGATCAGCTGTGGCGATGGGCTACTGCCGGGGCTAGCCCTAGAGTACGGAGAAGGTGGACTTCACGGTTCCCCGCCCCGCCAAGTGGCGGGGCCCACTAGGCCTCCGGGCATCCCCGGTCTCAAGTAGGCCTAGTCTGCCGGCAAGGGCGCCCCAAAAGCGGGAGGCGCCATGTCGCTGGTTGCTTACGCCAGCAGCGATGAAAGTGAGCCGGATGAAGCTGAGCCGGAGGAGGAGGCAGCGGCAACTACATCTGGGCCTACTTTAGGGGGCTTGTTCGCTTCTCTCCCCCCACCCAAGGGTCCGGCCCTGCTGCCTCCGCCCCCTCAGATGCTAGCCCCAGCCTTTCCTCCTCCGTTGTTGCTGCCCCCACCCGGCGGAGACCCCCGGCTCCAGCCTCCTCCCCCCTTGCCCTTCGGCCTGGGAGGCTTCCCCCCACCTCCAGGCGTGAGTCCGGCTGAAGCTGCGGGAGTTGGGGAGGGTCTGGGATTGGGGGTGCCCTCGGCCCTCGGCCCTGGCCTCAGCCTGCCCCCTCCTATCGGCGGTGCCGGGCCCCCCCTGGGGCTTCCCAAGCCAAAGAAGAGAACGGAGCCCGTGAAGATTGCGGCACCGGAGCTGCATAAGGGGGATGTGAGTATCCGAGGAGGACACCCCTAAACTCCATCGGGTTTGGGCATGGGCACAGCTGGAGGAAGGACTCCTCCCATTAATGCTTCTATTAATTCCAGACCACTGGCTTCCTACCACAGTGCAATTAATTGAGCTGAAGTTTGCCAACTTCGGGGAGTTAAGGTATTGGTGCATGTGGACCCGCCTGCAGAAGAGTCACGTACCATCACTCGGCCCTGAGACCCAGGCTCCGGCCTAGGGACACTTGGTTCTGCTCCCTCTTGTTGCATCTTCTACCTCGGGCCAGGCTTTTTTTTTGCTTCGTTTTGTTTTCCCTCTTATGCCGAGAGCAGCAGAAGATCAGGTACCCGAGGAGTGACAGGAAATAGGATTCTTGAGCTCCAGACTAGCCTCTCCCTCTGCCTCTGAACCTAAAAGCATCAGGGTCTGAAGGAAAAGGGTAGGAGGCCTGGATTCTATTTTTGAGGGCAGTTAGGGAAGAAATTGAGTATTTGTTGAGTTCAGATCACTCGCAGGCTTTGACCCTTCAAGTATGACAGAACTCGAATTTTCACAGTTGAGAAACAGTTGTCCAGCATTTGAGATCTTACCTAGCAAAGGACAGCGTGGTTAAGAGCTGGGTCTGTCTGAACCCCAGGCCTGTGGCTCAGTTGCAGCATTCAGGTATTGTCAAGCGGAGGTGAATTCGGATGCGTGGGGCAGCCAGGCTTGTTTTCTGTGTGTTAGAGCAGAGAACTAGAAGGCCTTTTCTGGAATACTTTGGGGATAGGGGCAGGTAATGTTTTATATGTGTGTGTGTTTATTGAGCTCAGAGAGGGGAAGGGAGAGGAAGAGACAGATAGAAACGTCAATGAGAGAAGCATCCATCGGCTGCCTCCTTCACATCCCCTACCGGAGACCAAGCCCGAAACCCGGGTGTGCCCTGACCGGTCATTGAGCTGGCGCATGGGTTGGTGCTTGACCACTGAGCCACACCAGCCAGGCTGGGCAGGTAGTGTTTCAGAGTTATCCTGGGTTCCTTCTTTTCTCTTCTGAAAAGTTAACTGGTCAGTCCCTGGCTTACCTTTGGTAACCGACCCCCCCACCCCCAAAGCTTCTTTTGCTTTTCTTCAGACCTCCAGCGCTGCCTAGGGGCTATTTCCATTCCTAGTTTACTGGCCCCTGGGTTCCTTCCCCGAGTATCCTAATGTTCTCTCCCTCACCTCTTTCAGTTCGGAGCTTAGCCATTTGGCTCAGTGGACAGAGCATTGGCCTGCAGACTGAAGGGTCCCAGGTTCGAGTCTGACCTAAGGCACATGGCCAGGTGGCGGGCTCGGTCTCTGAAATCAATAGAAATGTATATTTTTTAAAAAGACATGTTTTCACTGAGGACTTCCTAGCCTACCTATTTAAATTGTAACTTCCTATCACCCCCTCGTCCCCACCCCTTTCTTTGTTTTATTTTTTTCTATAGCACTTATCACCGCCCAGCACCATGGTCGGCAAACTGCGGCTCGCGAGCCACATGCGGCTCTTTGGCCCCTTGAGTGTGGCTCTTCCACAAAACACCACGGCCTGGGCGAGTCTGTTTTGAAGAAGTGGCGTTAGAAGAAGTTTAAGTTTAAAAAAGTGGGCTCTCAAAAGAAATTTCAATCATTGTACTGCTGATAGTTGGCTCTGTTGACTAATGAGTTTGCCGACCACTGGCCTAACATATACTATCTAGTTTTTTTTGTTTGTTTGTTTTTCAGAGAGGAAGGGAGAGGAAAGAGAGATAGAAACATCAGTGATGAGAGAGAATCACTGACCGGCTGCCTCCTGCACGCCCACACTGTGGGTCAGGCGTGTAACCTGGGCACGTGCCCTGACTGGGAATCACCATGACCTCCTGGCTCATAAGGTGACACTCAGCCACTGAGCCACACTGCCTCTCTGCTGCTGGCATACAAGCTCCACAAAGGCACGGCTGTGGTTTATTTTATTCACGCTGGCTCTCTAGTGGTTTAAAACAGTGCTTGGCACGTAGTGAGTACTAAGTATTTTCTGAGTGAATGAACTCAAATAAATATGGGTTACTCATGGAGGGCTGCAGAATTCCCCTCCCTACTTGTCCCAAACTTCCTTCTAGATTATTTCCGCCTCCTTTCTCACCTGTGTCTGTCATTTTTACGTCTAGGGTCCAAAAAAGCCTCTTGTTGCCACACTGAAATTTACCTTGACCTTGATTTAATCTGAAACAAAGGAAAGTCCTGAATATGACAGAGGAAAACAGGTTCATTTCCTTGGCATTCTCTTTTCTCCCCTCTTCACAGTTCTCTCCCCAAACTGTATCTTAGCCTAACGGTGGCATGGGGGGGGGGGGAGGTGGCACTTGAACCCACCTGCCTCCTTCCGTAGTGACCGTGGGAAGGCTCCTTGTGGGGCTGTGAAGGGAGCAGCAGGAAAAGTTGCTGGTGGGACTAGAGTCCCCCCTTCAGGCTGGCTGAATGGCAGTACACTCGAGGACTCCCAGCTCTACCCCTTCTTTGTAGTCTCACTCGCTAGATTTCCGAGGTGAACCGTGTGACGTGGAGCGTTAACATTGAGTCACATGCTGGCCTTTCGCTGGCTCCGTTTCCCGTTGCGTTCCGTTCAAGTTATTATTGTTCTCTGAACACACAATTCCGGGGAAGGAAAGGCAGCCTAAGCGTATTCAAGATGGTCAGGTGAGGGTGACCTTCATCTGTAAAGTCGAGCCCCCTCCAGTTCTCAGCCCTCTGCCTCTATCTTTGTGTCTTACACTTAGTAGGCTCTCAGTACACATTTAAATAAACGAATTAGGCTTCCTTAAATAATTTCCCTTTAGAGTTTGGTGCTAAAGTAGAAGTAATTAACGCTGCACTTTTATTAATTAAGTTAATTCAGTATTGAGCTACTGCTCTGCCAGGAGCTAAGAGTGTAACAGGCCCTGCTCAGAAGGAGCTCATGGTCTGTGGGAGGAGCCCGACAGGAAAGATTTTAAGTCAAGTCAGAGGAGAGAGCTGGTGTCATGGGAGCACACCAGTCCAGAGGTTGGGGAGGCTTCAGAAAGAGGGGAGAGCTGAAGGGAGAGAAGACAGATGAGTAGGAGGTGGCCAGAGAAAGGATGCACTGGGGAGGAGCACCTCAGGCAGCGGAATAAAATGTACAGAAGCCTGGAGGTGAGAGACGTGAGGAAGGCACAGCAGCTGGAGCCCATGGGGGGGCAGGGGAAGTGATGAGAGGTGTTACAGCCCTAGCCAGTTTGGCTTAGTGGATGGAGTGTCAGCCTGGGGACTAAGGTCTCAGGTTTAATTCCCATCAAGGGCACATGCCCGGGTTGCAGGCTCAATCCCCAGTGAGGGTAGGCAGGAGGCAGTCAATCAATGATTCTTTCTCATCATTCGTGTTTCTCTCTCTCCTTCCTTTCTCTCTGAAGTAATACACACACACACACACACACACATATAGATAGATATAGATATAGATATAGATATAGATATGAAAAGAAAGGGGTTACAGAGAGAAAAAGGTTCAGGCCAGATGATAATAGGCCTTAGATGCCATGTGAAGGCCTTTCTATTCTAGGGCAGTGAAGAGTCCTTAAAGCTGAGAAGAGTTCTCTGATCGCAGCTGGTGAAAGGCCTGAGGGAGCAGGACTGTCAGACACGGTGTGTGAGATGATGGCGTCTGGAAAAGGGAGCAGCAGCCTGGAGAGAACCGGAGGCTTCCGGGCTGTTCGGAGAGGGACTTGATCAGACTAGGGGGATTGATTGGATATCTTGGGCCAAGGTGAGGATTCAAGGTTGACCCCCTGCCTTTTTGCTCAGCCCACTGGGAGAGTAGTGATGCCATTTATTTGTGGAATGAAAGAGGCAGAGCAGATTGGGAATTAGATTTAATTGGTTGCAAGTATCAAACCAACTCAAGCTACTTTAAATAGTAGTGCATCAAATATACTGAGGTATCTCAGAAAGTGCTTGGACCAGGAATTGGGACCCACACAGCTTCTTGCACATTTGGTTCATCATCTGCAGACCTTTTCCTTCTGCTGCTGGTTAGTCTTGGTTGAAGGTGAAAGATGGCCACCCACACCTTGTTTTTTCATTTCCTTCCTTTTAGTGGTCAGCCAGATTGAACTACAGTCTTAGTCCCAATTCCGTTTTTTTGGGAGAGAGTGGTTTGCTCAGCTTTAAGGGCTCTTCACTACCCCAGAATAGAAATCAAACCACTCATCAGCTGCAGTCAGGAGAGGTTAGTACATATTCTGTCTCCAGCTGTTGCAGAATCAGATTGCAGCTTTTGACTTATCTGAGGAGTCAGGAATGGTCCCTGAAGTGGATACTTGTCCTCTTCTTTTCCCTTCTCATTCTTGCTCCCACCCAAGCTACCTACAGATGTTGGTCGATTGTTGATGTCATGGGCTTAGAGGATGCAGACTTCTAAAATTGAATATAGAAAACCAAAATTAGAAGAGTAAGTCTACTGGAAGAGTTTTCTGACAGAGTATGCATTCCAAAGCAAACAGGAATTTTATGCTTTTTGGATTAGTATTACCCATACTTTCTCCGATAGTGGAAAGGTTGAAGTTATAAGATTGGTTTTTCATTAATTTTGGTCATTTCTGTTAAACAAATAATTACGACTTGACTGCAGTGGTTTAAGCTAAGTTTTAGCCCTGAATAGAAAGGGAAAGAGTGCTCCACTAACACTTGTGGGCCACTTGCTTAACATGTGACATTGTGCTAGGCACTCTGTGACTCTGTCAGGTATTATTCCTAGTGTATAGATGAGGAAATAGAAGTTTGGAGAACAGAGGTGATTTGCCTAAAACCACATAGTTTGGTGGGAGAAGTCGTATATGCACCCAGATAGGTTTTGTTCTGGCTACTGGAGAGAGAAGAGCCTTGGGCAGACAGAAATGGGAAAGCGATACAGTGAGGAGTGTCAGATGGGAGAGAAAATGATAACCCGACTAAAATGCAGGTGGAAGCAGAAGGTGTTTCAGACCAAAGAGTAAAAAATGTTGGCAAATCGAGGTGATTGGGATAATAGCAGAGAGCAGTGTAGTAGTGATCTGAGTTTGTAGCCTGGAGTGGAGGTGTGTGTGGGAGAGGCAGGAGAGAGAGAGGGGGAGAGAGAGAGAGAGAGAGAGAGAGAGAGAGAGAGAGAGAGAGAGAGAGAGAGAGAGATTGACTGTCTCTTTGTCTCTGTCTGTCTGAGCTTGGGCCCTTATTTCCTCCTTGGCTCCTGGCCCCGGCAACTAGTGATTGCTTTTTGGAGAGGCAGTCTGGGAGAAGCAGAGCCCGAGAAGATAAGAGAGAGGCTGCCATGGGGAATGAGGCTGATAGATTAGCAGATCCCACCGGGCTTAGCTTAATGGAAAGTGTCTGTTTCCGTTCTTGCTCAGCAGTCTCGGGGTGTGTGTGTCTTGTCACTCTTGGCAGCTGGAGCAGAGAGGACAGTGGTGGCCATTGAGGTTCAGGCTCTTGTGAGGCCAAGAAGAAATACAGTACTTTCTTCTTAAGAGCCCTAGCTGTTTGGCTCAGTGGATAGAGCATCAGCCCGTGGACTGAAGGGTCCTGGGTTCGATTCTGGTCAAGGGCATGTACCTTCGTTGCAGGCGTGATCTTGGGGCGTGGGGGCTAACCAGTCTGATGTGTCTCTTTCACATCAATGTTTCTCTCTCTGTCTCTCCCCTCGCTTCTACTCTCTCTAAAAATCAATGGGAAAATATCTCAGGTGAGAATTAGCCAAGAAAACAGAGAGAGACAATCGGTTTGTGCCTCCAAAACTCGGGAGTGCCTCTTCTGGCCCTGCACCCTTCTCCCAGGCCTGGGTGCTCCGGTCATTACCCGTTTCTCTGGGTCCAGTGGCACAGACCCACTTAGATTGCCATTCGCTGCTCTTTACTCCTCTGTAGGAGTCGGCTCCACAACTTCCAGTTACTATGTTCCTGTGGAAAAACAGTTTGACAGTTCTTCAAAAAGTTAATTAGAATGACCATGTGATCTAGCAATTCCACTCTTCGGTGAAACAGTTAAAAGCAAGGATTCCAGTGGGTTCTTGTACACCCCTGTTCACAGTAGCATTACTCACAGGTGCCAGGAGATGGCAACAGCCAAGTGCTCCTCAACAGATGAGTGATCAACGAAGTCTGATATATACATTCTAAGGAATATTATTTAGCCGTAAAAAGGTTTGAAATTTGTATGTATGTTATAACATGGATGGACTTTGAAGAGTTTTCACTAAGTAAATAAGCTGTACACAGAAGGACACATATTGTGTGATTCCACTTACGTTAGGAACTTGAAAAGGCAAATTCATAGAGATGGAAAGGAGAAGAGTTGCTACCAGTTGCTGGAGGGTGGGGAGTGGGAAATGGGGATTGCCATTTAGTAGATACAGCTTCTGTTTGGGATGATGAAAAAGCTCCGAAGCCTGACTGGCATAACTGAGTGTTTGAGTATTAACCTATGAACCAGTAGGTCACGGTTCGATTTCTGGTCAGGGCACACGCCTGGATTGCAAGTTTGATCCCCAGGGCTTGGGGGGTGGGGTGGGGGCTGCAAGAAGCAGCCTATCAATGATTCTCATCACTGATGCTTCTTTCTCTCCTCCCTCTGTGAAATCAACAAAAATATTTTTTAAAAAGTTCTGGAAATAGTGTTTGTTATACAACTTTGTGAATGTGCTTAATGCCACTGAATTGTACACAGATGGTTAAATGGTAAATTTTATGTTATATGTATTTTACTATGATAAAGAAAAATATGCTTCTGTATCTCTCACCATCAAGGAAGTTCTCCTTGAGTCTAAATTAAGTATTGTGGGCCTAAGCTAAGCCCATTGCTTCTAGCCAGTTTTTGATAGAAGCTGAATTGATTTTCTTTTAAAATGCTCCAAGGCAGCTGTATTTCCTCCTCCATCCTTCCCAGGGTGACAGGAGACTATATGACACATCTTTTATCATTTGGATTACTCATCTCTCTGCTTTTTGGAACTCTAAACCAAAATTTATTACCTTTTGTGAATATTTGGATAATTCCTTGCTGAGCCTTCCTTCTGTTTCCTGTTAGTTTTCAGTCAGGCCCCCACATGCCCAGAAGTGTTTTGAGTGGTATCTAAACTTTTTTTTTCTTTTTAAATATATGTTTGTATTGATTTCAGGGAGAAAGGGAGAGGGAGAGAGCTCAAAACAGCAACGATGAGAGAGAATCATTGATTGGCTGCCTCCTGCACATCCCCTACTGGGGATTGTGTCCACAACTTGGGGATGTGCCCTTGACCGGAATCAAACCCAGGACCCTTCAGTCCACAGGCTGATGCTCTGTCTACTGAGCCAAACTGACTAGGTCTAAAGTTGTTGTTGTTGTTTTTTTTTAAAATATGGATTTTAAACATTTATTTATTTATTTATAGGTTTCGGGGATGGGGGGGAGAATCATCAACTTGCTGTTCCACTTATTTATGCATTCATTGGTCGAAATCTTGTGTGTACCCTGACCAGGAAATCGAACCTGCAACCTTGACATATTGGGTCAAAGCCCTTGCTAGCTGAGTAGCTTATACTTATTTTCACAGTGAACCAGGAAGTCCATGTTTCCAAACTTTTCTGTGATGGATTTGGCTAAAGTTTTTTTTTTTTTTTTTTTTTAATGGAACGGAAGTTTATTGAGAAAAGCCAGTCCTGGGAACGGTACAGCTGGGGTTCAGGAGCAGACCAGTGTCTGGAGCTTCCTTTTCATGTCCGAATCAGTAGTTCAGCATCCAAGCTAACTGAAATCTATTGGTCCACGTGAGGAGACCCACATGGCCATAAGCCCCAAGGGCACAGGGGATGTGCTCCCCTTGGTACAGGAACGCCAGGGAAAGAGAAACTATTTACTGATTTTAGAGAGAGGAAAGGGGAGGGAGGGAGAGAAACATGGGCTGCCTCTTCCGCGTCGCCCTACTGGTGACTGAGCCTGCAACCCGGGTGTGTGCCCTGATCGGGAATCGAACCAGCGATCTCTAGGTGCCTGGGATGACACTCAACCAGCTGAGTCACACTGGCCAAAGCAAGTGATGTAATTTAGCCAACTTTATCCTAGGAGCAAAAGGTGGTCCTTGTTCTATTTCCCTATCCTTCTAACCCTTTGCATTTCCTCTGTAGCCCAGGGTGCATGACTGAATGTCTCTGAGCCTTGTCAGCTTTAAGAGGTGAAGACTTTTTTCTACCCTCCCTTCAAAGATGAATAGTCATGACTTAACAAGGTTTAGGGGCTAAGCGCATTTTTGAGGGTCTTCTTTTAGTGTTCTATTTTAGAGAGTCTATCATATTTAGTGCCCATCGTGAGATGATTTATAATGCAGTTTAGTAGATTTGTATAATATGTTCAAAGACAGGAGGATGATTGTAACCATAGCAGTCCTCTAAATTGAGAAGTAATAAGTTATTTCTGAAGTCTTTGTACAGTTATTTATTTATTTTAAAATATATTTTATTGATTGTTTACAGAGAGGAAGGGAGAGAGATAGAAAGTCAGAAACATCAATGAGAGAAACATTTGATCAGCTGCCTCTTGCACACTCCCTACTGGGATTGTGCCCGCAGCCAAGGTACATGCCCTTGCCCGGAATTGAACCTGGGACCTTCCAGTCCGCAGGCTGATGCTCTATCCACTGAGTCAAACTGGTTTCGGCGTCTTCGTACAGTTTTTTAAAATGTGCTTTTAAAGCTTAAACTTAGCTCAGCTGACTTGATTTAGTAGTTGAGCATCGACTTATAAACCAGGAGGCCATGGTTCGATTCCTGATCAGGGCACATGCTCAGTTGTGGGCTCGATCCCCAGTATGGTGTGTGCAGGAGGCAGCGGGTCCATGGTTCTTTCCCATCATTGTTAATTTCTATCTCTCTCTCTCCTTCTTCCTTCCTCTTTGAAATAAAATAAATAAATAAATAAATAAACCTTAAACTTAGATTGTCAGTACAATGGAAACAATCTCTGATATTTAAAGAGAAATTTAATTTTCTATCCACAGTTGATCTGTCCTTCAATTCTATTAGCTGTAGGACAGTTTACCTACACTTTTCACAATAGCCATTTTTTGTTTGTCAGAGTATCTGAAAAATAAGAATAGGCTTGTACAAGTTTATAAATGTAATTGTCTTAAACTGGGATAAAATTTGTTTATTTTCAGCTTGTTTCCATTGAATCTATTGTCTAAGATGTTAAAAGTTCATTTAAAAAATATTTTTTGTGTCGATTTCAGAGAGGGAGGGAGAGATAGAAACATCAATGATGACAGAGAATCACTGATCAGCTGTCTCCTGCACATCCCCTGCAAGGGATCGAGCCCACAACCCAGGCATGTGCCCTTGACCAGAATCGAACCTGAGACTCTTCAGTCCGCAGGCCGACACTCTATCCACTGAGCCAAACGGGCTAGGGCTGAGATGTTAAAGTTTAAACGTGCCTGGGGACTTCATGAGACCCTCATATACCCCATAATGGGGTGGTCCTGTGTGGTCTGCTGGAAGATAACCTTCATGGTAAAAAGATGGGAGCTGCTCAGGAAGCGCCCCTGAGGCAATGGGAGTTTGGAGCTGAGAGAAAAGGTTGAAAATGCTTAGGTGTTTGGGGCTTAAGGCTTCTTCTTTGGTTGAGTTTGACATTTTGGCAGACTAGAGAGAAGAATCCTTGAGCTCTTTAGAATTTTAGTTTACTGTATGCATCTCCTCTCAGAGTAGCTCCTGCAATATCTAGAATGTCTTTGTGATATGGATAAGTATTTCCAACTGAGGCTTAGAAAGTTAGTTAAATGGCTTATTGGGGGATTCCCTAGCCAGTAAGAGGCAAAGCGGAGACTCAGACCTGTGTTTCTGATTTTGTACTTGGTGCTTTCTTGGTTGAGTCTTGTGGAATCTAGCCGGATCTGGTCAGTGTGGATCTCAAACCTGGACTAACACGGACAGCTCAGCTTGATGTTTCTGCAGAAACACGGGAGCCAGAACTGGTTGTCATATTTTTTTAAAAATATATTTTATTGATTTTTTACAGAGTGGAAGGGAGAGGGATAGAAAGTCAGAAACATCGATGAGAGAGACATCTATCAGCTGCCTCTTGCACGCCCCCTACTGGGGATGTGCCCGCAGCCAAGGTACATGCCCTTGACCGGAATCGAACCCAGGACCCTTCAGTCTGCAGTCCGACGCTCTATCCACTGAGCCAAACCGGTCACGGCTGGTTGTCATATTTTACCTCTCTGAGCCTTATTTTTCTTACCTGTAAAGTTGAGATACTAATGCCTACCTTGAAATGTTATTGTAAGGATAAATGAAAGATTGTGTGTAAATTGCCTGACACATAGCAGGGACTCAGCAGATGACTGTCCTTTCCTTTACCACCCTATCTTATCCCTCACATTTAAGTACCAAGATAGATTTATTTTTTTATACATTTGGCAGCAGTTAATAATTAAAATCAGAGTTGTGGGGTCGATCCCTAGTCAGGGCACATACAACAATCGACCAATGAATGCATAAATAAGTGGACCAGCAAATCGATGTTTCTCTAACTCTCTTTGTCTCTCTCCCTCTTCCTCTCTCCCTCAAATCAATAAATTAAAAAAATTATTATGTACCAACTACTTGAGCCGATATTGAACTATAGGGCCTCGGCTGTTAGAGGCAAGGCAAGGTGAGAACATGCACATGAAAAATGCAGCATTTCCCAAACAAGCACAAATCAATCAGGTTAGTGTGATCCCACCTCAACAAACGAATAACACAGAGTCAAAAAGAACAAGGTGAGACTCACCCGAAGACTTCTCAGGAGTTTTGAATGAGGAAGCACAAGGGTGCAGATTGACAGGAGGGTGGGTGGTGGTAGTGACATAGGTACAGGGAGAGAGAAGGCAAGGGACTTACAAAGGTAAGAACAGCAGACTCTTTGAAGGCATATTTGAACGACACTTTGATGCCCTTAACTCCTACTGCATTTAGTTATTAGTTATCTGGATGCTTATCTTTTTTTTTTAATATATGTTTACTGATTTCAGAGTGGAAGGGAGAGGGAGAGAAAGAGGTAGAAACAACAACAATGAGAGAGAATCATCGATAGGCTGCCTCCTGCACGCCCCCTTTTGGGGATGGAGCCCGCCACTTGGGCATGTGCCCCTGACTGGAATCGAACCTGGGACCCTTCAGTCTGCAGGCTGACGCCCTATCTACTGAGCCAAACCAGCCAGGGCTGGGTGCTTGTCTTGATTCCTACCAGACTGGAAGGTCCTTGAGGGAAGGGGCTTTTTTCACGTCATGGCACCTACAGAAAACTCCGAAGCACCCTGGATAAACGAACGGCTGGGTTTGCCTCTAGGCTGTGTACTCCAAGCCCAGCCAGTGCCTGTGGCTGAGGAGACCCATGTCACAGCTCTGGCCCAGCCCCGGGACACCCGTCGGGAAGCCTGTGTCCACTGCCTAGCGCTCAGTCCTGCATAGAGTAGGCTCTTTTCATTGATTGGTTGGTTGGTTTTAGAGAGAGAGAAACGTTGTTGTATTGATTTGTGCGTTTATTATTTGATTCTGACCAGGGATTGAACCCCCAAACTGGGCGTCTCAGGATGACATTCCAACAGAGCTACTCGGTGCCTTATAGTCGCTTCTCAGTAATGATGATTCAAATATCCTGGTAGTTCTGCTGGTGTCGCTCAGTTGGTCGAGCGTCGTCTCATCCACAGAAAGGTCGCCAGGTTGATTCATGGTCAAGGCGTACACCCAGGTTGTGGGTTTGATCCCCAGGTGGGGTGTATAAGCGAGGTAACCTATTAATGTTTCTCTCATATCAGTGTTTCCCTTTCTTCCTCTCCCTCTCCCTCTCAAATCAACAAAAACATATTTTTAAAAAAAAGATCTGATAGCAGACAAATTCAGAAAGAGATAGGAAGGTCAGTTGAAAAAGATAAGCAGAGGATTTGAATTTGTGTAGAATCTTGGAGGTGGTTCCGGCCTAGTCATCTTTATTTATAGATGCCCAAATCAAGGTCCTGAGATCAAATGAAAAGCTTTTAAGGTTCTTGGTTTGGGATTACTTTTAAAAATGAAATGTTAAAGCTTGTTCATATGCCTTGCAGCTTTCTGGTAGTTAAAGATTAGTACTAAGAATTAGTACTAAGAATTAGTACTGAGTTAAAAGTTTAAGGTATTTTTCAGTGTGAGCTTATATTTGAAACAGTTCTGATGAGTCAGAGGGATAATTCAGATGACCTTCTGTCTCGCCTAAATTCTCACAGTCATCATTGCTTGCCTTCTTTCTGGACACGAACAACTGTTCAGCAAATAATAGATCATACTTGGAGAGGCAATGGATTTCTCCAATGGCTTTGACCTTTAATGCCTCATAGAAGAGTAGTTAACACACCACTTAATCCCACAGGAGTTGCCCGGCCCTGTGGTTATGTAGTCTATATAAGTGGTTTTAGAAATGAAGCTGAGATTAGGTGAGATTGTGGGCCAAATCCCATCCATCTTCTAGTGGACAGATTTATAGGAAGAAGAATGGGTATAGCTTTTTATTTCAATCAAAGACTAAATGGGAGAAAATAGTTTTTAAATGTAAAGAACCTGAAATTGATGCAACAGGGTAAGAGAATGGAAGACCAGGAGAGGCAGCACATCCCCGTTCTCTGATGTGTGGACGGGGACGGAGGCTCTGCTGGTGGTCTGGCCGAGGGTGGGCTGCCCTTCACCACGCTTTATTTAATGCCCCCCCACTGTCCTTAAGCAGTGAGGCCTTATTCCGTTTCTTTTTCTCTTAGTCAGATTCCGAGGAAGATGAACCCACAAAGAAGAAAACTGTCCTTCAGGTAAGCTCCGTGACCCAGTAGCAGCCATTTTTCTCTCCTCCCATATTGCTTCCTGAAAGGCAGGGTTGGCGACGCCCAGCAGTTTCCAGTCAGGCTTAGACAAGCACAGGCATCTGAGGACCACCTCTTTCAGGACAGTTTTGTTTCTCTGCTGAGATCAGACCTTGTGCTCCTCTGCCCTCTCCTCACTCTAGTGTGGTAGTGCTGCCTCTGACAGGACAGGTAGTGGTGGGGAGATGAATTGAACTCAATTTGATTCATTATGTTTCAAGTAAAAGGATTATCTAGGAAAGATAGAATCAATGGATTGGTCAAATGATGTTAGGGAACATTTGTAATTTACTTGAAAATTTTAATTTTTCCGTTGGAAGTTGACATGCAGTATTATGTTTCAGGTGTACCACATAGTGATTAGACATTTATATAACTTAGAAAATGACCACACCTTTCTAATACCCACTTGACATCATACGTAGTTATTACAATATTATTGACTATATCCCCTATGCTGTACTTTATATCCCCGTGATTGTTTTATAACTGTTTATCTGTATTTCTTAATCCCTTCACCTTTTTCATCCAGCCCCTCAAACCCCCTTCTCATCTGGCAACCATCCATTTGTTCTCTGTATTAATGAATTTGTTTTGAGAACATCTGTATTTTAAAATTATTCATCTTCTCCCTGTCTCATTTTTAAACTGGAAAATAAACACTTCAGTAGCACTTACTGTGTACCAGGCACTGTTCTAAGTGCTTTAGTAGCATTTAATTGATTTAATCCTCAGAATATTGCCTGTCATAGTGTTACATATCATCATCTTGTGTTACATATGAGGAAACCGAGAGATTAAAGAACTTGCTGAAGGTCAGACAGTTGGAGGTGAAGGGGGTGTCAAGGCAGGGCTGGAGAGCTGAGATTTAGACTCATGGTCTGACTGTGGAGTCCAAGCTCCTAACTTAGATTTGGCTGCTGTTCTGTAGTCAAGACCTGAGGTCCTCGACCAGACAGTGCCAGGAGGTGGTCTCTCTGCTCTTTTGTTTCCCCGTCCAGTTTCTTTATTCTGGCTCCCAGGCTTTCTGCCTGTTGTGCTTCACATTAGGATTGTGCTATCAACATGGCTTCCTAAATGTGGACGGGCAGAGAAAGTGATGGGAGGACACTGGCTCAGGGCACCCGAGTGTAAAGAGCAGTCTTCGGGGTGGTGGGAAGAGAAGAGTGGTTAGAGAAACTCTGAACTGTTAGGCAAAGTGGGGACCCATCATTGCGAAGGGAAGTAGCCATGAATCCAGGTGTCATCTGAGAAGTCAGACCTTTCGGAGGGATCCTGAGGATTTGCTCTGTGAAGAACCTCATCCCGGTTCCTGTGACTGAGCCTCCGGGCAGTGTCAGGCTGGAGTGACTCAAACCTGAGAACACAGACAGCGACAGGGAAAGGACCCCATTTTCTGGATGAAAAGTTCTGCCTGCTTGACTGCAAATCTTACTTATGTGGTCTGGGCATTTCTTGGCTGAGGGGGATATAGTACACTGGTGCTCTAAGACCAGTGACCTCATTCCGTTCTTTTTCAAACGGGCCTTCCCTCCGCATTACAGGTAGGCCAGGCTGGCCCCGTAGCACACAGAAAGCAGAATCGGAGAGATTCTATATGTTAAATGCTTGACTCTGACATAAACGAGCTGAATATAAACATCTTTAGGGCTTTCTCTGGGCAAAGGAGGGACCATTTGGCAACATGTATGAATGTCTCTTTTGGACAGAGCCTTGTTCTTGACTTTAGAGCAATCCAAAGGCAGCATGTTAAGAGGAAGCTTCAGGAAATGGAGAGAGGTTGGTGACTAGCTGGAGAGAGCCCTGGGCTTTTTGGGGAGAAGAATGATGAGGTTAAGAGCGTCATCGTTGACAAAAACACAGTCGGGGAGGCTCTGCGGCAGAGCCGCGGAGCTGGGGAGGGGTGGAGTCAAGGAGAGCAGGGATGGCATCTTAACTTGGGAGAAGAGGCCAGCAGAAAAGAAGGGCCTGAGATCGGAGTTAGGCCCAGATGGGATCCCTGGAGTAGTGAAGGTGAGAAGGCAATAGGGTGACAAGATTTTAGGCTCGGGCACATACCTGTAAGTGTTATTCTTGACGTCAGCGGTGCATATCCTAACAGTTCACTTGTCATCTTTCTTTCCTGCTCCCCTGAACCGGGCTCACCAGGGATCTGGCCAGGGGACTGGTTTGTCTGCCTTGCTTCCCCAACCTAAGAACCTGACTGTGAAAGAGACTAACAGGTTGCTCCTGCCCCACGCCTTCTCTCGGAAACCCTCGGATGGCTCCTCTGACACTAAGCCCTCCAGGCAGGCTTCTAAGACCAAGCCCTCCTCTCTTGCCCCTGTTGTGGGCACCACAACCACCACACCGTCGCCCTCCGCCATCAAGGCTGCTGCCAAGAGTGCTGCCCTGCAGGTGACGAAGCAAATCACGCAGGAGGAGGACGACAGCGATGAGGAAGTAGCCCCTGAGAACTTTTTCTCCCTCCCTGACAAGGCTGAGCCTCCTGGAGTCGAGCCATACCCGTACCCCATTCCCTCTGTCCCTGAAGAGCTGCCTCCAGGCACGGAACCAGAGCCCGCCTTCCAGGATGACGCAGCCAATGCGCCCCTCGAGTTCAAGATGGCAGCAGGCTCAAGTGGGGCCCCTTGGATGCCTAAGCCGGGGGACGACTACAGCTATTGTCAGTTCTCCACATATGGCGATGCCAATGCCGCTGGTGCTTATTATCAGGTGGGTAGGAGGGAATGTTGGCGCATGGCGGTCAGGGAGAGCTTTGAGCCAGTGATACACCTCTGGGGCAGCACTTTGGCTGAACTAAAAAATCTAGTGGTTTCCCTATACCTGTCAGGCCTCAAAACATACCACTTTTCTTCTGAACCTTGTTGGTCTGAAATTTCCCACGTCCTCAAGTCTGACAGTGGAGCCACATCATTGGCAGCTTTATTCTGAAAACAGACTCTTACTGTGGGAGCTGTGAGGCTGTGGAGAACACAGACCGGAGCGGTGGGCCCGGAGGAGGGGGGGCGTCTGGATTGTTGAATGACAGAGGGGAAGGAGGAGGTCAGTGAGAGGCCTCCACTGAGTCTTGAGAAGTTGAAAGGTCCCAGAAAGGCCCTGGAGAAAGGATGTTAGGGGGCTATAAGCGGGGCTGTGATAGAGAAGGAGGTCAGGGTGGTTTGGGGTTTGACTCCCAAGTTATGAGTCTGGGCAGATCCTTAACTGTCTCTGAGTCTCAGATTCCTCAGCTGTTAAATGGGGATGACAATGGCAACCTCATAGGATTGCTAGGAGAATTACATTAGCTTAACATGGTACCTGAAACATGTAAATGCTCAATAAATGTTATAACTTTTTATTCAGATGTCATTTGGATTAGCTATTTGGGTTGTTCTCTGTGGCCTCAGAGTGAGAGTATAGGATGCCAGCTTGTAAATAGGTTTAAGATTTTCCCACCTGCCAGAGCTTCCTTAGATGGAGAGGGATCCCAGGAGTGGGGGGACTTACACAGGCAGGGGTGGGGAGCAGAGGCAGGAGTGGGGGGAGCAGAGGCGGGGGTGAGGGGAGCAGAGGCAGGGGTGGGGGGAGCAGAGGCGGGGGTGAGGGGAGCAGAGGCAGGGGTGAGGGGAGCAGAGGTAGGGGTGAGGGGAGCAGAGGCAGGGGTGGGGGGAGCAGAGGCGGGAGTGAGGGGAGCAGAGGCAGGGGTGGGGGGAGCAGAGGTAGGGGTGAGGGGAGCAGAGGCAGGGGTGGGGGGAGCAGAGGCGGGGGTGAGGGGAGCAGAGGCAGGGGTGAGGGGAGCAGAGGCAGGAGTGGGGGGAGCAGAGGCGGGGGTGAGGGGAGCAGAGGCAGGGGTGGGGGGAGCAGAGGCGGGGGTGAGGGGAGCAGAGGCAGGGGTGAGGGGAGCAGAGGTAGGGGTGAGGGGAGCAGAGGCAGGAGTGGGGGGAGCAGAGGCGGGGGTGAGGGGAGCAGAGGCAGGGGTGAGGGGAGCAGAGGTAGGGGTGAGGGGAGCAGAGGCGGGGGTGAGGGGAGCAGAGGCAGGGGTGAGGGGAGCAGAGGCTGGGTGGGGACTTGCAGAGGCTGGTCCCAGCTGGGCAGCAGTAGAAAGTTTTCCTGCTAGCCTGGGATGGTTGGAAGGCTTAAGTCCTTTCGACCATTGTGATTCTCTGGTCAGTGTTAATCTTCTTTTCAGTTTAAGCATAATGGGGACCTTTTTCAGATCAGGAACTCAAATAATTGTGTGTCCTAGATATTGGCTGTTAAACCTTGTTGTTTCCCATAGCTAATCAGGGACAATCTATCTTCCCTAAACATTGTTAGAAGGAAAGAAGATGAGAGTGTTTTGATCTCTTTGGGGGGGGGGGAAAAGCTATTTAAATCAGAATCCTCTTGTTTACATCAGCAAATGAATAACAAAATGGAGTTCTGTGTCTAGTTATAAACATCACTGAGGCATTCTATGCAAATTCAGGCACTTTAAATACACTAGGGGACCCTGTGATGTAAATATCTAATTGTGAACACAGCTGAGGAGAGGGTTAGGGGGCTGACACCCCCCATCCCTGCATAGTTGAAAGTCTTCTTACAACTTTCCGTTCCCCAAAAACTTAGCGACTATTAGCCTACTGTTGACTGGAAGCTTTACCGATAACATAAAGAGCTGATTAACACATATTTTGTATATTATGTGTATTACATATACTATATTTTTACAATAAAGTAAGCTAGATTAGAGAAAATACATATTAAGTGTTGGACAAAATCCACATGTAAGTGGAGCCATGCAGTTCAAATTCCTGTTCAAGGGCCAGCTATACTTCTGTAAAATCATAATCATTCTGGATTTTTATACAGTATTTTGATTTAGTCATTATTAGACCTTATTTTCCACTTAGCTCACTATAAAATGAATGTTCTTACAGGGCATTTGTTTGGAATTTTGGGCAAAGGTGGAAGGATTAGAGAAAGTGTGGACAGGGTAGACACATTTCTCCGCCCTGTGGCTGCCTGGCTCGGCTTCAGTGGGGGCCTTGCCGCCTTCTGGGGTCCACACGACATCTGCATAGCTCACCCCTAAGGGGAGAAGCATCAGATTCCTGAACCAAAAATCCTGTAACACAAGCTTGCTTTGTTCCAGCTTTGGGAATTCCATACCACCATATAGTGGCTGTTTTTGGCATCAGAGATCCGGAAGCCTTCCTGCCCATTCATTACGGGCAGTCTCCCTGAGACTAGAGGCCCTAAATAGGAGGAGCAGGAATGACATGCTCTCACATCTGCTGCCTCTCACGTCAGAGCTTATTAGGGTCTTATGAGCAGGAGGAGCAGAGCCGGGGGCACGAGAGATGTAAAGGGTGGGAATCACTCTTGGCAAGCAGCCGAGGGAACGGTGTAAATGAAGCAGGAGAGAACATCTTTATTTCTTGTCACCCTTTCCTAAAAATACCCATCTGTCTGGATGACGCATATCAGAAAAGCTGCCGAAATTGTTCTGAATTGTGGGAGAGGGCCTTAGGATCTGTGCCTTTAACTGGTCCATTGGAGGGATCTGTGGTGTGGGTGTCACCATTACCCCTTTGATGAGGGTTTTCTTGGTTCCTGGGCAGACCTTGTCCCCTCTCCACTGTGCCCTCAGTTGATGTGCTTTTTTCTTTCCTTGGCTGCAGGATTATTACAGTGGTGGCTATTATCCTGTACAGGACCCGACCCTGGTACCCCCCCAGGAAATTGCTTCAGACGCCTCCTTTATCGATGATGAAGCAGTAAGTTAACAAAGCACAGCGACGATCTTTGACCCACAAGCAAATCTGAAGCTAAAGGAAATTCTCTTTAAAACTATTGAGTTAGGATTAGGTGCGGTAGCACGTAACTGCGAATCTCCAAATCATAGGGCTTCTATAAGAGAAGGTAATTATTTTCCTCATAAAAGAAGACTAGAGGTAGGCGAGCCTGGCAGGACTGGTGGGACAGTTCCACAAAGTTGTCAGGGGTCCAGTCCCTTCTGGTCATTATTTTGTCACCTCTGGATTGTGGCCTTTATTCTTATGGTCAGTGATAGCAGCTGAGGCTACAGTGCCACATCTGCATTCCATCTAGCCCTCTGCATTTGGGTGGGGAAGAAAGAGGAGAGACATTTTCCCTCCCCTTTTAGGAGACTTCCCAAAAGTTTCTAAGTTCATTTCCACTCCTATTTCATTGACTGGAATCTGGTCCATGGCCTTACCTGGTTGTAGGGGAGCCTAGGAAATGTAGTCCTTCAGTTGGGTGATAATATAACTGAAATGTTGGGTTCATTCACATGACAGGAGAAGGGGAGAACGGATTTTGGGGAGGAAAAGCAGCCACATTAAATAACCCCTGTGTTTCATGTAACTGGATCCCCTGCTGCTGAGCTTCTCAACCTTAGCGCAAGGGAATATGAAACCCTATCTTATGGCTATCAGGCCGTATTCAGGTTATAAAGTATTGTTTTATCTATGGGGTTGTCATAGCCTATTGAGAGGGGCCGGGGCCTGGAAATAGAGCCTGCTTCCTCTTTGCATGCAGGTTCTTAAAAAAAAAAAAACATTTCTGGTCCTGACTGGTTTGGCCCAGTGGATAGAGCGTCGGCCTGCGGACTGAAGGATCTCGGGTTTGAATCCAGTCAAGGGCATGTACCTTGGTTGCAGGCACATCCCCAGTAGGGGGCATGCAGGAGGCAGCTGATCGATGTTTCTTTCTCATCGGTGTTTCTATATATATATTTTATTGATTTTTTACAGAGCAGAAGGGAGAGGGATAGAAAGTCAGAAACATCGATGATAAAGAGACATCGATCAGCTGCCTCCTGCATGCCCTCTACTGGGGATGTGCCTGCAACCAAGGTACATGCCCTTGCCGGAATCGAACCCGGGACCCTTCAGTCCGCAGTCCGACGCTCTATCCACTGAGCCAAACCGGTCTCGGCTCATCGCTGTTTCTAACTCTCTATCCCTCTCCCTTCCTCTATGTAAAAAATCAATAAAAAAAAAAAAAATTTCTAGCCCGGCCAGCATGTGCAACAACAATAATAAAAACCAGTTTCTACTCACCTGTTCACAGAAAGGTGTGCAGACCTTTGCATACTTCCCTGCCTGTGGTTAATATTGTGTATGTCCTCCTTTCTTTTTTTTAAATATTGCTTTTAAAAATATGTTTTTATTGATTTCAGAGAAGAAGGGAGGGGAAGAGAGAGCTAGAGACATCAATGATGAGAGAGAATCACTGATCAGCTGCCTCTGCACACTCTCCACTGGGGATCAAGCCCAAACCCCAGGCATGTGCCCTGACTGGGAATTGAACTATGACTTCCTGGTCCATAGGTCGATGCTCAACCATTGAGCCATACTGACCAGGCTGTATGTCCTCCTTGACAAGTTCCATAGTTAGATTCTTTTTGTTCTAAGCCTAAGAGGCATCAGGGAGATGCTTGTCTAGTGGCAAAAGTCAGTTTTTTTTGGTAAAGTGACCCTAGAGGCCTCATTAATGCTCAGACAAGGACCTGGCTCTCACTGAAGTCTGAGTGTTTTGATTCCTCAGCACCCACATTCCCTTCCAGGAACATCTTTGGGTGACTGTGAAGTGATCTATATGCTTTGTGAGGAGGGAGAGGAAAGAGTAGTGAGTGGTTTCCTAGAAAATTTGACAGGCGTTTTCCTGTGAAACTCCCTCTATGCAACTCCATGTTTTCCCTCTCTGATGTCTGCTCTGGTGTGGGGTCTGCTGAATTGGTGATACCAAACCAATTGAGAAGGAGGAATAGACATAAAAAGAACTGATTTTCAGAGGAGAATTCCTAGATTTTTTTGTATCCCAAATTGTTAATTTGAAAACTGTGCTATCCTGGCCCTGGCTAGTTTGGCTTAGTGGAGAGAGTGTCAGCCTGCAACTGAAGGTCTCAGGTTCGATTCCGGTCAAGGGCATGTATCTTAGTTGCGGGCATATCCCCAGTAGGAGGTGTGCAGGAGGCAGCTGGTTGATGTTTCTCTCTCATCGATGTTTCTATCTCTCTATCCCTCTCCCTTCCTCTCTGCAAAAAAATCAATAAAATATATTTTTTTAAAAAAGAAAACTATGCTATGCTTTAGGTAGATACAATTTATAGTAATATGAGTGCAAATTCAGACAAATTATTCTTAGTACTCACTTATGTTTGGAAATGTCTCTTAATCTTCCTTCCCCTGAGTTCAGGAGAACTAAGTAGCCATGCATCTGGCATCAGGGCAGCTTGTCAGGATGAAATAAGATATTGCAGAGGGGAATGAGGATGCAATGGAATCGGGAGTCATGAAACCATTTGATAACATGTGGGTCCTTAGCCACATCTTCTAATCCTAACCCCCCACTCCTGCATTTTTCCTCCTTTTCCAGTTTAAGCGGCTGCAGGGCAAGAGGAACCGAGGGAGGGAGGAGATCAACTTTGTGGAGATCAAAGGTGACGACCAGCTCAGTGGGGCCCAGCAGTGGATGACCAAGTCACTGACAGAAGAGAAATCCATGAAATCATTCAGCAAAGTGAGTGGCAAACTTGGGAGGCCCCAGAGCAAAATTTGGTCCTGCTCCTTCCTGTCACTGTCAGCAACACAGTTAGCAAGCACCTGCTGTCCATGGTGTTAGAGCACGCACTGAGCCTCACAGACACTGCTCCTGCTTCCAGAACTTTGCAGCACGTTGCTCTCCATCTGGACGGTGGAGTCTAGTTGCGGAGATGGATGGTGGAGCAGTTTCCCAGTTTAGAAGTTGCTACTAGGTGTTGTGGCCCCTTCCTTGGCTGGATAGAATCCATAGCCCCCTACCCTCGCCCTACTGCCATGTCCTCTCTCCATCCCATTAAGCTGGGACCCGGCTCAACATATCTTTGAGGTATGAGTACCACAGAGCTCAGAAGTCTTGGGGTTCTAGGTTCTCAGTATGCAACTCCTCCCTTCTCCTTTCCATTATTTATTGTAGCCGTCTTGGTCTTTTTTTTTTTTTTTTAATATGTTTTTATTAATTTTAGAGAAGAAAGGAGAGAGAGAAACATTGATGTCAGCTGCCTCCTGCACATACCCTGACTGGGGATTGAACCCACAACTGGGAATCAAACCAGCAACTTTTTGGAGCACAGGATGACAATCAGCCAACAGAGCCACACCTGCCAGGGCCATTTGCGGCGTCTTTCCATGTGCTCCATTCCTCACACTCCCACACCACACGCCCACCTTCTCTGGGCCAGTGTCTTCATTCAGAATGATGACCATCTCTTCACCTAGTAGCTGAGTACAGCAAACGTGGACATTTATGAGCCTGCATAGGGGGAGAGTGTGGGGAAACCTTGGATTCCAGCCCAGCACCAGCAAGGCCAAGGTCAGGCATCTTATTCCCTTCTTCTCTCGTTTGTTTTATTTGCAGCCACAGATGGCCCTCTGAGCCCTAGCCATTTGTTTTAACTGAGTGCTGGCGGTCATATACGACAGAGCAAAGTATAGTGGTTAGATCAGGGTAGATCCATCACTGTTTCTGGAAAAGCCACTTAGAGCATGCTCTACTAGCTGTGGGTGGAGAGCGTTACCATTACATAGTAACAGCGACTGTTGTTAATGCTCTATGTGGGCAGGAATGGCGCTGGATGTTTTATGTTTCTCATCTTTAACTGTCACATTAAATGACATTAAATAGCAGCAAGGAATTGGAGTTTGCTATTTTCCTTGGTTTAAGTTTTCTCTCCACCATCTCACTGCATTGAGCTGGTTTTTTAACAGGAAGACAGGCCTGGCTGTTGGGGCTCGGTCGGTGGTTATCATCCTGGACACTGAAAGGTGGCAGTTCTGTTTCCACTCGGCACAGACTTAGGTTGTGGGTTCAGGCTCCTGTTGGGAGTGGGGTCGGTTTCCAGTTGGGACATGTGCGGGAGACAACCGATGGATGTCTCTCTCTCTCTTCCTTCCTCTCTCTAAAATCAACAAATGTACTCTCCAGTGAGGATTAGAAAAATAAAAGTAAGCCCGGCCAGTGGGGTTCAGAAGTTGAGTGCTGACCCGTGAACCAGGTTTGGGGCGTGATCCCCAGTCGGGGCATGCAGCGGGCAGCCAATCCATGATTCTCTCTCACTGATGTTTCTATCTCTCCTTCTCCCTTCCTCTCTTGAAATGAATAAAAAACATTTTTAAAGATAAAGTAAAAATAAGAATGAAGATAAAGATGCGGATCTTGTCCCTGCAGAGTTTACAGTGCAGTTGGGGAAAACAGATTTAAGGACACTTGAGTGTAAATGATTACAGTGCAAATTGATTACATAAGTGCTGAGGAGACTCCAGGGAGTTTGGGAGTTGGGTGGGGCTAATTAGGAAGCTTCTAGTCTGAGACAACACTGGCAGAGGACAGAAAAAGCACAGAAAGAAAGCCCAGACCAATACAGGTTTTGACAGCAGATCTTTTGCATCATAATTTGGTTAAGGGTTCAGTGCACTTATGGGTGGAAGTTGGATGATTGAAGAGAGGTGGAGAGATGGTGAAAATTCTAGTTCCAGGCAAGCTATTGGTACTTACTAGGATTGGGGAGGTGGGGATTTAGCGAAAGGTGATTGATGGTAGAGAGTTTGGTAAACAGTAGGTAAGAGGCTGACTGGGGAGTAGGGGACAGATGAACCGGGCTTGAGGTTCTCGTGAGAGGGGAGGGAGGCCTATGCGCTGGCACTTAAGCTGTTGTAGATGGACTATAGGCAATGCAGTTGGTGTCAAGTGTTCACTGTGGGCAGAGCTTGGTGCTGGGGGTGGGATGGGGTTATTAAGAAATAGAAGACAGAGTTCTGACAAAGTATTTCCAGTCTAAAGGGGATATTAGCAGGCTATTTCAGGCAAGTATTCTGAGCTTGGGTTTTTTGCATAAGAGCTTTAATAAAAATAATTGCTTTGTAAGTATATAGGCATAAAAATAGCTCCAGACGCACTTTTCTCCCCCAGGACTTGGGCAGTGTCTTTGGTTTCCCATTCCCCATCATTGCACCATCTGGGCCCCTGAAAAACTTTTGCTTTTCTTCCTGTGGGTTAAATGGTTGTGTTTTCTTCCCTTGCAGAAGAAAGGTGAGCAGCCAACAGGCCAGCAGCGACGGAAACACCAGATCACGTATCTGATTCATCAGGTGAGAGCACTGAGAGCCCTGGCCTGCCTGGCAGGATCCCTGTAGACCTGAGAATTTAAAGGCTGAGCTAAAAGCCAGGTGCCAGGCACCAACTCTGGGAAAGCATCCTCTGCCATTCTCCATGTGGCCACTAGGAGTGTGGTGTGTCCTCCAGAATCACTGCTCTGTGCCATTCTCATTTCATATAAGACTCAGGTACAGGTGCTTAAAATAAACTCTATGTCCAAAACATCAGTGTAGGGGGAGTGACATAGTTTATCACAGGGATTTAAAAATTAACTTATTTTAGTTTAAATATATTTTTAATTGATTTTAGAAAGGAAGGTAGAGGGAGAGAGAAACATCAATGATGAGAGAGAATCATTGATTGGCTGCCTCCTGCACTCCCCTTACTGGGGATTGAGCTGGCAGTCCAGGCATGTGCCCTTGATCAGATTCGAACCTGGGACCTTTCAGTCCATAGGCTGATGTTCTGTTCATTGAGCCAAACCGGCCAGGGCTTTTTTTTTTTTCTCTCTCTAATATATTTTTATTGATATTTTAGTTTAATTTATATGAATTTCAGGTGTCCAGGATAGTGGTTAGACATTTATGTAATTTATGAAGTGGTTCCCCCAATAAGTTAGTACCCATCTGACACCATACATAGTTATTATAATACTAGCAGTCCAGTGCACAAATTTGTGCATGGGTGGGAGGGGGCTGCCTTGAACCTGCCGCTGATTGGGGCTGATTGGGGCCAGCTTCCCCAGTAATGATGGGGGCCTATTAGGGTTGGGGCTGGAGCAAGGACCATGGGAGATTGGCTGTGAAGCACACTGACCACCAAGGGTCAGCTCCTGTATTGAGCATCTGCCCCCTGATAGTGCACATCATAGTGACTGGTCAACTGGTCATTTGGTTGCTTAGGCTTTTATATATATAGATTGACTATATTCCCTGTGCTGTACTTTATTGTACTTTAAAAAAATATATTTTTTCATTGATTTCAGAAAGAAAGGGAGAAAGAAAGAGAGAGAAACTTAATGATGACAGAATCATTGATGGCTGCCCCCTACTGGGGATCAAGCCTGCAACCCTGGGCACGTGCCAAACCGGAAATTGGACCAGCGACCTTTTGGTTCATGGGTCGACGTTCAATTGCTGAGTCACACTGGCCAGACGTTTGCATTTATGTTCATCAGTGATATTGGCTTTTAATTTTCTTTTTCTTTTTTTAAATATTTTGTCTAGTTTGGGAGAGCACATGCTCAGATTGTGGGCTCCATCCCCAGTGGAGGGTGTGCAAGAGGCAGCCAATCAGCCATTCTCCCTCATCATTGATGTTTCTATCTCTCTTTCCCTTTACCTTCCTCTCTAAAATAAATTAAAAAGATATTTTAAATATTCTTTAAAAAAACCAACACCTCAGTTTGACTCACCCCTGCCCCTTCTTCCTTGCCACAGGCTAAGGAGCGAGAGCTGGAGCTGAAGAACACTTGGTCTGAGAACAAGCTCAGCCGCCGGCAGACCCAAGCCAAGTACGGGTTCTAGGCTCCGGACCTGACTGCAGACCCCAGGATCTCTAGCAGCCCCCCTGGCCCTGCCCCCTCTGGGACACCGGCTGCTCCAAGCCCAGGAACTCTTTCCTTGAGGATCTAGCCCTCGCCTCTGCGAGAACGAACATGTTTGATAGATTTTTCTTACAAAAGTTAGAAAACTCCGCTCCTTTCTGTCTTGGAGCTAGCAAAGACTCGAGTGATGCCTCAGAAGGAGCTCAGAGTTCTTGGATGGGAATTTGCTCCCTATTGGGTGTGATAAAATGTTGAACCCCTCCCACCACCTTTTTTTTTTTTTTAACCAGGGATGTCTATTGAAATAAAACATTCAGTCTGACAGATGCTGTCTGCCCTACCCCCTTTCCTACTTTTCAGTATGGCCTCCTTTTTCGTTTTGGATCTTATTTGTTATCCTGTCTCTGTCTGTTTTTACCTTGTGTAAAGCACTCCCCAACCATGGTGAGGTGCCTTGTTGATTACCTTGCCTTTTGTTCTCTGTGCCTAAACCAAGTGCAGAGAAACTAGGTTCGTGGCCACTGAAGACCCAGGAGCTGTATGTAAATTGTGTTTGGGGCAGGAGTCTCTGATCCCAAACACGGGAAATACTGCTGTTCTCGGTGTCTCTGAAGACTGGGGGGAAGTCAGGAGGCTCTTTCTGTGACATGAAAGAGTTGTTAGACAAAATTCATTCCAGCAAGAGGTAAAATGGTGAAATGCATTCCCTGAAGATGATTTAAGTTTATACTGGAAGCTGGCCTAGACCAGTGGTCGGCAAACTCATTAAGTCAACAGAGACAAATGTCAACAGTACAATGATTGAAATCTCTCTTACAGGCTGAAAACTGACTTCTGTGCATGGGCCACAAAGTTTCAATCGCACTGTATGTCTGCTCCCATAGATGGTATTTTGTGGAAGAGCCACACTCGGGGCCAAAGAGCCACATGGGGCTTGCGAGCTGCAGTTTGCCGACCACTAGCCTAGACTGGTTTGGAAACTTTGCATAGAGCTTGGGGGCTAAACAAGGCTGGGAGGCTTCTGGATCCATAGCTTTTTGCCAGCGAGGAAGGGGTGGTTTGGGTGGGTGGTTGGAGAAGGGAGCTGGGAATGGGGGGTGGTCTGTGGATTCAGTTAGCTGTCAGGCTCAGTGATGCCAGAGTGACAAGACAGAAGGAAGGCATGGTTCCTCCCTGCCAGGGAAGGGTGCACAGAGGGAGGAAAGGTACGTGTACTGGTCACGAAACTGCAGGTTTTCTTGAAATGTGTTGTTGAGGGTACTGGGACTCCTGTAGGGCTTAACCACAGTGGCGTCCTACAGGGAGAGAGGGTTGAAGAAACTATGAGAAGAAAGGCCTTGGGTGCCAGTCGGGGAGCACTGATTGGAGAGAGATGCTTGACTCCAGTTGCAGGTTCGGAGCAGGGAATGTGCAGAGGACTTGGTTTTTGACAGTCCTGGTGACAGGAAGGTGAAGGCCAGAGGGGCATTTCAGTGTGTGGTGGGGACTTGGGCTGAGAGGGAAGAGGCAGTAGTGTGGCCTCACCATCCTGGTCCTGTGTGCTGGGTAAGTTGAGTCCGTTTGCCATTAAGTGCAGAGGAGGGTTTCATCACTTACAGGAAAACCACCCACTTATCTGAAATCTGACCTACTTTGGGGTTGGAGCCAGACAGGGCTCTTGGATCCCTCAGGGACCTTCAGGCTGCAGTTGTCAAAATCGGTGCATTAGCTCCCACCACTCCCACCATCCACAGAGGCACTGGGGACTGGGATCGCCCCGCTGGGTGTCTTAGGTGGTGAGGCAGGTTTAACAGGGCCAAACAGCCTTCTCCTGAGGAGTCAGTGCTCCTTCCTGGATCCACCATGCTGCAGGTGCAGCCCTGCTCCTGAGGTGCCGTCTCCTCCTGGGACGCAGTCAACTTCTCATTCTTGGGGCTGCATCGCGATGTAGCGGGAAGGGCTCTGTGCTGGGAGGCAGGACATGGATGGTAGGGAGAGCCCAGTGTCTTCTGGGAATGACAGGTCAGATATCTTTAAGGTTCCCTTTGCCTTCCACCTCTGATTCTCTGCAAGTCATTTGAAGCCACTTTTTCTCTTTTTAAGCCACTTTTTAGTTCTATCAGTGATGACATTTTACTTAGTGGGCGGAGTTTCTTGGTCACCAGAAGAAACTTGACAGGCTGGGAAGTTGACAACTTAATCTGGGTGGTGGTAGCCCCAAGTCTGGTAAACAAACAGGAAAGAGAAGAGGGGGTCGAGGGACAGAAGAGTAAGGGGTAGCACTTGGTTAGAATTGGCAGGGGGCAGAGGGAGGAGGGGGTGAAGAACTTGGTCGGAAGTGGATCCAAGTCGCCGGGCAGATGTTGGGGAGGCTGGGGCACTTCCAGTGTATTGACCGGACCGCAGAGCCTAGGAGGCTGTGCTATACAAGGATCCAAGTTAGAGACTGCAAAGCTGTCAGGGGTTTTCAGCTTCTGCCCCACGGCCTTTGGCCCTGGAGAGGAGCTTGGCGAGGTCTTCACCCCAATTGAGTGCTGAGCTTGCTGTCCAAGAAGCCAGTCTCTTGGAGGGACGGTTGCAGTCCCGTGACCCTTGGGAAGCTCTGTGCTACCTGCTTCTAACCTCTTTTACCCTCTCCCTCAGCTTTCAAGCGGGGTCCGGTGTCCTCAGGCCAGCAGAGATGGTTGAAGGTGGGGCCTCCGTAATGAGTGGGTTCATGAGAAGTGATGTACTGTGGAATTGGGAGAGCTAAGGTTATGGAGTTCTTTTCACCAGGGCCCCCCCCACCCCCAGCCCCCGAGCCAGGATTACAGGACACCTTACTGAGACTGTCTTCTGCTTTCGCTGAGGAAGCAGACAGGAAGACGGGGCAGCTTAGGGGAGGCAGGAACAGGACAATATGGAGAGTCCTCAGGGTCAGTCATGGTGTTAAAGGGGCTGGAGCTGGAAGGTGTGGCCTTTCTTCAGGCTCTGAAGAGGACCTGGGGCTGAAGATGGGAGATCCCCCTCAGACCTGGGAGTGGGCTGTGCCAGAGAAAGCCCTGCCTGGAGAAGGCAGAGGAGGGACAGACTAGCCATGGGAAGATTAGCCGGGAAATGCCCCTACCCCCGCCCTCAGCACAATGGCTCAGCTCATTTCCTATAAAGTTACCTTCATCCTGAGGTCCCACCATAGCCTCGGGCCTTAGCTTGGCAGTGAGGGAGCAGGACGGCGCTGGGCCCATGAGTTTGGTGAGGGGGAGGCCCCACCACCTCGGTCTTCAGGGCTGGGCCTGCAGCTGGAGCTCTTGGAGGATGGGGACCTATCCCTTTGCTTAGTGGAGGGGCCCTGTGTATAAGGGAGAGCCCGGGGTTGGGATGATACGATCTGGGCTTGACTGCGTCCAGCTCCCTGCCACTTCCCTCTAGACCTCCGTTTCCTGTCGAGTTGAACCGAAGTCAGTCACAAAGGGTCTGAGGTCCCTGCTAGCCCTGTCAGCCCTGCTCTGCCAGGCCCTTCCCTCTGATGGTCTTGTCTGATCTGTACAGCGGCCCTGTGTGCAAATCAGGAGGCATCACTCCCATTTCAAAGGAATGTGGGGAATGGACGACGCAGAGGAAAGGTTTCCTGCAAAGGTTATGCAGCAGTTAGCACAGAGCCACAACGGGAACCCAGGGCTTTGGGTGCCATCATCTGGACCCCCTACCCCTCTCGGTGAGTCCGCCCCACGCTGTGTGCGGGAGAGGGAGACGGAGGGTCACCGGGTCCCCCTCTGCCCGCCTCCAGCAGTCTTGCTCCTTCAGAAACACCAAGTGGATCACTAGGCAGTCCTGCCTCCTCCCCGCACCTGCCCATTGGGCCACAGCCTGTTTTCTGACTGGTGTTCGGCTCTTGCTATACAGTGAACCCCTTTTTCTGCCTCCTCCCCGCCACAGGGAATCAGCCGCCGGTGACTCCCTGAGTCTAATCCGAGACCTTGCACTTTCGGCCTCTGATGTATGTAAACCATCTGCTCCCGGCCCTCCCTCCCTCTCCTCTTGCTCAGGAGGGGGTTTAGACCTACAGGCAGCAGGAAGTGGAACCCCAGCTCTGTTGACTCAGCAACCGTATTTCTCCTTAAGCCGATTAGCACTGGAGTGGAAAGGAGGGGAATTCGCTTGTCACTGGAGCTGGCACCTGCACCAGGCTGGGGGTGGTGTGATGGCTGCACCTGGGCCTGGGAGACAGGCTTCAGGGCCAGGCGGGGGAGTGGGGGTGGGGGTGGGATTTCTGTGCCTCTGGCGGGAAAAGGGGCCCTGAGGGCACTGGTTGCCTTGAGCAGGCTGCGCAGATGGGACCACGGGAGTACCTGGGCCTGAGTGGCTTTGGGGCGAGGTGGGGGCAGTCTCTGTTCTGAGCCCTGAGACGATCCAGGGGCGGACAGTCCTGCCATGAAGAGCCCCCAGTCTGAGACAAAAACAAGGCCCAGGGCGGATTATTCCAGGTGGCTGGAGCCCAGACTGCGGGGTTCTGCCCTGGGGCAGGGGGCTGCCCGGAAGTAGGTCTGGGCAGAGGGGGCTTCACAAAAGGGACAGGGAAGAGAACCGGGTTCCAGCTGAGGCAGAAGCCGGTGGCCTTGGCCTTGCTTGGAAGACACAAAAGTCTTGGAGCCGCTGAAGGGGCTCCTCTTCCTCGAAGCCTAAGGGCTCACACACAGGCTGGCAGTGCACTCTCCCCCTTCCCAGTCTTGTGCTTGGCAGGAGTTGGGGGGAGGAGGTGCAGGGGCTACGCTTAACCACTTCCCTCCCTGCCCCTCTTTCTCTCCTGACATCACAGGAGATAGAGCCACCTCTGGCCCTGGTTGCCCGCCCAGCCCCGTGGGGAAAGTAAACTTTGCAGAGAAAGTCTGTGTCCCTTGTCTCGTGTCTCCTGCCAAGAGATCTGTGACCCTTGTGCAGGTGTCTCTAAACTCCCAGCCCCTCTCCCTCCCTCTGCAGTGGCAGGTCAATCACTTGCCCTTCCACTACATGGGAGAGTCAGAGACAGAAGGAGCCTGGAGTACCTGGATCGCTGTAGGGGGAGGAGGTTGGTGATGATTTATTAGCCAGACAAGAATCAACAAACAAGTTCTAACATCTGTTCTTGCCAAACCAACCCTCAGAAAGCAGCAGTATTGGACCAGGGCCCAGCCCCAAAGGCTCAGGAGGACCAAGGAAATTAGACGGCAGAGGAGAGGCCAGGGCAGTGGGAGGCAGCAGCCCTCTCAGCCCACATCCTCAGAGGAGCACCAGACGCTGAGGACTCTGGGAGGGGGCCGGTGAGTGTGTCCCTAAAAG